>NKZK01000427.1:0-110927 GCA_002370145.1 [Candida] ipomoeae | reverse complement strand
CAGGTTAAATTCGATTTTTACGGCACCTGTTTAACTTATTTCAAATATGTTACATAGCTGAAAGTATTGCGAATACAAAATGCAAATGCGAAGAATTTTCGAAAACTGCATTGTTTTCACTTTTTCACTGATAATATTTTGATCACACCTATTATTATTATTTTATTTTATTTCTTTTCTTGTTGCATTAAATATTGCAGCATACTTAAGCTTAATTAAGTACCCTCATTTTTGTCTTATGCATACCACATTTGTCTGGACAAACCCTTGGTGAGGTAATATCGGTGATTTTTCTAAGAGGCACCAGGGGGGGGTGCCTGCCTGCACATAATGCGCAATAATGTGCAGTATATTCTGGACTTTTGTCCAAGGATTGTCTTTTCCGCGCACACATATCTATTAGTTTTCTAATGTATGCAAAAATTCGCGCGAGCAGTTAATATAGACACTGTAGTTAATATAGACACTGTAGTTAATACATTCTAGTTAATATAAATTCTAGCTAATATACATTTTAGTTAATACAAATTCTAGTTAATACAAATTCTAGTTAATACAGATTCTAGTTAATACACACTGTAGTTAATAAACACTTGTCAACGAGTACCTAGCATGTACGGAGTCAAGGTACTTCGTAGTGTGTTGTATGCAGACCAGTGCTGTGTGGAGATGACTGTTGCGAATTACCATAAAGTCTCGCATAGACTGGAACACTTATCTTGTTTCTTCTCAAGAGTGTCAACAATTCTGGTACAGTAGTGCTCATTCTTTTCTTTTGTATTCTTAACTTGTGCAACTTATATAGACTAGAATATCTGTCTTGTGGTCTATATCGATACTCCTCAACCATGAGCGAGATCCCCTCTTTATATACCACGTCACCTTGAATTCCGTCCTCCTATACCGGACTTGTTAATCCCTTATCTAAAGTCAAACTTGATGACTCATGATGCCAAGACCCAGTTACAGTACTAGTCTGCACATATACACTCCTCGGAACCTTATGAGGCTTGTCCCTTTATCCAATTCTGCTGTACTGCAGGTAACACATCCCTGCACACACGGGTCAGGACATGTCACATGTTCAACAATAACAGTCCAAGTCCTTGTAAACATTAGTACCTCTACACTAATTAATATTGGTGGGTCTGGTTTTGGAAGGCATCTTGGTATGTCTTCTTCAGTAGAGATATTCGATTAGTTAACTAATAGAAGATGTGGCGAAGGCCTCCTTATATATGTGGGAGTTGGCCTTCATTGATCCTCGGTTGATCCTCGGTTGTTGGAACAACCGAGGCCTGGGAAAATAGTCGCGCAGTGCCCTGTAAGCCTAGAGCGCCGTGCGCGCTCTTAGTCGGTGCTATTTTTCAACAAGACGAGTGGATAACCATCAAACGTGTCCGCACCCCGTCTTAAGACTTTGGTCTTGTAAGGCACAACTTACATATCCCTGTATATCAATATATACTAAAACATAGGTTGAAAACACTGTAGTTAATACAGACACTCCACTTAATACAAGACACCAACTAAAGTATATTGGACTTTGCACCTGGTCTGGAACCCCGAGTGAAAGTCCAATTTCAGCTAACAGCCAACAGCCAACGGAAAATATAAATGGGCAACATACCCCGGAGTTGGAGAAAGCAGAACTCCATTTACTTAAGATTAGCTTTATTGAAGAACAATACCAATACCACATATTATATTAAAGTAGCCAATACTGTACTATTAACTGACTGGGCGAGTTCCTACTATAAGTAGCCTTTCAGAATATTCCAGAATACCGTTAGGTCATCGTTCCTGGAAGATCCCTTTTATTGACAAGCCTGTTAGAAACTTATAACCCTTGCAAAACAGGCTAAAGCCTCAGGTCGCATAATAATTCTAACATTTGGTAGTCAGTACTAGTAGTCAGTACTAGTAGAAGTAGTTTACAGTAGAAGTAGTTTTACAGTAGAAGTAGTTTACAGTAGAAGTAGTTTTACAGTAGAAGTAGTTTTAGAGTAGTAGTCATCGATCTTTTCACTTCCCTAGCCATGATCAGTCTAGTATAAAGTTTAACAGCAAGAAATGAAACATTAACGTAGAACATGAACACGTCAGGCTAACATATATGAAACACGTTTACAGGTACTCTGAAACCAGACTAAGCTTATCTGAAACCAGACTAAGCATAGTGAAGTGCTTCTTGGATTCATAATATCAGGTTTGGGTACTCATGTTGCTTCAATGAAACATTACATTGATGGTGATCCGCTTTATGATAGTCATAACCTGTTTATTAAACTCACTCAATGCATTGCTGATATTAAGTTAAAATGATTGGAGGTTTGAGTCAAAAGTGACTGGCATGTTTTGTCTTTCCAAATGAGTCTCTCAAGATGACTCTGGTCGTGATCTGCCACTGCATACATCACCATCACTACATAACAACTTACACTTACAAAAGATCTGAACATCAAATTATTCTTCATATTAATTAATTTATGCTGAAGTAATAGGTATGAATTAAGTGAGCTGACTTTGAAGTGCTTGATTCTGGTCTGAAATGCCTAGTTCTGGTTTGGAGTGCTTGGTTCTGGTCTGTGCTGTACCCAAAGGGCTCCAACTGAATGTTTCAAAACCTTCCTGTGACGATAGGTATGAAGATGAACTGAATAGTTTAAGCCAATTTTCTTCGTATAATCATGACGCGGTTCATGGGGAGACGGAATTGGGGTGAAACAGAGGAGAACTAGAATATCTCTCTGGTGGATTCTGTAAAGGGTAAGTGCTCCTAACCATTGAGTCAATTCTTATCAAGACGGAAACAAGATCGAGTCATTTATTATCAAGACAGAAACAAGATCGAGTCATTTATTATGAGGACGGAAACATAAATCCTTTAGTAAGGAAATAGGGAGAGAATAGCTCACTTTAGACTTCTTATGACTATGCACTACCAACCAAGCTTTCATAGTCAATGAGTTAGTGCCAGCTGAACAGCTCTAACTTATTAAATAGGTCTGGAGAGTAATCAGATTGTCAATATAGACGTAATGGACAGGCAATTGGACAAGTAGACAAGTAGACAAGTAGACAAGTAGACAAGTAGACAAGTAGACAAGTAGACAAGTAGACAAGTAGACAAATAGACAAGTAGACAAGTAGACAACCAGATAAAAAGACCATTGACGAATGAACGGTTTCATGGTTGTTTCAATTCATACTAAGGCTGCAAATCGTGTGTGTGTGTGCAGTCCCTTGACCATAAGTGCACATTTCACTACACCTGCTATGAGGATCGCACGACCACCCTAATTGAAGCCTAAACTGCTGCCATGTCATCCAAGATCAACGAATTTTAAGTGAGTAGAGTTATTAGAGTTATTGGAGTACGTAGAGTTATTAGAGTAATTAGAGTTATTACAGTTATTAGAGTACGTAGAGTTATTAGAGTAATTAGAGTTATTCCCACATCTACTGGAATATCACTGTATCTATAAAATTCCCACCATTTTCTAGTACAGGCCTCTTTGAACCGAGTGCTGGTATCAGTAGAAGCCTATCATTGAAAGGCGGTTCCATGCTCATAAGCAGTTATAGATGCGTGTGGCACTGTAGACTTTGGAGGCATAGACACTGCTTTTATATGAAGAACAGATTATTTAATTAATTCAAAGAAGGTATATAGTCAGTTGGATGCTTGATACCTGTAGCAGTAACTCATAGGAGTTTGAAAGGATAAGAGATTAAGAGATGAGATCAAAAGATGAGATCAAAAGATGAGATCAAAAGATGAGAGCAAAAGATGAGAGCAAAAGATGATCAGAAAGGTGTTCAAAAAGACGATTAAAAAGATGAAAGTCGAAATGGTGATTTTCAAAACAACAATGCTGCGATTGCGAGCATACCTGCACCCATAGAATTCCTGGTAGCTGCGTTGACGAAAGGAGTGATTTTGCCAATGCTTTTGAGCGTCATAATCTGGGGTGCATCTCCAAAGGCACCAGACTTTAGACTAGGAAATTCGGATGGCTTGCTTTTTTTGGAACCATTGAGCAACTTGTTTTGGGGAGTATTGTTCTGTGGAACGGTTTCTTTAAAAGTATTGCTTTTGGAACTATCNTTTCTTTAAAAGTATTGCTTTTGGAACTATCGCCTTGAGGAGTACTTTTGGGACTGTCGCTTTTAGAAGCCTCACTTTCAGAATTGAATGCATTGATTGGCTGACCTGTTTTGGCAGTCTCAGAAGGACCTTGTGGACGTCTTCTAGAGTGTTCTTCCTTGTCCTTCGAGATACCGTTTTGGCTGTATACAGACTTGGATGAGTATTCAGGGTTGGACCCTTTAGTGGGCTCAGGAAGAATGCAGATCCCCGTGATACTCAATGTGGTGGGAGTGCTGATGGTCACGGTCGAGGAATGGCACTTCTCATTGCACACGGTCATGGTGAAAGTCGTCTCTTCAGAAATGAAAGTGACGTAATTGCTATAGGAATTCCACTTAGTAATGTCCGAGGCGAGCATAGTGTTTGAGGCAGAGCGACACTCACTGCAGTTGGATCCTAATATGGGCTTCCTGATGAGGCTGGCGTTCCACATCGAAGCACCTGGCGCAATCTTGCCTTTGCACTCGGTGCAATCAGTAGGTAAGCTTTCACTGACGCCCATATTTTTTGCCAAAGGTGAGCCAGAAGATTGAAACATTTTCGAAGATTCAAAGATTTTTGAAGATTTCGCAACAATGATCCTGGGGAAGGATCCGGAAAAGCTGATGTTTGAGCTGGAATATCTGGACCAATAAGACTGCGAGGACTTCGAGGACATAGATGATCTAGACAATTCTGACTGACTTGAGGATTCCGAGGATTTAGTTGGTCTGAATGATTCCGTTTGTCTTGAAGATTTCGAGGATCTAGACGATTCCAAATGTTTTGAAGATTCCGGTGACCTAGACGATTCAGAAGATTTAGACCTAGACGATTCAGACGACTCAGACTGTTTTGGGAATTCCGAAGAGCTAGAAGGAAAAAGCTTTTGAGAGGATTCTTTAGATCGAGATGATTCCGACTGTTTTGAAGATTCCAAAGACCTAGAATACTTCTGCGGAGATTCTGAAGATCTAGACGATTGTAACGTTTCCGAGGATTCCATAGTTCTGGGCATATAAGGCTGCTTCAACGATTCAGATGGTCTGGGATATTCTGAAACTTTTGGAGGTTCAGAAGATATGGACGATGACTGCTGTGAAGATTTGGAAGATCGGGAAATCTCAAGTTTTCTCAATAATTCGGGAGATATGGACAATTTTGACTCTTTCGAAGATTCAGAGGATGTGGACGATTCTGGTTTCGAAGAATCAGAGGATTTGAGAGAATCTGTCTTTGAAGGTTCTGAAGAACTGGACGATTCAGATTTTGAAGAATCAGAGGATTTGAGAGAATCTGCCTTTGAAGGTTCTGAAGAACTGGACGATTCTGCCTTTGAAGGTTCCGAAGAACTGGACGATTCAGATTTTGAAGGTTCCGAGGATCTGGCGTAGGAAGAGTTATGGGGGGATAGAGATTCGGAAAAATTAGACACGATAGACACTGAGGAGTTAGAATTGGTTGAGGTGGAGGACTCCGGTACCCTATGCCTGGGAAAAGGCAGGGCGGATACATTGGATTCAGCTGAAGGGACCTCCAGACTTAATTTGGCCTCCAGGCTCGATTGAGAAATCGCCAGGATTGATTGAGGCTTCAGGCTCGATTGGGAAGGAGCCAGACTTGATTGGGACTCCAGACTTGATTGGGAAATAATTAGGATTGACTGGGATTCCATTCTTGGTTGAGATGTAATCAGGATTAGGTTGGACAGCAGGTTCGATTGGAACACCGGGATTGATTGGGACATTGGGATTGATTCATAGGAGATAGGTATACCCACTAGAGGGCCACTGGTCAAAGATAAGGGCATAATTGCGTTCAATGATTCATGCTTCTCATCATCTGGCTTCTTGTTTTTATTTAACTTAGGAGAAGGTTCTGGAAGTGTCTGAGACATTTTCTTTTTAAACTTGCTCCATTCCCAATAACCCGGAGGTGGTCTCTCGTAATTATGAATGAGGAGTTTTGTTTCGAAGCACAGTGGATGTTGATTCGTGTAGGTAATATAACGTACAGAAGTTTCAGGGACAGGGCACGAATAGAGTTGAACATTCGAAAATATGTTATTTTTATCCTTTTCAAAACGTTCACCAGTAATATTAGGACCAAAAATAACTATATTCCCGAAGTAACCCAAGGACCCCGGAGTTTCTGTCTCGTTAGTGTGAAGGATATTGTCCTTGTAGGTGAAGGCGACGGGGTAGGCCGACAAATTTCCATACGACAACACAGAGAAATTTCCCAAAACATGGCCGCAGAGTGGTACCCAGGATGCTTCGATTTGAGCGAATAAGACCAAAGGGCCCTTTCTGGGGCGTCGTGCATACGCTGTGAGAGCGTGAATGAGAGTGAGAATCAAAAGAGTGGCATTCATGGTCGTTTACAACGTTCCTGAAGAAAGACTTGACTGTCTTTTTTTCTGGAAGGTTCAGCTCATAAATTTTTCCTGCCCATTACACCAATCGTTTTGGGAGATTCGCATTGTCCTTGGAACAATAGCTATAAATTAAACATGCGCCAATGTTTGCGTGGATCCTGCATACGCGGGGCCAAGAGGGTAGTTTCAAGAAACTTTAGTCTCTTTTAGACCTTCAGACGGCATTTGGTAGGATATGGCTGTCATTATTGTCCCAAAATGGCGAATTTTCAATGTAACTTTGTGGTTATTATAACAAAATTCTCGCTATTGTCCATTCATAAACGCGTTTCACCGACGCGTCATCATTCCGTTCGTCAACTTGCTACGTCACCTGTATTTAGCCTGTATCAGAATCCTTTATCCATTGCCCGAATCTCGGTCAGGTGACTTCTTGGTCGCTGCCAAGGGTCGGGGCTGGGTGCAGGACACCAAGATGTAAGATAACGCTTTCCAAGTAACACCTGAAATTTGTCACGATTGTTTATCGTATAGCCAAGGATTCAATGACCAGGCCAAATTGCAACCTGGGGTCTAGATTTAGCATTCCCACCAAGCAGTGTTCTTTCAAGTTCTATTGTGTGAGTCATTGGGTCATTTAAGTCATTTGTAGATCTTTGACGTTAGAGTTACAAGCCACGATACGTATTGCTGCCACCAGACGTATCATCGGAAATCACATACTAGAAGACATATGCTTTTAGCTTCTCTTCTGGCCGATAAATCTGGAGGGGGGAAAGGCGTCCCTTGTATATGGCCGTGCGACCCCGCCCGGTGAAGCGATTCAGAGCTCATAACCTGTTGCGCTTTGTCATCTACTAACGCATAGACTGGAACGATTATGTATCTAAGTTATACTCAGAACTCTTATCAACTCAATGTCGTCTCTTATTCTTTATATCCTCTTGTGTTACCGCCCGCTCCCTTTTCCGCGGGACGTCGTCCACTCTCGTCTATTCCTGCATATCACTGTTTCATCTGTCCTGCTTACATGCAGTCACATGGAACATGTAGTACATCAGAGATGTACTGATTCCTCATGTTCCAACTGTTGCGAATTACCATAAAGTCTCGTATAGACTGGAACGCTTATCTTGTTTCTTCTTAAGAGTGTCAACAATTCTGGTACAGTGGTGCTCATTCTTTTCTTTTGTATTCTTAACTTGTGCAACTTATATAGACTAGAATATCTGTCTTGTGGTTTATATCGATACTCCTCAACCATGAGCGAGATCCCCTCTTTATATACCACGTCACCTTGAATTCCGTCCTCCTATACCGGACTTGTTAATCCCTTATCTAAAGTCAAACTTGATGACTCATGACGCCAAGACCCGGTTTATACTATCCGTCTGCACATATACACTCCTCGGAACCTTATGAGGCTTGTCCCTTTATCCAATTCGGCTGTACTGCAGGTAACACATCCCTGCACACACGGGTCAGGACATCTCACATGTTCAACACCAACAACAACATGTGCACAAAACCAGCGGGGTGTGCCGGTAAGCAGTTTCGAGATTTTCTCCTCTAGTATGTCGCATCACACGGCGTAACACTAGGCACTTGTGCAAATAAGAGAGGGCATTTTCGGTGGCCTGCAAAAAAAATAAATATTTTTTTGGTGGTTATTTATAAGGGACTGTTTATTGCTTTTTACTTCTAAGTATTAATTTCCTTAATAGGCAGTTCCAGATATGTTCTAGATTCAACATCCCTATGGGTGAGGATCTGCATTTTGGCTGAGCGTGCGAAATGTTGGCATATAAAAATAAGGTTGCAAAAGATGCCAGCAAAACAGAAGAAAAAAACGCCCATATATAGTTTGGGTTTTCCGAGTGATTGCTTTGTGATTTAGCGTTTCAGATGTTGCAGAAATGCCCAAATATAGTAATCTTCCCAATGCGGTAATATGCCATGTCAATACATAGTATGTCACCGATATCCCTCAGATTCAGTAAACACTCATTAAGGGGATACCGACGAGTTCTAGTATAAGTCAAGCCAGTATAATTTAAGTCCGGGGCTCGAAGCTCCGAACCCCAAGCTCCAAACTCCGAATTCGAAGCTCAGATCTCGGACCAGCCCCTTCTCCAGCCATAGGTTTCTTCCAAAAAGCCAAACTTTCAAAAAAGATATGCAGTAGTTCAGGTCTTTCAGTAACTCAAACCATTAGGAGGTGTGGAAACACATGGTTGGGTATATCCTGCATACTCGCCCCAAATGAATTATCTAACTTCACCAGCCACCAAAGCCAAAAGTTACTTAGACGACGTCAGAAAAACTTCCATTTACCACCATAATAATAGAACGGTCTAGAACTATCACCCCTGGATCCTAAGTAGCCACCAATACCCATACTATAGAACCATTCATAGAACCATACTAGAACCATACTATAGAACCATCCATATAACCATCCATAGACCAATACCAATGGGTAAATAGAACCCCACCAGTAATACTAAACACTTAGTACTTCCACGAAACTCCAAAACTGGCGGTCAACTTTAACTTCACCGACCTTAAGGTACCACTGTTGAAGACACCTGTGGCCATGGACCATACCATATACACACCAACCCAAACAGGAGCCAAGACAAGACAGAACACTATAAAAGCGGGCAATTCCTAATCCATTTTTGTTTTCTTCACTCATTGAACGTTGCACTGATTTGAAACCAATCTGAAACCAATCTGAAACAAACCGAAACAAACCAGAAATCCATTCACTTTTCCATGAAGCTCTCTATCATTTCCATTTCCTTTCTTTCTGCTGTTTATGCTGCCACGTCAGAAACAGAAGCAGAGCAGAACAAAAACGTCGTGCAGGCCATTGCCAAGATGACCAGCAACTTACTCCTTGACACCGAGAAGTTTGCCCTGATGAACGGCATGTTATTGCAGGATATGGTGATCGTTCCCGGCATCGAGGTCAAGTCCAGCAACCAGCAGAAAATGGAAAAAACCGGCTGGTACGAGTACGTCCCCTTGGTCAAGAGCCTCACCAAGGATGTGTTGATGGGCGTGGGAGAGGTGTTGACCGTCATTGGCCTTGGTGACGTGGGCAGGGTTGTGCTGGGGGTAGGTGAGTTCTGTGACATTCCTACGGCCACAACCTTCAACCAAACGGCCGAAACGTTTTTTAGAATCTGATCTAACAGGTGGTAGTGATTTATAGTCATATTACTGGACCGCTTATTATGTTATGTAGAGACTGAGTGAGTGTGAAACAAAGGTGGAATAGAGGTGAAACGAAGGTGGAACAGAGGTGGAATAAAGATGAAACAAAGTTGAAACAAAGGTGAAACAAAGGTGAAACAAAGTAAAACAAAAGTATAACGCCGTAATTGCTGGTTTCGTGGTGTAGATGTAGGAGGGGTGGGCTGCAATTTTGTGTGCAGGCCACGGGATATATAAGCAGCCAATCCCCCTCATATTCCTCACCAAATATTTTTAGTGCCACTACAGATCCACCCGTCCATGCAGGCAGAAAAGATGTTGAGAAAACAGCACTTGCTGTCTCCCTATAGCACAGCAGCCACTCACGTGACTTTGGTTATGTTAAGGCTCACCTCAATATAAAAGGTCTATAAGAGGACAAGCTCCCACTATTTTATAACACCACCAAAAATATTTATCAACTGAGGAAGGACATGCCAAGATGTCTTTCGACACCAGACCCACCAATATTAACTAGTGTAGAGGTACTGATGTTTACTAAGGACCTGGGCTAGGTTTTCTACAAAGGAGTGTCATACAATAACACATACTAGTCTCATCAGATATGGTAATAGTGCATTGATAGATACAGTTGTTCTTATAGTACTACTATTCAGTCTACTAATGGTATTACTATTCAGCCTAATCATGGTACTGTATTAATACACAGTCTATTAATGGTACTGTACCACTATTCCGTCATACTATTGTACTATACTAATAGACAGTCATACTACTAGTAATGTACTAATACACAGTCATACTACTAGTGATGTACTAATACACAGTCTACTACTAGTACTGTACTAATACACAGTTGTACTAATAGTGATGTACTGATATCATACTGTGCGTGTTGCACTAATATACAGTCTACTAGTGATGTACTAATACACAGTCTACTAATAGTACATTGATAGGTATAGTCATACTAATAGACTATACCAGTACTAATATACAGCTAAACCAATACCAATGGTACTGTGCTAATGTACAGACTAATAGTGCTATATTAATATTCAGTCATGCTACTGGTAATGTACTCATAATATATGGTGTGACTAGCAGTACACGCTGATATGGTACAGTAACACTGATTACAGTCATACGGAAGTACAAATTAATGGACACCGTCATTCTACTGATACATAATAACATTCAGTTATACTATGGTACATACAGTCATACTACTAGTACTAGGTCATAGCAGATGGTCATACAAATGGTTCTGTATTAATATGCAGTCAGACTACTAGGTCATATCAGAGGGTCATACAAAGGGTCGTGGACTGAAATCTACTGCTACATTGAAAGTTATACTGATAGTGCTGTACTATATTGACACACTATACAGTCATACTAATGGATTCTTGTTTATGTCAGTGTCGGAAGAGCAATGCTCATTCATCAATGAGTTACTCTAAAGAGGAATAAAGACTTTTGAAGTCATTGGGGTGAGTTATCTTGTCACGTGGCTTTTGTCCTTGGTCAGACACTGAGGTTTGAAACTCATACGGGTAAGACGTTCAGCTAGTACACCTAGATACTAATGGTTTTGAACTAATAGTCGGTGATATTAATAGTACACATGATGCTGGATCCTTGGTTACGTCTTTAGCACTCAGTACACAATGTTGATTTGTTGATGGTCTCAGAAGGGAATCATGGCTATAATATGGATTTGTCTGGCATACAGTCATGAAATACAGCAAGTTCCATATCAATAAGCCAAGGATACTAGCTATATCAAGTACTATACTAGTACATGTTACGGTTTAATTCGACTTAGCAATATTGAGTCTACTAGACCACTATGTAATGCTACCCAGAAAAAATCTAATAACTATTACTAGTAAGTGAGTACTAGATTGGTAAGTAAATAAGTACTAACCATAAATGTAAAGTCAGTCTAATGTCTAATTCTGTCCAATAAAATTCTGTCCAATGTCCAAAAATATCCAGAAATTGTCCAATGACCCAAAACATGCCAAAATGTCTTTTCCACAGTTTGCTCTTATGGTGAGGGGATGGTGATTTCCCTTTACGGTTAACTCCGCCGTGCTTTAGATTTCCATTTCGAGACACCATGATGCAGATGCCAAAGATCCTGAACCTTCGGAGATCCGTGGCGTAGCATTACCCCATTCGGAACAAGATTACTCCTCACCAATGCAAGGTGCGTCTAAAGACACAAATCTCGGAGATAGTTCCCCTCCGGCCTGCACACAAGGGACAGAAATACAGGAATAGACATTAGTATGCAGTACACCCAAAGAAGGCTTCATTTTTTGGGGTGTGGATGCCCTTGGCGTAGCGTGGCTCGTATTTTAATGGAATCCGGGGAAATGCGCATGCGCAATGTAGTATAGACGATAAGAAGTTCGCGGGATGCGTGGGGCGCGGCGCAGCATTTCCGTTTTGGGAACTCTTGCGCGGCCTTACCATATAAGGCCTAAATTCTTGGAAAAATCGGCCAAAAAAAAAAAAAAGGGTAGAGAAGAAAAGCTGCAAATCTGCCGAGAAACCGAGAGTGCGGGGCATACAGTTTGCAGTTTGCTCCGCCATCTTTAGTGGGGGACCGTTTTAGGTGCTTGAGTCCTTGACTCCACCATCGCATGCGGCGCATCCTGAGCTTGGCGGATCTTGCATCATGCACAGTCCCCACATTTGCAGCCTCTGCAACCACCACACTATAAAAAGAGCCCTCCCCCCAGCAAGAAAAATAAGGTCAACCACTTTCTTCTTCACACAACTTCTTCACAACTTGCTTGTGCTATTCCTTTTGTACCACCCCCAATCTTTAGTGGTACTTTTACTACCTCTTATTTGACCTCTTCTTTATCTCTTTATCTAGTAGTGACTGGCTGTGATGAATAAGGAGACTAGCGACCACGTGGAGTGGGCAACGCCCGCCGAACGGGAAATCGAAATCATCAATGTGGAGGCCGCAGAGGCCACGGAGAAGGAGCACAACGCCACCGTGCGTGAGTGTTTACAAACTCACTTGAAGAGTGTGCTTTGGTGTGTGGTTGTTAGCGGCACGATTATCATGGAGGGATACGATAAGAGTTTGATCAATTCGTTTTTTGCGTATCCGTCGTTTCAGAAACAATTCGGCCGTGAAATCAGTCCTGGGAAATACCAGTTGCAAGGAAAATGGCAGGTGTCGCTTTCCATTGCATCCAATGTTGGTATTGTGTTTGCTTTGGGAATCAACGGGTACTTGATAGAGAAGTTTGGCCACCGGCGCGTGATCATGGCTTCTTTGGTGGCCATGGCCTCGTTTGTGTTTATTCTGTTCTTTGCCACCACCAAGGAGGTGCTTCTTGTAGGGCAGATTTTGTGTGGGTTGCCCTGGGGTGTTTTTACAACCATGGGCCCCACATACTCGTCGGAAATCGCCCCCTTGGCGCTTAGAGGCCACTTGACCGCTTATGTGAACATGTGCTGGGCCATCGGGCAGTTTGTGGCTGCAGGGGTGTTAAAAGGATTAGTCAGCAACAACACAAAGTGGTCGTATAAGATCCCGTTTGCCATCCAGTGGGTGTGGGTGCCAGGGTTGATGATCTTGACGTTTTTGGCTCCCGATTCGCCTTGGTGGTTGGTCCGCAAGGGCCGTATTGAGGATGCAGAGAAAGCCGTGAAGAGATTGACCCATAAGAGCATCCATAACCGGGCCAAACAGTCGGTGGCCATGATGATCCGCACCACGGAGTTGGAGAGACTGCAGAAGGCCGCACGTGCAGATAATACATCGTCTTCAGGGTGGAGAAGCTACATTGAGTTGTTCAAGGGCTCCAACCTTCGGAGAACGGAGATTGCATGCATTACGTTTTCGGGCCAGCTGCTCTGTGGATCCACGTTTGCCTACTCGCCTTCCTACTTCTTCCTGCAGGCAGGACTCAACCCGGAGGATACCTATAAGATGAACCTCGGCACCACCAGCATTGCCTTTTTGGGAACTGTGTGCCTGTGGTTCCTCTTGAATCGCGTGGGACGCCGGACCATTTACGTAACGGGATTTGGGATCATGACGGGTCTTTTGCTCTTGGTGGGGATTTTGGCATTTCCTGCAGAAAACAAGCCGGCGGTCAAGTGGGCCCAGGCAGCCATCATTTTGGTGTGGGTGGCCACGTATGCGCTTTCAATTGGACCCATGACGTTTACTATTGTGTCGGAGATCTCGTCCACCACCTTACGTGCGCAATCCATTGCGTTGGCCCGGAACACATACAATATCTGCGCCATCGTGGCCGGAGTCGTGGAGCCATACTTGATGAATCCGACCGAAGCAAACCTTAAGGGCAAGACGGCGTTTGTGTGGTTTGGCACGTCGACGTTGGTGTTCTTGTGGGCGTTTTTCCGGCTCCCAGAGACCCAGAACCGCACCTACGAGGAGTTGGACGTGATGTTCGAACGCAAGGTACCTCTGAGGCAGTTTTCGTCGTATGTGATTGACCAAAACGATTTGGGGCTTGGACGAGTCTCGGTGGACTCCAAGAGATACCCCAGTTTGGCTCCGACTCGCAGCTCCGACAAGTAGTCTTTTGGTAGATACTATGACTAGATACTATGAATAGATGCTAATATTGACAAATATTCATAGCTTCTAAGAGTTTTATGCATATTTTCAAGTCATTATCGATAGATAATGTTGGAACATGCGACATGTGACTGATGAACTTGAGGCATCAGCACACCTACTGTAGATTACTTAACTCTGCATGTACCCTAGACTCGGGTACATCAGGTGGTTCTTTCAATAACCATGGAGTACATTCCAGAGTGACGTACTGGTTGTTGTTCATAAAGTTCATAGTCTCATCAAGGTATGTAAATACTTGAGGAGTTACGCGTGAGCTGTTTCTGGTGGGTCTGGGAGTAGAGGACATCTCAATATGTTCCTCACAGACAATATTCTGATTAGTTAATTATCACTAGGATTGGGGCAAGAGATCCAACTTATATAGTTTAGGAACTCTTCTAAACTTTCTGCACAAGCATATCATGCTGAAGCTAAACCTTCTCCAACATCCATTATGCTGGAGTTGAACCTTCATCAAGAATCACCAAGGTAAGGCGTAGCACACTCTCTACTTTCTAAAGAGAGCGCGCCTTCCATTTCTGGAATGATCAGCCATTGCTCATTCTCAACACCTACGGGTACTGCATGTTCATGTGACTGCATACAGATGAAACAATAATGGGCATTGTTGCTCTCGGCTAGCTCTCGGCTAGCTCTCGTCTAGCGCTCGTCTAACTCTGGTTATTGTTTGATGAAGGAGGGAGATCAATCAGGAGTCCCCGGGACTAACTATATATAGAGAGGATCCCGCTCAGGTCTGAGGGGTATCAATTGAATACAGAAGTCAAGGACTCCCTACTTGACATAGTGACAAATATAGAAGACAGATGACAGATATGATTACCCAAGTCCCTCACTTAATAGAGTTATTGAAGTCCAATCATGTATTCGTTCCTCTATACCAGAAGGTACGTGCTAACGCGCAACAGATAAAGGTGGGTGGTTATCGTATCTGCAAGACAACACTATATATAGGACAATGCCATTGAAAGGACCGAATTTCCATTTACGGACATGTTTCAATTTCGTGAGTGCAGTACGTTGATTTAAACCGAGGATTCATATATGGACAAGCTAAAGAAGACTTAATATGAGTATATTTGAGTGACAGCCTTACATATAATTAGTCGATGGTTTTGAGCTCGTGTCTTCCCAGAACTGCCTTATCTATTCATGTTGAACTGCTTCCAATTCTGTATGGAGGACTTAGTCAATGTAGAGACTGAAACACCCAGTGTGTGGTTATAAGTGTGGGTGGTTATGAACACCTAAAAGTTATGAGCCCAGAGGTTATGAGCCCCGCCTATTGTCCAAAGTATCTTCCTCTACACTTGCAAACCCAGGTTTACATGCCTGAATAATTATCGTAGTTACACATATTATAAGATAAACCCGTACAATCCTAAAGTAAGAGTACTAGTCAAAGAATACTACTATAAGAATACTGTACTGCTATAAAAATACTCTGCTTCCCTCAATCATTCTAAAACCAACCTGAATTCAAAAGCATTGTCGAAATGGATCCCCCTGTCAAAATTCGTATATCTCGGGGGTAGTCAAATTCAACCCTGCTTTTTACTTCGTAATTAGTATAACATACAACACACTTACAAACACCTTGTAACATAGTTATATTAGTCAATTGATACGTAACGCCTTCAATGTAAGCTTTGCTTTCCATATTTGTATTTTTATCTAATGAATCAATGTTCACATACCCAGATCCATACAAAACACCCATAATTTTACAGCACAATAATATAAACAGAGTCAATTGATACATAACGCCTTTACTGCAAGCTTTACCTTCCATATTTTTATCTAATGAATCAATGTTCACATATTCAGATTCATACAAAACGACCATAATTTTATAGCACAACAGTATAAACATAGATATATCCCTTATATTTTCGCTGCCAATACATATACACGCTTTGCTTCTCATCTTTTTATTTTCTCATTAGAACCCATTCTCACATGATTCCATTTTATTTAATAAGTCTTTTTAATATAACTATCTATATCCTATGTTTCCCTTACAATTTTCTCTATATCTCTTTCTTTTATGTTTATTAACCCCTTTTTCAACATTGTGTATGAATACTGAGCATTTTTAAATTCACTTACTATTAACCTTAGATGTTCTACTGAAACCATTGAATTCGGAACTCCTTTACAATAGACCTTTTCCTTTATCTTTTCATCCAGACCCATATATCTATAACCATACATTTTAGGTCCGCACACTATCATCTCTGATATTTTGTTATTTAAACTACCATCTATTGTATCATCCAACGACCCTAAATCTGTATTACAACTATTCTTAAACTCTACATAATTTATAGATAATTCCCTTATGAAAACACTATCCGTATCACTATATATTATTTCTAACCCTTTAAACCTTTTACATAGGCAGTATAACCTATATCTTGATCCACTTAGTATAGATATACCATTTTGTGTTGCGTATACTGGTTTGTTTACTGTTTCTACTATCATTTTGTCGTACTTATCTCCATCTAGATTATAGAACTCTGGTGCACTTATCTTATATTTATTATGCCACAAATTATCTGGGTCCATTTCATTAAATCTACCGGCTATTACATCCCTTTCTACCACATATATTTCTTTTTCAATAGGCTTTTGCACAAATTTACCGTAATCACCTCCATTTAGAGCTATTTTTGCTATCATTCTTATAGGGCATGGTTTCTCATCGCAGTTACATACCAGATGATCATCCTTTAACTTATATAATTTATTTATAAAGGCGTCAAATATGTAACCTTTGTAAGGATATTCTATACCTTCTATACACTTTATTTCAAACCCTTGGTCTTTAGCAATCTTTAAATCATAAGTATGATATATACCTTCATGCAGTTTAAACCAACCCCATCTTAGCCTACCATCTTCATCTCTCCTAGGAACGAAGTCTAGGTAGTAGCTTGGTTTTTCATCTTCTCTATGTACTAATTCTACTTTGTATACACCCTGTAATGCTCAATTTATTTTATTTACTTTCTTTGGTTTTCCGTAAGCATGATCTAATAACTTCATTGCGCTAGGATATGAGTATGAATAGTCATGTTTGTAAGACATGTCATTTACCACTTACCACTTACCACTTACTACTGACTCAATGACTTACCTACTACCAACTGCTAATTACTGACTAAATCTTACTACCGTCTATTCTATGTAATACATGATTTATAAAATATGATATTCTTTGTTCTGTATAAGATTGTGGCCTGAGTCACGTGACCCACACTCAGCATCCACAAAACTCTTAGAAACAGTCCTGGTTGCAAAAATCTTGGCACCAATATTGAAACTGCTGCTTGATTCACTATCACTAACACATTAACACATTGACTACGTACTGTTCCTACGGAGTGCAAGCACTGATCCTTTATTCTGTTGTGGCTGCGAGCCGTATGCATGACACTCCGGTCTCAGACCGGCTACTTCTTGGCCCTGGCTTTCTTGGCGGACTTGGTGACCTTTTCCAACTTTCTCTTTCCCTTTTCTTCCTTTTTTCCTCTTCCTTTTCTTCTTCCTCTTCCTCTTCCTCTTTGTTCTCCTGCACATTGTCCATGCTATAGTCAAACCCTAACGTCTTCAAATGTTTAAGATGCAGTGCTCTTTCCTGTTGAAAAACCGGTAACAAGGTGAGTGCGCTCTGTATCCCCGTGGCTTGCAGGGATAGCGCGGCTAAAAGCACCTATTCTTCATATGCACCCGTGGTTACTATAACCACCGGGAATGTGAAGGTAGACCTCCCACATATAAAAGGGAGTCTGGACCATGTCCATTCTTTTTAAAATAACTTAATCAACATCATCTGTCTGAGGCATACCAAGATACCTCCAAGAACCAGACCCACCAATATTACAATAGACACTGAAAACTCTACCTCTTCTTCTTCTCTTGAAGTAAACACTTCTCCTGAAGTGTTTACATATCTTGACGAGACAATGAGGATAGCGTCCTTCAGTAACTGTCCACTGGACATTACACCATGATTAATCTATGGTCCACCTGGTGCCCCAACTATCGTTGCGGAACATGTGTTGTCTAATCTACATTTCCAGCTCGTAAACCGCCTGCAAGGCCTTCCAGTCCGCCAACGGCTTGGGTGCAGTCTCCTTGTTGTATTCGGCAGACCTCCAGTCATATTCCGTGAAGTTTTCTCTGTAGTTGGCAGGGAACAAGTTGGCAGGGGGCAGCTGCACAATGTACTAGAAATTCTTGTACTTAGAGTACTTACTTATGCCAGAACTGGTATACAGAGTAAGTACTAGAGTACGATGAAGTACTATTAAGAGGACTACTAGAGACTATACTGACCAAGATATTACCTATACTCTTACTTTCTACTATTATCTATGCTATTATCTATGCTAGACTCTGCTACGATATATTATCTATACTATTCTACTAACCAATTTTAAGTACTTACCTACTGGATTATGCAAAGAGTGATTTATATATATCCTTAGTAACTATTATAAGGTATTCACAGAGTAGTAATTCTCCAGACTTCCAGACTTCCAGACTTCCAGACCTCTCTAGACTTCACTAGACTTCTCCAGACCTTCTATAGTCCTTGGTAAGATTAATGTTTCTGCAATCTCACAGTTTGATGTATCCGTTTGTCGTATTGTTGGTCGATAAGGTGTGATGGTTGAAGAATGATATGTTTTTTAATACATTTATGCCTGATGGATACTATATTCGTTGATGGTTCCTCAAAGAGAGGAACCGGAACGGCTTATATAACTTTGAGAGAAACATGGAAAAACTCTCTATCAGAACAATGGTGATCATTGTTCTAGAATATTCGAAAAGGCCATCATAGTACTTCGTACAACGATAGTCGTGACATGGCGTTTGCAATGGCCATTGTTAGGAGGACAGCGTAGGCTTCATAATCTCTAACAAATAGTGTTTTGGTTGAATAGTGTGAGGATTGGATAATGTGATGAAATAGTGTGATGATAGTGTGATTGAATAGTGTGAGAATTGATGTGTTGGATGTCCTGAATGATACCTCACCTAGAAGATGTAGGCCAATGCAACGATAAAGAACGAGAGGCCAAGCGTGGCCTTTGAGCCGGATCCTTCCTCGAAACTGCTCACCGCAAAGCCACTGGAGGCGGAGAACGAAGTGTCTGTTCTAGACCCTGGAACAGTATTGGAGTTGATGGTCACGTACGTTGTGGATGGAGTATAAGTGTGAGGCTCTGGCAGCTCTGGCAGCTCTGGAACATTCGTATTTGGAGGCTGTGGCACATTTGTATTATGTGTCTGTGGACTCGAAGTGTTCGGAGTCTGTGGAACATTCGTATTAGGAGTGTGTGGAACCAAAGTGTTTGGAGTGTTTGGAGTGTTTGAACCCTTAGTAGATGGGTGGTTAGGAACGTCTGGGACATTCGTGTTTGGAGGGTTAGGATCATCACTAGTTGGAGTAGTGTTAGTGTTGGTGTTAGTGTTAGTGTTAGTGTTGGTGTTAGTGTTAGTGTTAGTGTTGGTGTTAGTGTTAGTGTTAGTGTTGGTGTTGGTGTTAGTGTTGGTGTTGGTGTTTGGAGTATTAGTGTTGGAGTTGGAGTTTGGAACACTTTTGTTAGGGACATTAGATGGAACACTGGAACTTGGGGCTCTAGACTTTGGGCTTGCGGATGGAGCACTGGAGCCAGGAGTAGTAGAGCCAGGTACACTTGGAACCGAGGTACTTGGAACAGAAACACTCGAGACAGTGCTGGAAGATGAAACACCAGAACGTGGAGCACTAGAACTTGGAGCACTAGAACTAGGTTCGTTAGATGGAGTACTAGATCCTGGAGTGGAACTTGGACTAGAACTTGGACTAGAACTTGGAGTAGAACTTGGAGTAGAGTTTGGAGCACTTGATGAAGCACTAGATGGAACACTAGATGGGGCACTAGACTCAGGAGCACTTGTCTCCGTAGTACTAGACCCAGTGGAGCTAGACTCAGTGGAGCTAGACTCAGGAACACTAGATCCTGGAGTACTGGAACCTGGAACACTGGAGCCTGGGACAGAAGAGGCTGAGGGAGTGTATGAAGACGTCATGTTAGGGAAGAATGGCGTCAAGCTGGAAACCAAAGACAGGGCAGACAGCGACAGCGAGGACAGCGAAAGCGAAGACAGCGACAGCGAAGACAGTGACAGGGAAGACAGTGAGGACAGAGAAGAAAATGGTGGCACAACAGTAACCGTACAAGTCTCCACATTGTCACAGTCAGAAGGTGTAAAGGTTCCTGGAACACTATGCTGACTATTGGTAGAAACAGTAACTGTAGTGGTAGTATGTGGAGGCACCGTCGTTCCACTCGTGCTATGAGATTGCACCACTGTCACAGTACAAGTCTCCACACTGCCACAATCGGAAGGAGTGAATGTCCCTGGTACAGTATGAATACTATCAGTAGGAACAGTCACTGTTGTAGTTGTGTGAGGAGGAGTCTGCGAGGAGGAGGTTGGAGGAACAACAGTAACAGTACATGTCTCAAGGTCCAGACAATCCGACGGAGTAAAAGTACCTGGAACACTATGCACACTGTTAGTAGAAACAGTAACTGTGGTTGTTGTATGTGGAGGCACCACAGTAACCGTACAAGTGTCCACATCTTGACAATCGGAAGGTGTAAAAGCACCTGGTGTAGTATGAGCACTGTCGGTAGGAACAGTTACCGTGGTGGTAGTATGAGCACTGTAAGTAGGAACAGTTACTGTGGTGGTAATATGTGGCGGAGGTATCACTGTCACAATACAAGTTTCATAACTCTCACAAAGCCCAGGAGTATACGTTCCAGGAGTGGTGTGCACACTATCAGTCAGAAGCGTGGTTGTGGTAATGGTGTGCAGTGGATATTTCGTGACTGTACAGGTCTCAACAAAGTCACAGTCTGAAGGGGTGAAGAATCCGGGCACACTGTGTTCACTATTAGTGATAACACTGATTGTAGTGGTAGTATGACTTGGAGTAATCACTGCCACGGTACATGTAGCCACAATGTCACAGTCACTGGGTGTATAGGTCCCTGGAGTGGAGTACTGGGTGTTGGTCATGGAAGTATAAGTGGTGGTAGTTCTCGGACAAACCTGCTCCTCCTTGGAAATCTGGTACACGTTCTTAAAGTCCTTGTGTTCTTCTCCAGAAGGGTACTTGACGTTGGAATACAACTTCCACTGCGTCATTTCGTTGACGTACACAACCTTTAATGGGTAGTATAAGCCTTCTTCCATGTGCACATCCACGGAGTTGATGACCACGGCGCCAATCACGTAGGTATAGTTGCCACCCTTTGTAGCGGAGAATTGGGCTATGGGGGTAACACTTTGGGTCACGTCGTAGCAACAACTTCCAATCCCACCAATGAACTCTCCGAACCCATCATCTGCACTCAAAGTGAAGGTGTATGTTCCGGTCATGGGGGCGTAGAAGTAGCCCGTGAGCTCGACGGAAAAGTTGCTGGCAGTCAATTGGACACCATAGATATCTCCTGTGATTGGTCCATCGACATAATCCGTTCCTCCGTCAATATTGATATCCGTGACTCCTTGGGTCTCGGCAACTTGTCCCCCAAGATCCTTGTAGGTGGTCACAAAGAAGTCGGGGTTATCGTTGGCGCTGAGGTTAAACAAGGGGTATTGGAAAAACCGGGTCTTGAAGCCCTGGCTCTCCACCTGGTCAAAATGACACCCGGTGATTGCAGATACAGTACTGGCAAAGGATGCAAGTACGACGAACGGTGTTATATATGAAACCCGCATTTGTGTTTGTGTCTGTGTTTGTGTCTGTTTGTGACTGTGTTTGTGTCTGTTTGTGACTGTGTTTGTGTCTGTTTGTGACTGTGTTTGTGTCTGTTTGTGACTGTGTTTGTAGACTATAAAGAGTAGGGAAGAACTTAGGAAAGCAGAGGAGGTTCCTGCCCTTATATACGTTTTATATCCTGGGCGCTGGGACATTTGCAGAACCGAGCCCAAGGTGCATGTGCTGCACGCGCTATCTACGAGGCTGCATGTCGCTTACGAGGTCGCGAAGCTACCGATTTCCAACAGTTTACCCCCGGAACAGCAGGCCAAGGTGATTTCCGGTCGTTTTTACCTTTTCGGTGCTTTTTCTATGCAAGATTTCCCAAATATGCCCAATATTCTGCCTTTCCTCTTTTTTTTTTTGCTTCATTTTATAGGGGTATCTTTTTTGATTGGTGCCCTCGGGATTATCATAAGCGAGGCGCACCGAATCTCGCCCTCAAGTTGCAGGTGCAGGGACTTTGGCTTCCATACGTGATAGATGCACATCTGGTATACGCAGGCCACACCACCAGTAATCTCTCGTATTGAACTTCCCCGTGATATTTCCCACATTCAAAGAAAGAAATTCCTCATTCGGATCTTAATAAATGCCCTGACATGATTGGCTAAGTATATTGGTCTCTTTTTGCTTCTGTTCAATTCCGAGGGAAGGAGACTGCGTTAGACATCCAATTTGTGCGAATACGAGAATCGAACTTTCCGCATACGCATGCAAGGCCTCGGAGCTCACTGGCATAGCGCAAAAAGCTCTCACCATTGGACTTCCGGCCATGGCTATATGCACGACAAATATCTTTGCGATCGGTGCCTTAAACTAAAGGGCATACCAAGAGTGGGGTTATGTTTCGTACATAAGAGATATTTTGGTATGGTGTCAAGAGATACGGGGATGTACTGGTGTTTGCAAGCTACGCCCGGGCTTCAAACCGTACCCTCGTAACGCATCAAGTGCATCAAAAACTCACGAAACCCGAGGGTCATTTAAGTCTTCACTATAATAAATGCTAGAATCACTTACAGAAGACATTGCATGGAAGGAGGGTCACACAGCAAGCCAACGTGGCCTGACCTGTATGCTAGGACCTCGGAGTCACGTACATTTGAGGTGGACTGCGTGCGTGTGCAGCATAGAAGACTTCTTGCATGAAGTCTAGTGGAGGAACCTCGATAACCTCGAACCGCGGAAATGCATGGCGCGTAACTGGGTTACCCCCGGTACGTTATTCCGGGTCGCGCAGTCAGCGTTACCGCTTTGGGTCTGGTAATTACCTTGTTCGTAATCCCTGCCTTGGCAATCTGCATCTAAACAGTGACTAAAACGGTTAAATCGTCTTAAATCAGATTCGCTTAGATGTGCTCTTTAAGTTAATACAACTAAATTCACCTTGCTACTTCGAGAGCGTTTCAGGAGTGTTTCATACATGTTTCAGAAGTGTTTCATGGTGTTCACGGTGCAGCATCATCCACATACTGAAGATACCTCCAATGTTTTTACTTTCATGTCAGGTTATTTTCTTGCCGCCTAGGTGCAGTAGTACCAACTCCTTAATGCAAAGATCTGTACTAGAACATTTAAAATAGTAGTATATGTCGGTGGTATATGCGCATTTTTATATGCACAAGCTAAGGTGCAGGAAAGGGTCCTGTGACTCTGGATCTTTCAATCTTATTGGAGAAAACTAAAAGACATGCAGAAAAGGGATCAGGAGGATTTTGTTTCGGAATGTTTCGGAATGTTTCATCGATGTTTCACCTTGTTTCAAGTGTTTCATGAGTGTTTCAGAGTTGTTTTGAGTGTGTTTCAGATTTGTTTCATGAGTATTTCAGGTTTTCAATATTGCATATCCGTGTGATTTACGATTTATTGGTGAAGAGAAGGGCAGGCGGGAGATGAGAGCGGGTTCCCGAGGTGAAAGTTTATGTCCCATGCAGGAGCGCAGCAATTTCGCTGCAAGGACGGTGAGGTATCGGGCCGAACCCGGATCGTCACTACATGCAGGATTTGCGCTTGTCATTTCGGTCACCCCCCGGTGGCTTACACACATCTGTACCTCGTAAGTTTTGTAAGCAAATACGAGGTCCTAAAGGGTTATGAGCCCGCAAAAATTTTCTCATGGGGTTGTGAGCCCTCCAACATTGTCGTTCGTGTTATGAGCCACTGTACAGCTTTCACTATGGCAGAAGTGGGTAGTGGGGGAGTACTGCAGGCAGTGCTATCTTCTATTCCCTTTTACCGCTTAACAGGCGTTGGTCTCGAGACAAGCAATTTCAGTCACAACGAAGAGCATGCGGAATTTGCAAGAATTTCCCGTTGCCTTATTGCTGAATTGTCTGGTCACGTGAATGCCCCTGAAACAAACTGAAACAAACTTGAAACAAAGCTGAAACAAACTTGAAACAAAGCTGAAACAAACTTGAAACAAACTTGAAACAAACAAAAGTCTGTTTCCCGTTGGATTTGAAACGTCCCGGTTGAGCGGTTGAGCTCGTAATTTGATTTTAAGCAAGGGAAGGTTTGGAAGTGCAGGCACATGGAAGTGTTATCTGTATGCAGTCCGTATGTGCAGAGAAGCAATGGTGCATCTGTAGTTCGTTTTAAATCGAAGCAACCATATATTTCTATCGCCCTAGAAGCGTTAGATACAGGCCCTAATTTCAAGCTTCACATTTGGACCTGTAGTGTGCATAAAAGTTAGTAAATTATGATTGGCCTGATGGTTGAGGTGCACCCGTACATCCAAGCCAAACACATCAAGTAACCCAACAATTCCAACTCAGATAAGACACATTTATTTTGCCCTTGAACAGTTTGCAGAAGTTCTAGTAATCACGAACTGAATTCCTTTCCACAAAATAGATATACTTCCCGGTGTTGTGTCTTAGTATTGGTGTGGCACTACATATAGTGTAAAATTGAAGCACATGCTGGTCAATCCAATCTCAGTTGACTCTCTTTCTTGCCACTTCCAACTATTAGGTTGATGCAGTCCTTAATTAATATGGATATTGAGCCTTCATTTTGATTGACCTGGTCTATGGTTGTATATGGTGATGTGGGCCGCGCACTACCCACCATGATATATCTCCAGTCCACAACAAACACCCAGGCTTCCTTCCAATATTCGAGTAAGCTATATCGTAGCAATACAATAAATTAAAAGGTGGGAATTAGTTTTGAAGTGGTCATTATTCCATCAGTCAAAAATCTGGAGCCACTCAACCAATCAATACCCATAACGTACCTGTCAGATCCACCATAGGTAATGCTCTACCTATTGAGGTATTATGAGGCCTCTCTGCCTGATATCTACCAGCCACCTACCAGCAATCTACCAACCAATGCTGCCACGTCCCTTTCTGGTTCACCGTTACTACGCCCCTTCTCGGTTCACCGTTACTACACCCCTTCGGCTACCTTCCGGCAGACTACTTAATGGTGGCCGATTCCTCTTCCTGAGGAATCATCAGCGAATGAATATAGTAAACAGAGTACCTGAAGTAACCGGAATCTAACAATTACCCAACAACCCAACAACCCAATAACCCATAAGATTAACCCACAAAACCACTCAAAATAGAAGTATAAATAGCAAAGTTTATAGCCGAAAAGCAATTGTTAAGTATAAGAAAGAAAGTAGTGTTAGGTCCATTATAAACATTGGTGAAGCCCAAGAACATGCTTCTGTTCGAGTTGGTCATTTGCACCTTCTAGGTGGACAACGACTTCAAGATCTTGCAGAGAGTGATTAAACCCACCAACTTTCCATTTTGGCTCAACACTGGCAGCTGGCCAAAGCCATTGTTTTGCATAACTCAAAAGTCTTGCCCATCGTGTCTGCAAGGGTAACAGTCACCACAGGTGGCTTTCCCTCGCTTCAACGAGGTCCTTGATGGTCTTGTTGTTCAAGAAATCGTCGGTCTTGGGTGTCGTCTGGTTGGTTGATCATTATACTGATAATCATTACTGTAGTCCTCATGGGCGCTAATTAATTACATCGCTTCATACAGTGTAGCAGTGTATTGTAGTGTGTAGTGTAGTGTAGTGTGTAGTGTAGTGTGTAGTGTAGTGTGTAGTGTAGTGTAGTGTAGTGTTTAAAACAGTAGTAAAGTATGTCTTGTAGTGTGTAGTGTGGTAGGATATTATGTAGTGACATATTAATGTAGTATTATACTGTAGTAGCATAATGAAGCACTTCGAAACCGTTAGTCTTCATCCACTCGTCATTGGCGAACGTGAACAAGTGAAATCTGATAGAGCCCGAGAACATCATCACCAGAGTGTCATCCTCAGTCAAGTCCTTGGCCACTTCCAGAGCAGCCTGCAAAGCAGACTATAAAGCAGAACCTGAGGAACCACCCACGAGAATACTTTCTTTTTTGGTTATTCTTCTGGTCAACTTGAACGACACACGGTCATCGGTATTGAACCATGAGTCAAAGTAGTCTCTGGTCAAGATAGTCTCTGGTCAACACGTTGGGATGAAATCGTATTCAATACCTTCCACCAATTATCCGTCAGTAGAGGTGTTCTACCCATAGATGTAGTACATTGAAGCCTATACTGTTAGATCCACCATAGGCAAGGCTCTGCTATAGAAGTATCATGAAGCCCACTCTATCCGATCCATACAATGGCCATTGCAAACGCCGTGTCAAGGTCATCGTTGTACGAAGTACTATGATGGCCCATTCGAATATTTCAGAACAATCAGCACCATTGTTCTAATAGAGAGTTTTTTTGATACCACGTTTCTCTCAAAGTTACATGAGCCGCTCCGGTTCGTCTCTTTTAGGAACCATCAACGAGCATAGTATCAATAAGGTATAACTGTATCAAAGAACATAACATATGCCATCTGACCCTCATAATGGCCATCCCAACACCGTCACAAATTATTTAATGGTGTTGGTTAAATCGATACAGCCAACTAATCGAATATCTCTACTGAGAGAGACATACCAAGATACCTTCCAAAACCAGACCCACCAAAATTTCTTATACTGATAATCAGATTCACGCTCCTCCACAGATAAACACTTCTCGTAAAGTGTTTACTTATTTTGATGAAACAATAAGATCCATATCCCATAGTAAGAGAGGATCTCTGGATCTTGAACCATGGTTACTCTACGGGCCACCTGATTCCCCTCACTTCTAGCTGATCTGGAATTATCAAATCTACAGGTGAACAATCATCACTTTGGTTAGCGTATTGAGTTTTGCAGCCACGTCCGCCCTCCAAAATTATATAAGTAGCTCGGATTCCTCCCCTCAAAAATCATCAACGTATGCCAAAAATTATTACCAACATTTAACCAGACACCAACAGGTTGAGTTGACTGATGGAGAGAGTCTTAGAGTGAGTGTTAGAGTGAATGGGTTAAAAACTTTAATGACTACTGACTACTTTACAGACTACCATTGGTCTAGTCGTAGCAGTGTATATAGATAGTAGTGGTATAGTAATACACTGTATGGTACTTGTTAGATTCTTGTGAAACGTTCATGTACTAAGTTATTTTTGTTGGTTGATAATTCCTCAAAACGAGGGAATCGAGCTACTTAAGTAGTTGACAGCGGGGTCGCCTAGTCAACCAGTTCTCCCTGAGTCTGACCGGGAAAACTGTTCACATTCCATCCTGGCACCTCGGGTTTATCACATTCTAACCCGGTACTTCGGGTTTATCACATTCTAACCCAGAACTTCGGGTTTATCACATTCCACCCTGGTGCTTTGTATCATGGTGACTGAGGAGATGGCGTTATGAAATGGCCATTGTAAGATTAGACGGCGTAGGCTTCCTAATACCTCTCTGGGTAGTGCCCTGCCCATAGCGGATCTAACAGTACTTGTGGTATAGTTATTATCAGGGCTCTACCCATAAATGTACTTAGAGCCTACACCATCAATCTTAACAATGGCCATTAAAGACCGTAAAGACCGTCACAAAAATACACATCCATGGAGACAATGCAGGTCTGGATCCATACCCAACTGACTACTGACTACTGAGTGTTGGGTGAGTGCGCAGGCCGGCTACTTATACCCAGACTCCAGAATTGCAGCCATGCACGAACCCCGCTTTTTGGAATATATAAGGAGCACACCCCCCGTCCTTTTTGACACCAGATTTTTTTAAAACTGAAGTCTTTATTTCTATGGACACAGTGTGAACCACTAAGTGACCCGGAGTGACCCAAAGTGATACCCTACTCTACACCCGTGAGCAATGAGGTCTAGGCCCACTTCATGGAAGATAAACTGACACCATACGATGTAGTGGAAACGCTGTCAGGCTGTCAATTCAATATGGGAATTTCAGGAGCTCATAACTCATGACATTACCATACGGAGAGTTGACGTAGAAAGGCTGGGCCTCGCTTCCGGCACTGGATCCGGCGGTGGGGTATCTCAAGTGAGCAATACCCAAAGCAGTGGGTACTAATCACAAATTGATTCAAACAGTGGCGATTACTACCCAGAACTACTCCAAGCAGTGGCATATTGTCATACAAAACCATGATAAATGACGGTTAGCCATGGATCACTGAGCAAAGGATCATCAACAGTACAGAAAGTCAGTACAAGAAGCCATTAGTACAGGAAGTCTAAAGAAATTTACTAGTTTACTTACTACAGCTGCGATTACTCACCAAAGCTAGTGATACCCACTAGACTGTGTGTTTCTTTCTACAATTGGTATTATTTACTGAGCGTTACTTCCTACACTGTGACTACTATTAGTTCACATCACAAGTGAAGTGAAGATTGAGTGGATAGAACTAGCATTTCTTTTGGGATTTGACCAATAATACCAATGGTTTATGATCTACTACATATACCCTATGAAACTATTAATGTGGTGGCTCTTACAAACATAAAAATACAACCATACCATTACTTACAATTATGAAATCATGAGATGAACCAGCGGCTCCTTTCGATAATTATCGAGATTGAGTCGAGACATGCAGAAAATACAGATCAAATTATAGATCACATGACACCTTTCCCACAGCAAAATACCGATAAACGGCTCTCCATTAAATCCTTAGCCCCAGATTAGAGCAAGAAGTCATCGTTATAATAAAGCTCCATTTCATAGTCTGGCTGGAAATCACCAAAGAGAGACTCTCCGTCCCCGCTCAATCTCTCAGTATAAGCAGCTTCTTCATCCCCGCAAATCTTCAAGCTCTCTCCCGGACGTAAAGCGGCATCTGCCAACAACTGACACTCGCAACTCTTCTCCATAAGAGTATAGAGGTACGCGGCCTCGTCGATTGTGGTGCCCACAGTTAAAAGCCCGTGGTTCTGCAATATCACTCCCTTTCCATCTCCAAGTGCTTCTGCTATGGCAACCCCTTCCTCCGCCTCCAAAGCAACACCCCCGAAGTTCTTGTATACACCGTGGCTCTTATAGAAAATGCACACGTCCTGGTTGATCATATCCAAAGGTCTGCCCAAAGCAGAATACGCTTTTCCATATGTTGAATGGGTATGACAAGCAGCTATGACATCGGGTCTGGCTTCATGGACTGCAGAGTGGATGGCGAATCCTGCAGCGTTAATGGCATGTTGGGGTCCATCGGGTAAAATGTTACCCTTGGCATCACAATGCACCAAATCACTTGCTTTTATAAGCCCAAAGTGTTTGCCCAAAGGGTTGATCCAAAAGGTATTGGGATCGACGGGGTCCCTTAAGGAAATATGGCCAGCGGCGCCTTCGGTATATCCTTTTCGGGCAAATATGCGGAACGCCGCCGCCATACGCTGCTTGGCCCATTTCCTCTCTTCGTATTTGTTCTTGAACTGAGGAATGGGGTGGGGGTGGGGTAAACCCTTGGCGATGTTATGAGCCCCGCGAGTGGTCTTCTGGGGTACGGATGTGGGAGACATGTGAAAGAAGGATGTAATATCAAGGGTTCTATTGGGGCCCTGGGAAACTGGGGAAATATATAGGACGCTTATCAGCGCGGGGCCGAAAGAGGAAGTTAGCGCTCCTTTTCCAAGCACGTGACCTCGGCGCGGATCTCCTGCCCGATGCCCCTGCCGATTACCGATGCCGATCGCTCCTTTCCTGATTGGGAAATCTAATGCATGTCCACTGCTAAAGGGGCAGACAGCTTCATTAAAAAAAAAGAAAAGAAAAATGGAGTGAGCCAAAGATGAAGAGAGGTGCCAGCCCAGCCTAAGACAGAGTATAAAGCCGGAGATAGACTCTATGGTGGTGTACAGGTGTGACCGCTTACAGTGAGCGTCGCACGCTCCTCATATTCCGGTACAGATCGTATAGGCCAATACTCCTCCACAGCAACATGCATATTCTCCGCCGCGTGTACCCTCTATTTCTCGTGCTCCATGTGGCATTGACGTCGCCTGGAGACAACTTGGAGGAGTTTGATGAGTGTCTCTACCAATGCCAGCAGATCACGTGCTACAACAACCCCTACTACCTCATGCAAGAGCAATTCCGGGAGGCATTGCAAAAGAAAAACCATCATTTCCACCGGTATGAGCCCACGTGGCATTTTGACTGGCACTTGAGTGGGCTCTTAAAATCCCTTTTGTGGGATTGCAAGTCCAATTGTGACTACCAATGTCAGCGAATCATAACCCGTGAACGCAAGGCTGCAGGGGAAGAGGTGTTGCAATTCCATGGCAAGTGGCCATTTTTAAGGGTGTTGGGCGCGCAGGAGTTTGTCTCCACGTTGCTCTCGGTGGCGAATTTCGTTCCGCACTGGATTGGGTTTAGAAAGGTGGGGAGGGTCATGGAGTCGCAGAGATCGTTTCAGAAAACGCTGCAAACAACTACTTCTTCTCTTCGAAACATCCGCTTGGTGGCGTTCATCACTATGTGTGCATGGGTCAGCTCGGCCGTGTTTCACGTGAGGGACTTTATTGTGACTGAGAAACTCGATTACTACTTTGCGGGGATGACGGTGCTCAGTGGTTTTTACAGCATCTCGTACCGGTACTGGAAGTTGTATTTGCCTAGTCGCAAGTGGCGGGCATGGGCATGGGGCTTGGTGTGTCTGGCGGCCTATGCTGCCCATATCTACCGCCTTGAAACGGACTGGCTGTATACTTATAACATGCGGGCCAACATCGTGGTTGGGGTCTTGCAGAACATCATGTGGGGCTTGACGTGCTACTCGCTCTATAGCAAGTACTTGGAGGAGGAGCATAGTGAAAACGCCATCAACTTGGCTCATTTGAACTATATCAGTCCGCGGCGAATCATCCTTGGAAGCTTCTACTCCCGCTCGGCCAAGCTCTACTCGCTCTACCCGCTTTTGCTCTGTGGCATAGTGATCATGGGCATGTCGCTCGAGGTGTTTGACTTTCCGCCATTCTTCTTTGACTTGGTGGATGCCCACTCCTTGTGGCACTTGGTGACGATTTTCCCTGCATATCTTGGGTGGTACGATTGGATGGTGTGGGACGTGTGCGAGAACGTGGCCGTCGACCAGGCCAGGATGGTGGAAAAGAAGGAGCAGTAGAGAGGAAGTGAAGTAAGGGATGAAAAAGGGATAGTGGGGAAGTGGGAAAGTGGGTGAAAAGGGACGAACTAGGACTCAGGGAATCAGAGACTTAGGGCCTAGGACTTCAGGACTCTAGGACTACTAGGAAGAACTTGGAACAAAGAAGACTGAAAAGGAGCGACCAGAATGATTGGGACTGGCCAGAGTGACGAAGATTGACGCCGGAGAATCACGAGAAAAGGAACCTATAGAGTTGGGGTTGGGGTTAACAATGTGAAACCAGGATACTTGAGAATACATGAGCTGAAGACCTGAAGGTCTATGAATATCTTACCATAAATGTCCATTGGCCTGCAAATGGATCTAACACTTGAACAGAATTGATCTAAATCCGAATTGATCTAAATCCGAATTGGATCTAAGTCTCAAGCTAGGATATAGATCTGGTCTTGTCTGGTCTGGAAAATACATGGGGTTCAGCTCACCTGGAGCATGGCTATGGTAGTCATGTATCTAACATGGATCATTCCTCAGCCGTCAAAACATAACCCAACCAGTTATTCTCAGTCACCTAGCATCAACCATCAATAGCCATGTGATACAGGTGATGGATGACACTGGTAACTGACGAATCGTGTGTCCAGTGAGAGCAAAGCAAACAGAATTTTCACGAACTCAATCAGAATCTAATCCATACTGTCACCGCTTCAGCACACGAAGATCGATGGCTTATTATGGACATTATGATGACTCAAAACTGGAAAGGTGCAGTCAAGTTTCGTTCTCCGCACAATGAATGAACAAGCTGGAGGATACCAACCTGTTCAGGACTATTCGGAATATCACTGGATCGCTTGATGTATTGCTGAATGAAAAGATGAATATGATGCTTCATCAAGAGATGAGATTTCTATGGGTTCATACGAGCAAAAGGAACCATCGCAATGCTGTTTCCATTACCAAAGCTCCATGTCATCAGTCTGGCTTTTCTTAACCCACGAGATTCAGTACCACGTCCAGGAATCCATCCGAATAGTCGGAGACCAGTATAAGGGTTCCATGAACTTAGCGAACAAGGCCAAAGAGTCCACCACGTATGAATATTTTATTCAGATTCTTATTCAGATTCTAAGATTTTTGTTTAGATTCTAAGCTTTGGTTCAGATTCAGATTCAGATTTCTATTCAGATTCTAAGCTTTTTGTTCAGACTCTTATTCCGAGCCAAGGATGAGCCTGGTCTCGACCGAGTGGGTGATTATCAGGGTGTTGGGCTATCACGGCATGTTCTTTGTTTGCAGTCATAAGTAGCACATGTAGTTTGATTGGTCGTAGAATGAATGATTCTCAGTCATTTCATTGTCTAGTCGTATTGAGTGACTGACAAACAGATAAACAAATTCACATCCGTACAGACAGACTAGGCAAACAAGATTAGTGACTGAATGAGTGACATTGACTGGGATTAGATAGTCATTCATACAGACAGAAGAATGACACTGACACTGATTGACCGAATTAGTGACTGACCGACAAAGTGACTGACCGACAAAGTGACTGAGTAAGTGACTGAGTAAGTGACTGAGGAAGTGACTGTCAGAAATAGTGACTGAATGAGTGACTAGTTGATACTGCCTGAGAGCTTGACAGTCAGAATTAGCGAGTGACTGACTAATTGACACTGCATGAAATATGACACTTCGGTTGATGCAGATGACTGAATGACTGAATGACTGAATGACACTCACAAGACAGACAGGCAGGCAGACAGACAGACAGACAAAGTGAGTGAGTGACTGAGAACAGACAGTAAGACAAATGGCCGAATGAATGACTGACACAGACTGACACTGGGGAAATGGCAAGTTGGTAAGATAACAGACTGAACAGACTAGACAGACAATTCCACTGAGTAACTGGAAGAATGACTGATTTAGTGACTCACAGAGACTGAGTAACTGAGTGACTAAGTAAGTGACTAGATGACACTGACACTGACACTGAGAAGCTGAATGATTGAGTGACTGACACTGCTTCACAACCGACAGCTAGACAGATAGCAGATGATTGACTGACCAATCGAAAGCTTGACAGACACTGAGAGCTTGACAGGCAGACAGACAGTTGGTGAGTCCAAGTAACACTCTATGTGACACTAAGAAACTCCACAAAACTCCACAAAACTCCAAGACACTGTATGATACTGTATGACACTGTATGACACTGTAAGATACTGTAAGACACTTAAGACACTGTATGACACTGAATATTTGGCTCCAGGTATTCATCACAATAAACGGACTCCCACCATCAGGTCATCCATATCAAATCCCTGGACTACCGACCAGTAGTCAGTAACTAATACATAGTAATTCTTAGTCAAGTAGCTAGTAACTGTAACTAGTCAGATAGCTATGGTAACTAGTAACTGGTCAGACACTGTAAGACATTGTAACCTGTTGGACTATCCCAGACATAGAATCTATCTCCAGTAATCACTACTTACCAACCTCAATCTCCACTAATACCGCTTACTTGGAGATCCAGGAAGGTTCCCAGAACTGGACCTCACCACCCAGCCCCTGTGTATCCAGCCACAAGAAGCCGTTCATGATCATCTCGTCAATGACGGATTTGGCCCGAACCCGGTCCCAGTCGTAATTATCCTTCAAAAGCCGCAAAGTCACATACCCTCCCATGAACTCACACAACTCACACACCTTCTTGTGGTCGCTGGAGATACCCTGCAGGCCACACAAGCCCAGGGTCTTGAGCCATTTTTTCTTGTTGATGATAACAATGTCGAAGCCCGAGCCCATGTCTCCCATGGCTGCCAAGGCCCGATCGAGCTGGTCCTCGGAGATGTCCACGGAGATGCTGTCGCATTCAATGAGCCTGGAAATGAGCTCTTTATACGAGATGAACCCACCATTGATATTTCGTGTTTCTCTACAAATCTCCACCACGCGAATGGCCACTGCTGCGGGAAGAACTTCGGACTTTTTTGTTTTGGATTCGGCCATCATCATGAGTTCTAGTGTGTCTACTCCAATCAGCTCGCACATGAGGCTGAACTTGCGGCGGAACTCTGGGTTTTTCTTGATGACGGGGCCGTTTTCCACGGCAAAATTGACCAATGCCGATTGGAACACCGAGAGCTGTACTGAGAGGGTTTCGGAATGGCGGTCACTTAGGGCCTTGCCTAGTTTCTGGAACGCATTGCGGTCTGCGTGGAGATGATTCATGTTGTGGAGAAGTGACGTGCGCACGCAGATAAAGAAGTTTTGGAGGGGGGAATTTAGTTAGGAAAGATGAGTCACGCACGACCACTATAAAATGAAGTAAAATAAAATAAAAAGTAGTCAAGTTTTTTAGTAATATATATAAACAGCATTAAACAGCTTAAGGTCCTAAATACAAAGACATTCCATTCATCAGTTCCACTTCCCTTGTTTACATCGTAACCTGTGAAGATGACAATCCAAGTCCTTAGTAAACATCAGTACCTCTACACTAATTAATATTGGTGGGTCTGGTGTCGGAAACATCTTGGTATGTCCTCCCTCAGTTGATATATCTTTTTGGTGGTGTTATAAAATAGCGGGAGCTTGTCCTCTTATAGTCCTTTTATATTGAAGTGACCCTTCACATTACCAAAGTCACGTGAGTGGCTGCGGTGCTAGAGAGAGACAGCAAGTGCTGTTTTATCAACACTCCCTCTGAAGGTTTGACTCCAATATCTCTAACCTTCGTAACTCAGTAGGTATTTCTCACGAGAAGTTTGCTGAATGCATCCATAATTAATTTCAAAAAATCAACAAATTCGACAATCATATTGCTTGTCACGATTCTTTGTCTCACGGATTCAGCTCTGACCATGATGTGCTCCTACCCTTCGAACTTGACTGTCATGATTGAAGTTCAGATATTTATGGTAGTCGACCCAGTAATTTAGTTCAACTTCCTTCACCAAGTTCTCAATTCATAGTGACTCAAGTGTAGTGATGAGCATCACTTAAAGGTGTGAGTGCAACTAATTCAGAATTGAGTAATGAGACTTCAACCATTGTTTGCGATAATGATTTCCACAGAACTGGCAAGTGCCATGCACTATGGTATATCCTTAGGATTTATCAACTTCGGTTTTCGGATTCAAAGGTAAGCTGACATCAGAATTAGCCCTAGCTTGAAGTTTGACGTCAATTGACATATAAGTTCAAATATTGAGGTCAATATGAGTAATGATGTTCCTTCATGGCTGCCAGTGTCAATTCGTTCCCTAAGGAGCGACAAAAGTCTCGAGATTTTCTGCGCAAGAAGGTTAATACCTAGACCGATCAGTTTTAGCAGCCAAAAAAAAAGTCTGCTGATTATTGATTTGTGTTCCGTCTCATGACAAGACTTATTTTCTTCAGGGTCTGAATATCTTTCGAGCACTTTTAGATCAGCTGGTATATGAATACTGTCAACTTAAATGTGTGACCGTAGTTAACCCGAATGCGGCCTCCAGTGCGCATGGTTGCTCCTACACTAACAATTTCAGTCCGCACCCATCCCCTTTTTTGACAACCACCAGCAACTACCACCTACGCCACCCAACCACACCATCACCACAAATAAATACACCAGCAAGCTAAAACCAAAAAAAATAAACCAAATAAATAAACAATGTTGCAATTCAACGCTATCAAGTACACCAATAAAGATTCTCCCCTCGAGTGGAAGAAAGATACTCTCCCTGTAGAAGAAAAAAATGGCGTCTACACCGTTCCGTCCGAATACGACGTGTTGGTGAAAGTGCACTATGCTGCGCTCAACCCAGTGGATATGGTCTTGAAGAATACGCAGAATGCGTTTTTTTTCCGGGGCGAAAAGGGCTTCGCGAGCGATTACTCGGGTGAAATCGTGGCTCTTGGTTCCGGTGCCTCTCTGCAAGGCCTTGCTGTTGGGGATAAGATTGCTGGGTTGTACCAGAACGTGTTTGGGCCAGGGTCTGCTTCGGAGTACATTTTGCTCAACACCAAGAAACCGTCTGGAATGAATGCCCGCAAGATTCCTTCGGGGTTGAGCTATGCCGAGGCGGCTTCGTACCCATTGGTGTTTGGTACGGCCCAGACCATGTGGGATTGCGTGAAGAAGGGCAACTCCTACCGCAAGGTGTTGGTGTTGGGAGCAGGCACGGCCGTGGGCAGGTACAATGTGCAATTGGCCAAGAATACGTATGGGTCGGAGGAAATCGTGGTCACATGTTCCGCCAGGACTAACGATACCATTCGTCTGCTTGGAGCCACGGACGTCATTGACTATACGCAGCACAAGTCGATCTTGGGTCCTGTTTTGGAGTCCGTCAAGAAAACTGGGCCTTTTGACGTGGTGCTCGACTGTTGTGGAAACGCTGATCTTTTCCCCGAGATCACTCACGTGCTCCAGCCCAGAGCCAAATTCGGTTCGTACGTCACCATTGTGGGCGACAAGAAGCCCAATTTCGCCAAAGGAAACATGCTCTCCTTGATCGTGGACAACGTGTCGGTGGGCTTAAGACAGGTCCGCACTTTCTTGGGCTGGCTCCCCTACTACTATTCTCTCACCTTCATCACGCCTGGGGGTGCTTGGCCAGACAAGTGTGTGAAGAACTTGGAGGAGAAGAAGGTCCGGGTGTTTATCGATAGTGAGTATCCACCTACTGCAATCCAAGAGGCCGTTACTAGGCTTACTTCCAATAAGGCCGAGGGCAAGGTCTTGATCAAGATTGTTTAGATTGAGAATAGCGAGTTGAGACTAGACTGAGAATGGAGATATGTGAAGACTGTGAAGGTTAGAGAAGAGAGAAGGTTCAGAAGACAGAAGAGTTTGAATAGTGGGACTAGAATTAGAGAGGGTCAGAGTGTGTGGAAGAATGCTTCTGTTTTGTCCAGTAAAATGCACTTGACCCTCAATTATGGTATTATTTTGTTATTTTTTGATTACAGTACATCTTATATTTATTGGCAAGTTGGTCATGGCCGTGTGTTACGTTTTATGACCCGATAGAGATGTTCAGACTGATTGCCTGTATTGGTAATGCTACTCACAGTGGATGTAACAGGATCTATTTCTATTACTCATTAAGTACCCCGATTCCTCCCTCTGGAGAACCATCGGCGAATGAACATAGTAAACAGAGTATCAGACGTAACAAGAATCTAACACTAAAATAGTATCTACTACCATGGGGACACTGTAAAGAATGTCTGACCAAGATTACGAATCAGGGTCACTAAGGATCGTAGAATAAAGTGTCATGAATGTCCATTGAGTGTTTCAATGTGTTGGAGGTGTTACTTGAAGACCAAAGAACTAAAGACCTAAGGACCTTGAAGTAAACCTTCTCATTACATGCTTCCTGGAGTTGACAGTATGAGTGCCATCAACGACTTGTCAAAGACTTGTATTGTTTTTGGGTGCAGGCTATTATTGATCCATGCTTGCTTAGTCTATATGTCCAACTCAAGGGAAAAAAGGTCACAGAGTTAACACTATGAATTAGGACAGTGATGATAGGTGCAAGCACTCGATATATGGAATGCATGACTGGAGATACCAATCCTCCATACCAAATATCTTTCCTATAACACAATACACTATAATGTTAACTTATATGAGAGTACCTATATAAGAGTGCCTATATTAAGTACCCATATTAGAGTACACATATTAGAGTACCCATATTAGAATACCCATATTAGAATACCTTATATTAGAGTACTGCCTATACTATACTGCTCTAAGACTATGGTGTATCCTGGTTGTCAATGACAATCAATCACTTGAGTACCATTCAAGACTTACTATAATTAACCCAATTGATGATCATGATAGCCCATACAGTTGTTGTTGTTGGGCTGATAACTATACTTGACCGAGTCACTCTATATGCGGACCGCTATGCATTTCGTACGCACCTCTCAAATAAGGTAGTGTACCACTATCAGGCAAAAACAAAAAGCACCCAATTCCATGTCCAGATTCATATCACATATTACATCTCATAATAATTTCAACATAAGGATGATAAAGGATGAATGTAGTTGGGAAGGAAGTTATTAGCATATGGTAAAGGTAAGGTGAGTGTATAGTGAGTGTATGGAGTGTATGGTAAAGGTAAGGGTGGGGTGATAAAGGAGTCGTTGATTAATATTAAGTAGATACATGCAGATGCATGGTGGCCGAAGATAATTTATCTTCTATATATATGAGTTTTAGACATGAATATCTGGTCTAGTCTGGCCAATGGTAGGTAGCTCTGGACCTCTAGTCAATGTAAGTCTATAGTCCACTCTCAAAAGGATGCCCTCTCTCTTTTCTTTAGTCTCTTTTCTTCTTTAGTCTCTTTTCTTTTTAGGCTCTCTTTTTCATCTTTCTTTTTCTTTTTTTTTTGGCCGATTGGTCTGGGATCCGGTGTGATGGCCATTGTGGGTGCCTAATGGAGTAATCGTCTCAAACACTTGATGCGAGTCTTTCGCACCCAAATCGTGCATGCCATTGCAGCGAGAGTACTGAGATGATGGATAAAGTATAGAAAGTATGAGCTGTAAAAAGTATATAAGAGTGATGCAATTCCCTGTATCTCCTTGTTTCTTATCCATCAAAACATTCAATATTCACAATGGCTGCTCCTCAACAAACTTCCAAGAAATCCACCGCTGCCCCAAAGGACAACTTCTGGACCCTCAAGACCAAGTACGGATGGTCTCCAGCCTGTGTCATTGCTTAATCTCAGGATTTAAGAATTCATGGATACGTTTTTAGCAGAAAGAGACTGAATCAGAGACCAACTAGAGCCCATAGACTTATGGAGTGGTCCGGTGTGGTGGGACCTAGATTCTCTATCGTATAGCTAATACAAAACATCCCAAGAATGTGTAGACTCAACATAAATTTACCTTTAGAAAAGAGTTAATTAAAACACTCACACACGTCGTTAAGAAAGAATAACCTCTATATTGTTTTTTATTTCCCTATATACAGTGAGAAATAGCTGTGGCACTGACTAGTACTTCCAAAGCTAGGCTGGTCTATCTGTCCATTCCCACATACCAATACGCCACAATATATAAAACATGTTTACCAACACTACAAAAGTACTACTCTATGCCTCACTAATCTAGATGAAGACTTGATTATTTTGACTGGGGTGGGAAGAATGAGTGGGTGGTGCTAGAAGACTATTTCTTTCACTTGGGTATTAATTAACTGACTGAGTGCTAGGACCAAGAAAATACACTCTTTACTTTGTGTTTTTTAACTGGGATTAATTTTTAAAGGGAAATTTTCTAGAAAAAAAAATCTCTTTTGACTCAGTATTAGAGTTATAATGTTTTCGCATTCTCTCACATTCGTACTTTGGGTGCAAAATTTTGCAGTTGCGCTCTCAGCAGTATTGTTAAGTATCTAAGAAGTGAGATTAGTTTCTTAGCCAAGTGTGTCTTCAAAAGGGGTGAAGACACTCTTTCTACATCAGTTGGTGTAGTTCCCATAGTACTAGTCATCTTATTAATACTATTCCTCTTCTTCGGGATTGATACTGTTGTATTCAATCACTTTCGTAAATCAGAGCTTACATTCCAATTTATAGTCTCGCCCAGCTCGACGCTGGCCACATGCAGGTCACTCACGTGACCCTCATGACTACGTTTCTCTCAGATAAGAGCGGTCACAGATGTCTGGATTCGCGCAGCCCTAGGGCTTCACGAATCTCCACGTGACCATACGTGCCTCAACCTAAAGTATAGAAGTCGCGTATGTTCAACACAAAATACCTCAAGGTGCACTGTTTTATCCTCATCTACAAACTCAATGAGTAGAATACTACATTTTAGTTTATTTTATTTTATTTTTTTTCATTTCATCACACTACACCTTTCTTGACCCTATACACTCTTCCATCACATCACTTGAATACTTTTTCTCTAATTATTGACTCTCATTGGTTAAGATAAACCCGTACACCCCAAATTCAGGTTTCTTCTAGCCTGTTAGATTCTTGTTAGTATGCTTGATGCCAAATCGTTACTATATTCGTTGATGATTCCTTAGGGTCAAGGAGTGGAATCGGCGCTACTCAAGTATTCTGAAGGAAAGCAAATTAAAAAGGTCTAGATCCGGCTAATCGCCTCGGAAAATTTGGGTCAGATAAACCAAGCCCGAGAAACCCGATCCGATTGGTCACGAATCCAGGAAGCTTGGCTAGTATAGTCACGTATCGGGTGAAAAACGGGCCGTATAGATCGGCCTGGTTGTGTCGATTCGGGTAGCCGTCTAGATGACTGACTGGGCACGTGAGCTCAATCCCCGTATGGGCCGTGCTCTGTCCGTCTTGGAATTAACAGCCTGTGTATACAATCAATAAGGTTTATGACGTCTTTTCATACAATCAATAAGTTACTCAATGCCATGAGAATCAGTCAGTAGTCTAATAATCAGTACAGTAGATGAACTGACAGAACTGCTAACTAGTAGAAGTACAGTACTAGTAGTGTAATAGAATTATGTGAAATACCAGTCAGTAGTTTAGTAGTGTAGTAGTCTAGTAACAGTTAGTATTAGTAGAAGTACTAGTCAATAGAAGTATTAGTCAATAGGAGAACTAGTCAGTATCAGTTTCAGTACTATACCACTCTAACTACTCACTCACTACAATAATAGGTGGACACATCTCACTAGGTACCCAAAATTCAAGTACTTATCTACTACACTAAGTACTCACTAAGTACACTGGGCTTGAAAACTACTCACCAGTATACTAACTACACTCACTACCATAGTTAATACTACTTTAGTTAATACTTATAACACACCACTAAACAATACACCACTAAACAATAGGTTCCAATTTGAACTGCTACCCTTACTACACTAACGAGTACACTAACGAGTACACTAACCACACTAACTGCTACACTAACCACTCTAGATACTACACTTGGTACTTAGTACTCAATACACTAGATGAAGACCATTGCAAACTACTGTACTAATTTAACTATTACACTGGTTTACTCTAGGTTAGGATATATATTTGAATGGTTCACCCTGGTGTTCCTGGTGTTCCTGGTTCATCCTGGCCATGGCTAATCTAGGTTTATTCCAACTGATCTGGTTAGTCACTAAAAGTCTCCTCTTCCGGCACCCAGGGTGCAGGTTTGAAGTACTCCTGGTCTGCATGTACCAAGGCCCGGAAAGCGTCTTTATCATCCACAAACTGGTTGAGGTAGTCCAACTCCAAGTCATGCACCTGTCTGCCCATGAGAATCAAGGAATGCAAGGGCTCTCCTGCATCGTACTCGGCCATTTGCTTCAATGAGCCTGCCTTGAACGTCTGCGAAGGTGCTCCCAACCGTGATACGGCTACACACGGAGTATCTGGGGCATAAGCCTTCTCCTGTCTCTTTTCCTCAATCTCTAGGAGCTGCTGGGCTGCAGTGGCAATGTTCATGTAGCGAGGAGGCTCATAGATCAAGCGGCCACGGGCCATGTTCTCAATGCTCTGCTCTTTCACTTTGATATCCAACAACAATAAGGTGTGCAAGCCAATACGCCGGTTCTCCAAGATCTTGGCGTAGAACGAGTCGGGTTTCCAGGTTTCGGTGAAAAAAACCAACGACACCGTTTGTCCAAACTGGTAGAGTTGCAACCCACAAGCTCCAACGGCATTCATCACACTGGCATTGTGGATGGACTCATAGCGAATCCCCAACTCCACGGCCCGAAGCACCAAGTCCGTATGGGTGGTTGCTCCAAACACGTCTCCTACAACAAGAAAGGCCACGTCATCAACATCAGCACCGGCCAAAATCTGATCTGCACCCGTTTCCACGAGTTCTCGGTCCGCGAGGATCACCTCTTTCCCATAGAAAGCTTCAAGACTCTCTTTGTCTGCAGCCATGAGAATGGAGGTGTATGCTTCGAGATACACACGCTTACATTTACGGATGGTTTCGAGCCCACGCAACGTGATGTCGCTTTCGTGCGAGAGCCCAAGGCCAATAAGGTAGAGCATGGTGGATGGGGAGTTTCTTGTTCTCTTTGGTTTACTCGTCGCATTATATCCCCATTGACACCCGTACCTCCCATTAAATCTATTCCCAGTCCACCATACATCCATTCCATGCAGAGTTTCCAACCGCTCATAAATATAGTATTTTTGGAACATCGTGACTTGCTAGTTTTCAATTTTACTTACTTTCCACCCACTTTCTTGTGCTGTTTTCCGATTTGTGGGTGGCTACTTGCTCTATTATATAATTTCCTGCACATGCCCGCGCAGCGATGCTCTTCTCCATCTCCATACCTTCACCACTCTTATACCTTACCCCATACCACACACCTCATATGGCATTGGATAATGCTCATGAAGAGGAGATCCAGAGGGACATGCTCCGGTATAAGGAAATCGCCAAAAACAAAAAACTCTTGAATGACATTCCTCGCTCCAGAGTGGCCCTGAAGGCTCTGCACCGGTCCAAGGCTACCAGAGCCCCAGCCGAGAGTCTTCCATTGAGGAAACCACCGTATCGAGGAGATAAACTGACCCAAAAACCAATCGAATTGACAAAAAAGGCAATTCCAAAAGTGACAAAAAAAACCCAAAAACTGAAACTGGCCCTGAAAGTGAGGAAACTGCTGGATTTGCATGGCCAAGTGTGGGAAGTGCATACAAGGGCAGTCTCTTTCGCCGATAAACTCAGCGTGGACTCAACTTATGACCACATGGTGGAACTGATCCGCAACCACACCGATGCCATTGACTTTGGACTCCTGCACAAGTTCGTGCCCATCAATATGGCGTATGAAGCTGCTCGGTTCAGTGTTGTCCTGCACACAGCGCCGTTGGGCCAGGGCGTTTCTCTGTTTAGTGACGACATCGACCTGTTTCTCGGTCTGCTAAACCTGGACCCGATGTCGCTGGTTCCACTAATATAGTTCTTCTTCCAAGAATTCGGAATGAAACCGGAGAATTCACGAAATATTCCACGATACTGCAGACAGCGCCCATATATCACTCCAAAGGTCAACACAATTCCACAGATTGACTAAAAAAAGTCATATAATGCGATGTATGTAGAATCAGACAATAATGGCCAGGTCAGGTTTCACCACATCAGCTAAATCCACCAAAATCTGGTGGAGTCTATGGCCATTTTCCAAGCCACTTTCAGCCACCATTTCCTCCCCCCTCTTTGCATATTCCTGGATCATTTTATACGAAAATTCAAGTGCTCCACAGCTCTTAATATACGTCAAGGCCAGCAGGAGCATTTCCGGCCGAGACACGCGGGCCTCGCTGGCGCGGAGCCCCAAGAGAAGACGGTGAACAGGACTATCGGGAGTGCAGGAAAGAGCAAACAATACCGGAAGAGAAAGCTTTCCTTCAGCCAAATCTTCACCCGCAAAACCCTTCATCTTGGCATACCTAGCATCCACCAAATTGAGGTAATCGTCGCGCACCTGGTAGATGATGCCTATAAGGTTAGCAAGAGCAGTAGCATGGGTATTCAATGGGTGGTTTGGAGGGTTTTCCAGAAACACCACCAAAAGCTCCACAGAGAGCCGGAGCAAGCCTCCCGTCTTATCCATGGCCATCTTCAAGTACTCTTCCGGGCTGGGCACTGCATGCAGGCACAACTGCGCAAGGTTCACTCGCCAGTATAAGTCCTGGCCCTGGCCCATATGGATGCGAAGCATTTCATCCATCAATATACTCCACACCCTGTCCTTCAAAAAAAGCGATTCGAAAGAATTGCAATGGGTGGAGTTGGAGTTAGAAATTTTGGGAATGGCATGGTCAGAATTGGGAATAGCATGGCCAGATTTGGAAATAGAAAGGGTTGTAGAATGAATGGCCTCGGGGCTCGTCAATTTTGAAAGGTTGTTGGCAGCCTTTTGGCATGCCAAAAAGTACATGTAGTTTGCGGAGTTGATGGTCAAGGCATGGCCAAAGTGCGTGTGCGCCAGCCGGACGGCCTCTACGCATGTCGGACTCATCCTCAATATCGTCAATGAGAAGCGACGCCTCGTGGAGCGTGGCCACCACATGACCGATTTCGGCGACTACTCGAGGATCTTGGACCTGGAAGAAGGTTTCGTTGAATGCGTGTAGGAGCGATAACCGGATATTGTGGTTATTACTGGGGATGTTGTGGAGGTAATCAAATGGTGCAGTAATGGAATAGTGAAGTGAGGGATCTGTGCCATTTGTAGTGATTCCAGATCTATTCTCAGATCCATTCTCAGATCCATTCTCAGATCTATTTTCAGATGTATTGAAGTTTATGGTATGTTTTGTATCTTCATTAGTTCCGTTTATAGTGGGTTTTGTATTTTCATTGGTTCCGGTTTTAGATGTGGTGGTTCTATTGGTGGGCTCAGTCTTGGGGCCAGTTATGGGGCCAGTCTGGGAGCTATATATAACAGCCTCGACGTTGGGCATTGGCATGGTAAAAGACAGACAATTGGACACGATCGGCTGCAGAGTCGAGATGTGATCCATGGTTGGCTGGAATCCTACAAGAACACGGGAATCCAGGAAGAGTGTGGCCAGAGGAATGTGGCTGTTGTCATGAGCCATGCATGGCAGGAGCCTGGTATTTAAGCGCATGTTGAAGAAGAGCATCGTGCGCACATGTAGGCCCGGACCCTGCCCGGCTTTAGCTCCCAGTCATAGACACAATTTACCTAGAGGGAAATGGGGATTCGGGGAAATAAGGTTTCTGGGTATGTATTTTTAGGCTAGAGTCATGGTTAGGTTTATGGTCTAGTAAGGGAGTGAGAGAGGGTGATTAGAGAGTGTGATTAGAGAGTGAGTAAGAGTGAGAGTGAGAGTGAGTGAGTGTAGATCTTAGTGGAGATCTTGGAGAGATAACCATAGATCGGTGATTAGATAGTAGAAAAATAAAAATCCAGATGGATATAAGAGTATTAGTATTTAGGGATTTAGACATGGGTTGTATGAGATGTATGGAGAGGTCATAGTGATGGAGAGATATAGTACTGTAATGAGGGCTGAGTCTAAGTCTAGGTTTAAATTTAAATCTAAATCTAGGGTAAAGTTTTAGAATAAGAAATCTGGTGATTAATGACTTGGATGACCGACGGATCAACGGATCGACAGATCGACAGATCGACAGGCATACTAAAGGTACTGGTGGACCCACGCGGAATGGTAGGCTACGCAGAGAACAATAAGGTTGCAGAGCGGAAGTGACCCCTGGGTTCCGTGGGCTTAACTCCGAGGCCCGACAATATCTAAATTATACCAAGTCAGTATTATGATAACAAAGCTTTTTTAGGCGATTACGCTATTGAGTGGTGTAGGTATTTGGAACAAGATCTAGTAGATAGCTGAGGTAGAGCACTGGAGTAATGGAGTAATAGAGACGGAGATGGAGATGGAGATATTTGATTGAGAGAAGATTTCTGTTTGGAAATCTGAACTGTCATATAGAGAATAGTTCTTGGTAGATGGTCAGTCTACTAGTGTACCAAGGCAGTCTACTGAGTCAACACGGGCTTTGAGTTACAATTGACCGGATTGATACATTTCTATCACCGAAAAACACTGTCTATACTATTAGATAATGCTAATGATCTAGTAGGAAAGCAGTACATCGAGAACTACCTGTGAACTTAGGGACTCCGGCTGTCACACTATACATTTGCACGTATTTCTTGCGTCCTGAATTTTATCATGGTATGTATTGAACCTAGAATAGTCCAAGAGCTCCACTGCTAAGTAGATTCATTGAACGTCAATACAAGTTATCTCGTTCCATATCAATCCTTGGAATACATTATCGATCCTTAGAACACATTATAGATTCTTGGAATACTAACTGATCGAGAGAGGTGTACTAAAATTAAACAGTAGAGAGTCAGACTAATTCAGACGACCGTCTAGGCTATTGTTCTGGAAGATCCTCGCATTAACAGCCGTGGAAGCCTAGGCATATTACGAATATAGGCCAAAGTTCATCTCTACTGATACTACTAAAACTTTCCCACTACCAGCACCATCCACTCTACTGACTCTAAACTAGTACCCCACCAGTATTTACCAGTACTGTACTGCTACACTACTCCACTACTACTCTGCTGCACAGCTACACTACAGTACTACACTACAATACCCTATACAGTACTACACTACTATACAAAGAGACGTTTTACCGTTCCTTCATAAATTCTCCAATATCAATAACCAAAAATAAAATGAACTAAGGTGAAGAAATTGATACAACAACAATATGTTCCAATAGCTCCCCTACCACTACCACCACCACTACTACTGCTATATTAAGAGAGACTACTACTACTACTACTACTACTGCTATATTAAGAGAGACTACTACTACTACTACTACTACTACTACTAATCATCACCTTGCTGACTATGACTGCCTTAATGACTATGACTACCTTAATGACTAACTACCTTACTGACTACTTCTACGCTACGGAGCTATGACTGTCTACTGCCTATGGAATCTCTAAATCTAATGATTCACGAAACTGAGTAGTCTTCGAAGGTAACAAACTCTACTGATAATGGAGCTACATACTGGGAACAACGTCCAGGTATTCTACGCACTAGTCACTACTCTACTCTATACGCACTTTGCTACTCTCTACTCTATACTGTACTCCCCACTCTCTACTCTACCCCATATTTAAGTCTAGTAAATCAACAAAAAAAAAGAAAGAGAAACAAATTAATTTTTAAAATAGATTCAGAAATAGGCATAAATCAGAATCCATTAAATTGTGTTTCAGGATCAAAATATATCTCTATGGTACTAGAAAATATGTAATAGTAAGTCTACCATGAATAGACCATTGACTATATCATTGACTATGTATACTCTCCTATACTAATGATATAGTGAATAGTATTGTATTAGTAGTGACAGTAGTGACAGTAGTGACAGTAGTGACAGTAGTGACAGTAGTGGAGTAGTGGAGTAGTATAGTGAGAAGTAATACGGACTTGGTGTACGTGTAGTTGGTGAAGTTAGTTGAACCCCGATATTTATCCGGTATATTTGACCAATATAGTTATAAGAATCTCATAGTACTGTATTACTAGTCATAGTCATAGTCAGTCATAGTCCTGTATTAGTAGTATAGTCATAGTCATAGTACTGTTAAATTCTTGTTGCGACTTCAAGAACTAAGTTATGTTTATTCGTTAATGATTCCTCAAAAGGAGGAATCTGAGCTACTTATATAACCTTTCAAGAGAAGAGGTGGCTGCGGAACAACTCCTTAGCGATCATTGTTCTAACTCACCTCAGGCCATCCTGGTGCCCCGTACAATGAAGGCCGAGTAGGAGGCTGAGTAGAAGGCCCTTAATAATGGTCAGTGCTAGTGTCAGGCAGAGAGGCTTCATAATACCACAATAGGTGGATCATTACCTATGGTGGATCTGACAAGTACTGTATAAGTAGTATAGTCATAGTCATAGTCATATTACCATATAAGTAGTAGTCATAGTCCTGTATAGTATAGTCAGTAATAATACTGTATTACTAGTCATAGCAGAATATCATATTAATCAAGTAGTAGTCCTAATACTGTATGCCTTACCTTGTATTGTTTAGTTGTGGAATACGTCATAGTTTTGCTGGGCCCGTACACCCGTGCACCCGGGCTTATAGTCGCATCTTGGTAAGCGTGGCCCCACACAATAAACCAAGCAATATGGATGGAGGCAGATTTCTCCACGTGCCGCTCCAGCCCGTGACCAAAGTGGTGGCAGCGTCTTCTGTGGCCTTGGCCATTGCCGTGCAAATGGGCTTTTTGAGTATCCCCCGCGTAGTGTTCCTACCCTCCAAGATCGTCCTGGAGCCCTGGCGTGTCTATACGTCCTACTGCTTCTTTGGCAACCTCAGCCTTGCACTCGTACAGCGACTCTTTATGTTTTCCCAAACAAACGATACTTTGGAACGAGCGTACGTGGTCAAATTGCACACTTTGCCCCGCAAGTGGTATAAAGGCCTAGACGAGGCGGAGCTTGTCCAGAAATTCGAGGACAATAGGGCGTGGGACTTTGCCTATTTCCTCTTCCGTATAGCGGCGTCCATAGTGGTGTGTGTGATGTTGGCCAACCAATGGTTTGACGTGGCCAAGAATTACTTGGTGCTTGGGCCCACCATGAAGGGCGTGCTTCTCTACATTTTGTGCCGGAACAAGCCTGAAGAACGGATTCTTGTTATGGGCATCCAATTAAAGGCAAAATACACTCCTTTCCTCGAGACGTGGTTGGCAGTAATTCTATCCAATGAGTTCCAGACGCTCATCAGGGTGAGGTCTGATTTTTTGAAATCATTTGTTGTGTTTTTGAGGTCGGGTTTTGTTATCAGTACGCTTTTTGAGTATCTCATCAGCCATTTCTGGTGGTTCGTGGAATTTGTGTATCTCTACAGAACAAACTCCCAGGTGCTGTGGGAGAAGGCGTGCACTGAAGTCGTACCGGAGCTGGTTTTCGGGGGTCTTGACGTGGCCAATATTCTCCGCTGGCTAATCACTCCACCGTGGTATTTCTGGATCACCATGAAGATGCGTGCCCAACAGGCCCAATTGGGAAATGGACAAGTGCAGATAGTAGAAGAAACTATTGAAATTGATGAGGGTATGAATGAAAGAGATGAAGAAAGAGAAGAAAGAGAAGAAAGAGAAGAAAGAGAAGAAAGAGAAAGGGAAGAATGGGAAGAAAGAATTGCTGAGAGATATGGACGTGACGAGTCAATTAATGGGGTGTCTAGTGGAACTGCTCCTGAAGAAACAGTGGCCACAATCCGGCATGCAAGAGAAACCAATCCCGAAATGCCTTAATCGGTATAACCCGGTACAAACGATAACTACTGGGGTACAGGGTTTTACTGACCTTCACACAGGACTTTCTAATCCCGATCAACTCAAGAAGCAAATGAAAATTGGGAAAACAACTACCGTTTAGGCTTGGAATGACTTGACAACGAACCACGACTGATACAATCAAGAGGGTCCAATGTGATCGGGTAGAGACCAAGGCATAAAAGAAAGAAAAGGTATAAGGCTTTGGGATCTTATAAAATTAACAGATGAATGGGTGGATCGTCAATGAGAAGACTCTCAAGAAAACTGAATCATTGTTCGATTGACGTGAATGAGCTGGAGAGTGCCCGAAGAAACAGCAAAAGGTGGTTTTGAAGTATGGAGAAACATTCAGTGAAGTAATGACCATTTGACTATAAGGGATGTGGACTACATGTGTGATGGTAGCTGGATGAATGCAAGAAAATGAACTCAAAAAGCCATTTATAAGACTTTGAAAACGAATTTCAGAAAACCAGAGTGGATCTGGAGATGATGACAGAGGCTTAGTTGCTCAATTACCAGGCATATTGGTGAGATTTGTCAGGGCAGGATTTCTGGCACATCCAGAAGACATGGATTGGTGGAAATGTGCCCATTTGAGTATGAAATTACTGGTCATACTTCTCAATTGGTGTAAAATCGTGGTGATCATGTGCTCTCCGTTATGTGAGTTACTTTCTATCATGGCGTGGTGATGTCACTTTCATGACATGATAATGTCTGTTGTTTTTCTGTTCTTGGTTCAGCTTATTCTGCGTTTGATCATTTATCTGCGTTCTTACAGTCATTCCATATTCATTTGCCTATTACTGAAGTGGATTTTTTGAAACCAGATCTAATCTTTCCCGACCACGTCAATTAAACTTAGGTCAATTAAACTTAGCTCATCTTCACCTTTTCTGGCACACTTCCTTCTTGTCTCCTCTTACTCGTTTTTTGGGTGCGAAAAAGCGTATGCACCCTGCTTGAATTCTCTTACTCACATCCTCACTTTGATGTTTAGTCTACTGTTATGATAGCACTAGTAGAGGTCAATCTTCATAGTGTTCATCTCTTTCCATGTTTTCGTCTTAATAAATGATACTGATAAAGAAGAGGGTAGACACTTATGACTCTCAATGACGCCTATGCACTATTATCAGGGTAGTGCTACTCTACTGAGTGGTGTAGTAGAAGCAGTATACTGGAAGTGGCATAGTAGAAGTGGTATAGTAAAAGTGATATAGTAGAAGTAGTTTACTGGAAGTAGTATAGTACATGTAGCATACTAGAAAGAGCATACTAGAAGTACCATACTAGAAGTACCATAGCAATATAGAGTAGCATAGTCCAGAAGCCACTTTGGTTGGTCTGATATCCCGTCTCGTAGAGGATAGTATGCTCCTTCTCACTAATGGCATGCTGGTGGAGTAGTACTATGAGTAGTATGACACTAGACAATAGTAGAATCATGAAGATGGCAGACGAACTAAAGGTGGTCATCCAATCGTAGTATAATCGTAATCTGCTAGTTGGTCTTGTTCTAGTACCCATGTTCTTCATGTTAAGGTTCATCTAATCTGCCAAAACCATACTCTCATATTATCTTCATGTTAACGATGCTAAAAGCCTAGGTTTTTTCATGATCTGGGCATCTAACAGGCTAGGCGAATGGTTAGTAGTTCCTCATCGTTCACAGTGTTCCTTGTCTAGTTGACATCACCATCATGAAGAAAACTAAAACTTCTCCCGGGAACTCTGTCCTTCCGGTGTCTAACCTATAGGGCATAGTTTGGTTTTCACAATTTTCAGATGGTTACAAGTTTAGAGCAAGATTAGTTGTCAGAGGCTATACAAAGACCGAAAGCATTGACTTTGAAGAGACATTCATACCAGACATCTGCCAACAGGATATGTGGATTGTCATTGCACTTGTATGTATGAAAGGGACGTGAAAACAGCTTTCCTCAACAGTAAGCTTGACAAAGACATTTACTAGACAAGTACCGAGCTCTTCTTAGAAGCTCAAAATTGGTTCTAGAGAAAAGTGTGTGTTTTAAAACTCCACAAGCTCCTATAAAGCAAGCCCTGCTTATCTGGGGCCAAGTTATTACTAACTAGCATGATGTGATATGATGTAACAGAACTGCCAATGAAAGCATGCATTTGTTAAAAGCAAACCAACTTTTGTTTGGTACTATTATTTGGAAACAGTTTAAAGGTTTGTTAAGAAGAAAGAAAGATGACTTTCGATTGGATATAGGAGAGGCCAGCATTTTCTCCACTAAACAACATGGTGGGACATGGTGGTACTAGATTTCATCTAGAAAATCATACTAATACATCTTCCACCGTTGATCCATGCCGACTCATTCATGATTTTCCCATTCGCTTCTTTGTTGGCAATCGCTTCTGTCGTTAGTGCTTTTCCGTTCAAGAGATTTGATAACAGTACTGAACGGTACTGTGGAGATTACATCCTCGAAATTTGCTGACTCCATCGTGACTATCGAAAAGTACATCACCATCACTTTAGCTTTAAGCATCATGACATTGCCTGAAACTGCAAGTAGCACTATCTCTGCAGCTAGATTGGCACCCTCTTCAGAAGACGTTGCTGTCACAGGTACCGTTAATGGACAAGCTAGTGTGAGTCAAGTCTCGAGTTCTTACCCCAAAGAAACTGCTGGTAATGAAGCCCCAGTCACTGCCTCAAGTGAAGAGAATGTCACGTCGACTATCACTATTAATGTCACGTCGACTATCACTAGTGTTGTCACTGTCACCAATGATAACGGCGTCGAGACTGAAGTGCCGGCTCTGTTGGCTGAAAAATACGATGCTTGTGAGGCATCCACCGTTACTATGACTGTTACTGACGATAAAACTGTCTTTGCTGTTGTTAACACTGTTACTTCGCTGGTTCCTGTCACAGCTGAGTTCACTCACAGTGACACCACTACAACTTTAACTCAATGGGTTGCAGTTACAGTTGAGCAGACCTCATTGACTACGTTGGGTTCTTCCACGATTGCTCCATCATTCACCTCTTACCCAAATGGAATTGCAGACATTGATCCTATGTTGGTCTGACTATGATCATCTATCCCTAGAAATACTTGATACCTGATCTGACACATACCTAATGTGACACTATAATCTGATACTATACCTTATCTGACACTATAATCTGATACATACCTCATGATACGATAATCTGATAAATACCTTATCTGACACTATAAGCTGATAAATACCTTATCTGAACTATACCTAATCTGATACATACCTTATCTGACACTATAATCTGATACACACCTTATAATCTGATACTATACCTGATCTGACACATACCTAATGTGACAATCTGATACTATACTTAATCTGATACATACCTTATGTGACACTATACCTTATCTGACACTATAATCTGACACTATAATCTAATACATACCTAATCTGTTGCATACCTTATCTGACACTCTCACGCTCTTGGAGTAACTGTTCATGCTGATCAGTGATCCTCGCGAACATCAACCACCTGACCCCAGTAACCCAACTCTAAGAAACCTCCACCACGCACATCACATGCTACAATACACAATATAAAAGCCACGTCAGCACCTCCCGTCTACAAAAAACCCAAACACATTCCCCCTTTGGTCGTGTAAGTGCTAAGCCATGCTAAGCATCCAATTAGCCAAGCATCCAAGCAGCTCAGCCAGGAAGGAGGGTTGTAGGGTGCTCAGCCGAGAAGCCCGAGCAGGCGCGCAAATCCTACTGCATGGCCCATGCACGAGGCTAAAAGGCACGGCCCTGAAACACCTGGCCTCCTCACGTCCACCATCTCCCAGCAACAAGCCCGTGAGCAGAGGAACCAGGAACCGCATTACGACGTCTGAAACACGCCTGAAACACTCCTGAAACAAGCCCCATTTTGCGTGTTCTGAATTCCTTCCTGAAACACTTCCTGCTGTCTCTTCACACTGTACCTTAGGCACCAGGCACCATCTCAGTCCTCCACCATCCAGGACTCTGAGTACCCAAGATCCAGGATTCTAAGTACCCCAAGATCCAGGATTCTAGATTTCCAGGCATCCAGTATTCTACATATCAGAAGTTCAGTATCCTACTGACTATTGAAGTAAAGATACCTTAAGGCTACTTAAGTCTATATAAGACTAATTTGGACTAATTTGGACTAGACCACTAAGAATAGACTAGGACTAAGTTTGATCTTTAGGACCTCGAAGTGGAACAGGGATCAGTTTACTTTTTGATTACCAGAACATCTTATTGTTAGGACCTACTCTGATCTATCAAGACTTCGGATTACGACTAGAACTAGGACTACGGCTTTTTCCTAAGATTCTTTACGTTTTCGACTATAGAACCTTGCCTCGAACCTGCCTCGAACCTACCAGGCTATTTCACCCTATTAGCTCTTTCTACAGGACTTATAAGACACCGGACGTTCTTGTCTTATTGGACCTCTCATTTCTGGGACTAACCTAGCTGGATCAGGACACAACCACTAAGCTAGCTGGATCAGGACATTACTTTATTCTTTTCCACTTGGACTCTCTAAGCCTACCTTTTTCTTCCTGGACATTTACAGCCACGCACTAAGATTTCGAAATGCCCAAGTTATACGAAGACCTTCAGGCCGAGGTGGACGCCATGCAGAAACAAGACCTCCATCCCAAAGTGGTTGCGCTTGTTCAGGCATTCCTCAACTACCTAAAAGAGCCACGGTACCAGAACCCTCTCTCCATCACTGAGCTCAGCACGCTCTTTGCTGCGTTCTACGAGGACCTCAACTCGCTAGTGTTGGATATCTACACCCAGCTGAACTCCAACAAGCGACAGCTCATCCAGAAATCGATCATCTTCAGTGCAGACGAACAGACCTACGACTACTTGAATGCCATCGCCAACTACTCCAGCAATTCGGCGGTGAAATTGCAGAAACGTAGTGATGCCTGGGCTCTTTATCAACTTCGCATTTTCACCTACTACAAATTTCTCACCGTGTGCAAAAGTATCGAGTTGGCCCAGAAAGTATTATTTTCGTCGACCGCGCCTTCGGAGTCCACGGCCTTGCACCAGAAGCTCTTGCGCTACGATCTGCGAGATATAGCCATCCAGGACCTCTTGTGTGAAAAAATCCACATCTTGCGCAACTTGAATTTGCCCATCGAATGTTTCTTTGAAGCCACTGACTTCCCGGAGTTTAGCAAGATCAACCAGTTCTTCATGACGCTTGAGGATGAACGGCCTTCGGCTTTTGCTGAGGTGAAGGCCCATTTTGCTGCTCTTGGAACTCTGGAAACTCCCTATGCTAAGCTACAGCAGATAGTCCGGATCCAGAAATCGCTCATCAGCTTGTGTGCTCTCTTGTACGATAAGGACTCGTCCAAGGTCAGCAACGATGTGCTTTTGCCTGCACTCATCTACACGGTGATCTATTACTTGCCTTCGGAGCAGGTCAAGCTCTACCTCAACTTGAAATTTGTCAAGTCGTTCTGGAACATGTTGGACCCAGACCACATGAGCTCGTCCCACTTCACGCTTCTGTCGTCGGTGTCGTTCTACAACCCCACCAACCGCAAGAACCGCAAGCCGTTTTCACTGAAATCGCTCTTTGAGCTTTTGAATCTTGTGGATGGGGAAGATGCGGACTTCGACGCCATTGCCACGGATAAAAACGAGGAGTTCCGGTCCAATGCCTCCATAGTGGAGTTGATCCAGACTCAGCACCTTAACAATGGCGAGTTGCAGTTCTACTTGACCAACTTCGAAGCCATACTCTTTTTCTTGCAGAACACTCCGATTCTGGAAATGGTGCCTGCTGATTATACCATTCCTTCCAGATTCGCTGACAATGAGTTGATATCCACTCCTGTGCAGCTCATTGTCGATAGAGAGGAACCGGCCCTAGAAACGTCCAAATTGGAACGCAAAATCCGCGCAGATCTCTTTGATGACGAGTTCGATGAACCCAACCGATCTCGGTCCAGCTCGCTCTTCAATACCATCTCCACTGCTGTGTCCCAAAGCGTGAGGTCACGGTCCAACTCTTCAGCATTGAAGCATTCTGAAAATAAGGAACTCCCCCAGTTGGACTTCGAGGAATCTCTCTCCACAATCCTTCCTTCTCAGGATGCCTATGGGTTGAGCCAGGTCAAGGGAATCCTCGGCAAAATCGGCCTGGTATCCAACTACCAGTTCAAGGCGCCGGTGGATATCGAGATTGATAGTCCCGAGAAGTTTGAAAACAGATCAAAACGGTCCCAGTCTCTATTGGATAGGATCTCGCCTAGCCACACCAGAACAAGGTCCGAGTCCGAGAACGTGTCCAGCACTGCACCCCGCAAACCCACCATGCTCTCCACCAAGTGGTCCAGTGGAGTGTCTGAGTTCATGAACAAAATCAGCACTGCAGCCTCTACGGCCGCATCCAACCACGAGACCAGCCTCACTGCTTCTCACCCCTCCCAAACATCCTTGCATTCCATAGACGATCCTTTCGAGGACCAAACCCGAAGACTCGGCTATGGCATCCGCTCTTCCAGTGTTCAAACCATGGATAAATGGCTTAACAATATTCCTGCCAACTCTGCGGCCAGTCTTGTGGAGTCCAAGATGCCCCAGAACGATGACTACACCCCGGAAAACAATGAGTTTTCCAGTACCTACAATAACGAGGGCCTGGTGTTCAGTGCGTCGTTTGGTGAGCTCACAAAGTACCAGTCGGTGGACTTTGAGTCGTTGACCATTAATGACTTGAAGAACTTGAAGAGGTACTATGACCAGTTGTGCGCGGAGGTGCTACTGACCAAATCCGAGTCCAAAACAAGCAACGACTACATGGACGATAAAGATGCATAGTTCGGGTTGGTTCGGTTCGGTTGGTTTGGTTGGCTCAAGTTGGTTTGGCTGGCTCAAGCTGGGCTGGTTGTTGGTTTTGAACTGGAGGTTTGTATAGAGTGGATGTGATGCCCACGTGACCTGTCACGTGTGGAACATGCGGCACGTGACTCTATCGCGGAACAATCCAGAACCCCAGTTTAACCTTTATGCCACAGCCGAATGCAACATTATGACCGACCTTGCAAATCCAAGCCACTTTGGCAGAAAACATAAGCTCGGTAGTCTCGAGCCGCCACGTGCGAATAAACGCGTGCGGCTCGACGTCATGCTCCTGAGCTTATCGCTAGACGGATCCAAAGGGGTCTCCACTCCAGTATACATCAACCCGTTGGCAGTTCCCGAGAGGAACCACAAGAAGCAAAAGGCCAACGACATTGATGCCATCATCTCCGGCAAAATCTTCGAGAGCTACAAGTACGATCTCCTACGAGGCCTCCAGGTGATCCGGTATGTCCACCCGGTGACGGTCTTGGCATTGAGTATGCAGAAATGGATCAAGCGGCTTTTCAATGTGTTTATCCGCAAATACAACCGGCACAACCCCGGGGTGCAGCCCATGAAAACATTCCGCAACTATGCCCAGATCATGGCCTTGGTGGAAGACCCATCAGTCAACTTTTCGCTAGCAGAACTTTTGAACATAGTGGTGCAAGAAAGTGGGCTTGAAATGCGGGCCATAGCTAGGAAGCGCGAGCTCATTGCCGACTCGGCCCGCTTGGAGGAAATCAAAGAGCAGGAGCACGTGGCCAAGGAGTGCAACTACAAGTACTGGGACCGGCTCCGAACACGGCCCGTGGATGTGGACATGGAAATGGATTTTTCGCTGGGCTACAACCTGGCCGCAGACATGGAGGTGGACGACAAGTTGGAGGCCAACTACGGCAACTACTACTCCCAGAACATGTAACTCAGAGTATGTACTTGGGGCATTAACTCAGAGTATGTGCCTTGGAGCATTAACCCAGAGTATTATGTCTACCCAGAGCATAGAGTGCAGCCACGGAATATGGACAACGAGCAGGACTACGGATCCCATAGTCATCTTTTCATGACATCACGACATAGGATAACCAATACATGAGATACATTATAAATGGTATCAGGTATAGGATACCATAGCATAACATATAGCTTTAAGAAATAACTATAAGGTATAGGATAAACTATAAGTATAGGATAAACTATAAGATATAGGATATAACTAAGAGATACAGGATATAAGATTAAGAGGCTTTACCAGACACTAAGTGGTATTGCTGTGTAATTGACTGGTAATGAGAGGACTATTAAATTACATGTTTCCTGCACATAATCACTCTCTCAGTAAGTACCCATCAACATACCATAATGCAGTTCCAAATTCACCCGGCTGCTTCCCCACATCTACCCAATTCATCTAAGCTCTAACTCATCTCAATCCCCCAATCTTCTAATCTCTACTTCCTAATGAGTCACTAGTTCTAAGTGGCCCGGAGTAGTATTAGCCAGAGCCCCCTCTGTGCAGGAGCGCACGCTAGTCCGAAAAACATGTTGATATTTTTTCCACTACTCTTACGCAAGGAACCCACCGGTAAGATTCTACGCACGCAACATGTCTAAAGAATTGGCCGAGGAGGAGATCCGAACCCATGTCCTGGACAACGAAGACAACTCGTCGGAGCCCGGCGATGACGTCATGGACGATTCGTCCGAAGAGGACGAGGACGAGGAAAACGATGAGGAGGCCATCAAAAAGGTCCGTGATGGTTTCATTGTAGACGACGAAGAGGAGGAGGTTGATGCTCCGTCGCGCAAAAAACGGCGCCACAAGCGCAAGCGGGAAAAGAAAGCCGCAGTTTCCGACGATAATGACGCCTTGGACGATGACGACTTGGAGCTCTTACGGGAGAACTCCGGGGCTCCCCCACGGAGACCGGCGGACTCCAAGTTCAAGCGGCTCAAAAGAGCGCTGCCTGCGGGCGAAGACGAGGAACAAGGCGCCGACGAAGGTGCAGGACGCCGGAACATAGGCGGGTTGAACGACTTTTTCTCTGACGACGACGACGAAGCCGAGGAGGTACCTGCAGACGAGCAGAATCTTAGGGACGAGCGGAATATTCTTGATGAGTTCGAGGATTTCATTGAGGACGACGAGTTTTCCGATGAAGACGAGGCCAGGGCCCAGAAGACCCAGCGTAGACAAGCAGTCAAGCTGAAGGGTCCTAAGTTGGATACCTCCAAATTGTCCAGTGTGGATAGAGAAAGTTTGCAGCAGCTCTTCGAGGTGTTTGGCAATGGAGCAGAATACGAGTGGGCTTTGGAGGCTCAGGAAATCGAGGATGATGGTAATAATGATCAGGAGCCCACGACTCTAGACGAGGTGTTCGAGCACTCCGAGTTGAAGGACAGAATGCTTACGGAGGAGGATAACCTTATCCGGATCATCGATGTGCCGGAGCGGTTCCAGAAGTACCGCCTGACGTTGAACTACATTGACTTCGACGAGGCCGTGTTGCAGAAGGAGAAGAAATGGATCGGCGACCTTCTCTATGCCGAGAAGAAGAACGTGCTTGGCGAGCACATCAAGGAACCGTTCATGGAGGCCGTGGGCTGCGTGGTGGAGTTCATCTCCAAGGATAACTGGGAGACTCCATTCATATGGACCCACCGTCGAGACTTTTTGATCCACACGGAAGAGGTGACCGATGCTGAGGGTGTGGTCAAGAATAACGTTGTCAAGCTTCTTTTTGAGGACGACTTGTGGCGCATAGTGCAGCTTGATATCGAGTACCACTCTCTCTACGAGAAGAGACTCAACACCGAGAAAATGGTGGCCAACTTGACTGCGGACGACGACTTGATCCGTGATATCGATACCTTGGACTCCATAGTGGCCATCCAAGACTTACAGGACTATGTGAACTTCACGTACTCTGCCGAATTGAGGGCACTTGCTGAAAACAAGGAGAGTGGCGAAGAAGAAGACGATAAAAAGGCCGCCAAGAAACACTCCAAGTATGCCATTTTCGAACGGATCCGTGGCAACGTCTTGTACGATGCAGTCAAAGCCTACGGCATTACTGCCAAGCAGTTTGGCGAGAATGTGCAGGACCAGTCCACCAAGAACTACGAGGTTCCATACCGGATCCACGCCACAGATGATCCTTTCGAGTCTCCCGAAGATATGCTTGCAAGATTAATCGAAGACGATGAGATCTTGTTTAAAGACCCCAAGAACGGCTTGAGTGCAGTCCGCAAGACCTATGCCGAGGAGATCTACCATAACCCCAAGATCAGGCACGAGATCCGCCAGGTGTACAAGAACTTTGCTTCTTTTTCCGTGACCATCACGGAAAAGGGCCGCAGCACCTTTGACAATTACCCAGCATATGCAGATTTCAAGTACGCCAAAAACCTCCTGCCTGCTGATTTGGTTAGATCGCCAGACCGGTTCTTGAGGATCCTTGAGGCCGAGTCCAAGGGTCTTATTCTGCTCCAGATCCAAACCAACGATGGCGACAGCTGGTTCGAGTCCATTCTCAGTTGTTTGACCTCGGACGGAACTTCTGAGATCGCCGAGTTGTGGAACAAAGAACGTGAGTATGCCTTGACGATGGCCTTCAAGAGATTGACTAACATGGTGGCTCTTAATACCAAGGAGGACTTGCGCAGGGAGTGTGAACGGTTGGTTGCAGCCGAGCTCCGGTCTAGATTCCTTACCAAGGTGGACCAGGCTCCATTCACGCCTTATGGCTACGACAAGGGCACTAAGCCCAATGTGTTGGCTCTTTCTTTTGGTAAGGGTGACTTTGACAGTGCTGTGGTGGGAGTCTTTGTGAGGGATACAGGAAAAATCAGCGACTTCTTCAAGTCCGACTGTAACCCTTCACGGGACAGAGAAAGCGAGGAGAAGTTCTCGGGGCAATTGCGGGAATTCTTTGACAGAAACCTCCGCAGTCAGAAGCCCGATGTCATTGTTGTTTCTGGGTACGGCACGAACTCCAAGCGGTTGTTCGACGCTGTGCGCAACTTTGTGATGAAAAACAACTTTGTCGCCAATACGGACGACTTGGCGGATGCTTCGAACCCCCCTTTGATCCCTGTGATTTGGGGCCAGGATGAGACGGCCAGATTGTACCAGAACTCGGAGAGAGCACATATCGAATTCTCCGATAAACCCACTTTGGTCAAGTACTGTGTGGGATTGGCCCGGTATGTGCAAAGTCCGTTGTTGGAGTACATTTCTTTGAAGGACGATATCTTGTCGCTTGTCTTCTATGAGCACCAGAAGTACCTCTCTAACGATGTGGTGAAGGATGTGCTTGAGACGGCCTTTGTGGATATTGTCAACATGGTGGGAGTGGAAATCAACGATGCTTCGCAGGATGCATACATTGCCCAGCTGTTACAGTATGTGGCAGGTTTGGGGCCAAGAAAAGCCTCAGGAGTGTTACGGAATATCAGTGCCAAATTGGGTACCTTGACTACCCGGAGTGACCTCATTGAGAACGAACTCACCACTGCCAACATCTTCTTCAACTGCTCGTCTTTCTTGAACATTCCTTACGATGAAGGTGTTTCCATGAGAGACCTCTCCATCGAGCTCTTGGATGCCACAAGAATCCACCCTGAAGACTACAGTTTGGCCCGTAAAATGGCTGCCGATGCCCTTGATTTGGACGAGGAAGACATGGCCCATGTGGAGGAGCTGGGAGGTATTATCTACCAGTTGATGCAGGAAGGAGTCAGCAAAGTGGACGATCTCAACTTGACTGCCTTTGGTAAGGAGTTGGAGTCCAAGTTTGGCAAGAAGAAGTACGCCACTCTTCAAAGTATCAAGGAAGAACTTGTCAACAACTTCGAGGAGCTCAGGCGGTCGTTCCATCTCTTGGAGAACTCCGAGATCTTCCGCATGTTGACTGGAGAAACTGTGGAGAGTTTTACGCGTGGCTCCATTGTGCCCGTGACCATCAGCCGGGTGGGAAAGAACTACCGAGACGAGAGTGCCAAGGTTAAATTCTTGCGGGTATCCACGTCCACCAATATCCAGGGAACCGTGGAGGAAGGACACATTTTGAGAAACGCCGATTTCGAGCAGGGCCAGGTGATCCAGGTTGTGATCACGGACGTCAACTACGAGACTTTTTCTGCCAGTTTCAGTGCCTTGCCAGAGGATATCAGCAAGGCCTCGTTGCCCAAGTTCCACAAGGACCCCACCAAGTGGGACTTTGCCCTAGAAGAAGCAGACAAGCAACGGGAGAGCGCCAAGGAAATCGCCAAGCTCGCTAAGATGCGCAACATCCAGCACCCGTTGTACCGCAACTTCAACCACAAGCAGGCCGAGGAGTACTTGGCCCCTCAGTCCATGGGAGACTGTGTGATCCGCCCCTCGTCCCGGGGAACCAACTACCTTACGGTCACGTGGAAGGTGGGCACCAACCTTTTCCAACATTTGAGTGTGGAAGAAGTGACCCACAACACCGGAAAAGAGTACGTGGTGGAGCGCAAACGGTACTCAGATTTGGACCAGTTGATCTTCCAGCACGTACAGGCCATCGCCAAGCACGTCAACGAGATGGCCCGCCACCCCAAGTTCCGGGAGGGTACGTTGTCCGAGGTCAACGAGTGGTTGGAGTCGTACACGCGAGCAAACCCCAAGAACAGTGCGTATGTGTTCTGCTACGACCACAAGGCACCAGGGTGGTTCTTGCTTTTGTTCAAGGTCAATGTCAATACGCCGGTGACCACGTGGCACGTCAAGACCGAGGTTAATGGGTTCGTGTTGAAGGGCTTCTCGTACCCCAGCATGATGAGATTGTGCAATGGGTTCAAGCAGACGTTCAAGTCGCTCGTCAGTGACCAGACCAACTCTCGCCCGGGCTACGGCTACTAACCGTGCGTGAAGAATTTGTATAGTAAGTAAAATAGTAATGTCAGTATATCAGTACCAGTGGTGTAGTAATGGTATCTGTAACACCAGTCTCGATCTACAGCTACAAGTCGATTTACAGTCACGTTACTATAACAAAAATCACCATAGTATGTATTCCAGCATGAAATGTGGTAGTTCCTTATAGACCAAGTGTTTAAGTTGGATATAGGAAGTAGTGTTAGACTTGAGACTAGCCAGTCATATATTTGCCATACTAAATATAGGTCACTCCAACGGTATAGAAGCTATGGTATTAATTAAGGCTAAGGCCCTTGATTGAATTGTAGATTCACCTGAGATTACGTCCACCCTAGTGTCAGAATACATATTGTAAGTATCAACATTAATTATGACTGCCTCTCTTCTTCACCTCTCATTCATCCTGTACTACTCAATGACCTTTTCGTATCTATATGTATTAATCAATTCGTATTCTATTACCTTCTTGATACTTTGCTTATAATCTCTTCAATCCATATTTTAACAAAATCCTATCATATTTACTCATAAGATTCTTTCGAATTTGTACGATGGTATGGTGGACATGTGTCGCACTGAAGATGTGGCCGTGAACTCCCGGCTGTTCCATATCCCGAAGGCATCCGGACCCCCATACATGAACCTCTAGTTACCAACAGTTAAGAATGTATCATAGTACAGACTAAACAAAGTAGAGTATGTATCAAGTACATAGTAGCATTATAGTACTGGATATTACGTAACAACCTTTACTTGTGTAATAGATTACCACTGATGTATCTGGACTATAACACTACTAGACCACTACATACTATATACTACTGCTATAACAGTTAGATCCACTATAGGTAGGGCCCTACTTGAAAGCATTTGATCCTACGCCCTCTGATTCTAATGACCATTAAACCCTTAGGATTACCACCATACACTATACCACCATTATATACTCATTCTATAACTTTATTGTCTAACAGTAATACCTATCTGTCTAATAATCCAACCATTCTACTACTATACTCTATTTAACTGGTAGTATCAGTGCATATATACATAGGTGGTACGTGATAGTTTAACAGTAGAGTAGACTATACAGTAGATAAGGCTATACAGTAGAGTAGAGTAGGAATATTAGCAGAGTAAGAATATCTGTAGTAGGGGGTCTAACATAACTACTATGAATCTTCACGTATGGACTTACTACTGTAGTAACTAGTAATGTAGTTCAAGTTCTCTCTAAATATATATTTCATAATACTGAGTAGCCTGGAGCCTATAGTAAATGAGAAGTTTAGTAGCCTAGTAATCGGTATTATAATAGTACTCGTTATATGTACTCAAGTCCGAATAAGTTTTCAATTGCTGACCAATGAGCAGCCAATGAACCTGATAGAGGAGAGTAGTAGGTCTGCTTCAATACATCCATAGACGTAGAGTCAAATACCCAACTTCTATATTAGTAGTCACTGGCATTACTATAAAAATGATACACTGATACATCGATACTGTATTAAACCACTATTCTATTTCGGGTAATAGTTGTTGACTACTTTGATGAGACTTCTCTGTTAATTGTATTCGGTCATAGTTAATTTTGACACATTGATGCGAAGTTGTCCAATTGTTACTAACTACTGCGAAACACACCTTAATGTACATACACCAAAAATCAAAAAGAGCACAGACTATCAAATCAATGTATCTAAAAGTGATACCAGAATTAGGAGTTGCGGACATGAATTAATCTACCTATTTTAATAAATCCTGCATACAAGCAACAATTGTCTTATTTGCAATCACAATTAATTCTTAGTAAGCCCCAATTATACTTTGAGACTTTTTCAATAATAATTTCTTACTGAAAGATCAGATTGGAAAGGTATTTTAGCTTGAAAAATTGATAAATGGCGGTTTGCATTGGTCTTTTTTGCCACATATAGCTTGGTGCACGGGTGTTGTGCACTCATGCCCAGAACTCAGACAATTCAAGTATAGAATACCTTGGGCCGGTACATCCATAGTTAACCAAGTATACTCTAATTAGCCCTAGCATAAAGGTTTATCCTTCTGAGTGAAAAATGAGAAGTAGTAATGTAGAATATATTCAAGAATTCAAGCATAAGTTATTAAGGGTCTTAAACAACAATCTATACACTAAAATATATAAAAGTCAACATAAAACTCCCGAAAAATTTACTTTCGGTTGCGGCCATACCAAGTGCAAAGTACTGTTTCCCGTCCGATCAACGTTAGTCAAGCCACTTAGGGCCACAGTGAGTAATGCAGTGGGAGACCATGTGTGAAATTGTGGTGCTGCAATCTTTTTGCAGCCAAGCTCCACCAAGACCTCAATAACTTAACAGCACGATGATTCTCTACTCTAAATCTAAGAATCTAATTGATTATTGATTACTTACTTGCTAGTTGTGTACGGAGTTTCGAGCGGTAGCTGTCCCCATCCACATAGCAACCCATGAGCCAGCGGTCGCCGCCGTTTTGGTCGGAAAAGGCAAGCCGGGAATGGAGCACTCTCCGATTGTCGAAAATCACACAGCTATTTTCCGGCATCTTGACAATGTGCTGGTTTGCCGGGTCAGTGATTGCCTTTTCGAAAAGCACCATTCCCCGCAAAAAGTCCTCAAAGAGCTGTGGGTTCTCGGAAGCAGTGATATGGTGCTCGAAGGGTCCCTGGAAGGGAGGGGAGTAGTTGACAGCTTGAATGAGAGGCCGACCTTGAGGATCCTGCATATACGGCTCCTCCACCACCATCGGCCGCATATAGTAGTAATATTCGTTATTGTTCTCGTAGTGGAAGGTTATGGGTACCTTTTTAAGAGCTTCATAAGCGGCTGGATCACTATCCCGTACGTGTTCCACAGCCAAAAACAGATCTGCAAAAACACTCTCCCCTCCCTGGGTCAGGTTCTGTATATAGTGCAACAACTGGAGGCCCGGTGGAGACTCATAGTAGCACAAGTCCATGTGTAAAGGTAAATAGACATTTGTATTTGCCACATTCTTGGCGTTCTTATCATTTTTGACATCGAACAAGTCTCCGTAAAACGTCGACTTGATATATCCATATCGCTGGGCCATCTTGTATACCGGCCAGAGACGACTATTCTCTTGGGAAAGTGTCTGGGTCTGCGGCACTTGCAACGGGTCATCGACATTATTGATGAAGCAGATGCCGTACTTATTCAATGCCTTCAAGGAGCGGGCAAAAGTCGAAGTTCCGTCCAAATACGCATGGTAGTCCACCTGGATACTCTTCAAGTCCTTGAGGAGATCCACACGGGTCCAAAATTTTTGCTTGTCATGGAAAAACTTGCCTTGGAATCGAGTTTCCGGAGTGCTGGATTTGATAAGAAACAGCTCGGGGTACTGGGAGACACTGATGGATTGGTCATAGTGTTTCCACGTGATCTGCAAGAGGTGCTCCGAGTCACCTGAAATAACTTCCGGGGGATGGACGATTTCTAGGCCACGGGCCACGTAGGCTGTGCCAAAGGTCTTCTGGCGGGTCGAGGGGTCTACGGAAGAGGTGGAATTGCAGGCATCTCGGAGAAACACTGAGCTGAAGGTGACATCCTTGGGGTTTTCTGTGCCGAGATTTACGCTGACACTGTTGTTGTCGTAGGAGACGAGAGCCAAGCACCTGCGGCTGTGTCTAAATACTGCACGCAATGGTGTGTGCAACTTGGAGCGGATCATGGTGTGGAATTGGGGTGTTGGGAGTAGTAAGCGGGACTAAGTGGTGGGTGGAGATAGGTGGATCAGGAGAGGAAAATGCGGGGTGCTTTGGAGCCGCGCCGAGGAGATTACGGCCGACGCGAAAAAAAAAGAAAAAATAATGATACCCACGAGGTTCGAACTCGTGCCTCCGAAGAGACCAGGAATGTATGGTAAGGTAACCTTACCCTGGCGCCTTAGACCACTCGGCCAGAGTACCATTTTCGAGAATTTGAATTTTTGGATGGACATAACACATAGGTGTAAGCAGATATAATCACTAAATTAAAGTGTGTATTATAAATTAAAAATAGATATTTTGAACATTATTACAGTTTTGTGTTGATACTAATCTGTGATATAATGATTCTATGACAGCAATTTATACTTATAGTAGTCTTTAAGATGATTGTGACACCTCAACCAGTCACCTCAGAATCTCTAATAAGCACTATTCTGCAACACCAAAAATATACGTCATATCTCTGGCTAGTCTAGATAATTATTGTAGTATACTCATCACAGAGTATCATATTAATTTCCTTTAAGCTCTCACACTTGACATGATAGACCTGCTAGAGGAGGACACCTATGAGTATGAGAGCCTCACCTTCATCTGCCAATTAACATTTCATTGCGCGTTTGGGGTTGACTGAAATAGTTGCATAATCGTTAGACTTCACGGTCCGATTTCACGTACTGTTGAGCAAAACAGTAGTATGAGCAAGTCCAGGCGTCAAGGTCTGTGACAGCGTAGCCTGAGGCCTTTTAGTGACGGTACATGGCTGTCCTTCCAGTAGATTCAAGAATACCTTATACTATAGTATCAAATATATAGTAGTGTAGTTTAATTAAAACAAAGATTTCATTTTATAGTATGAAATTCAGAACAGCTGTAATTCCACTAGTAATAAAGTAAGACTAATGGGAGTAGTGTAGAGTGCCAAATGTGGTACCGAGAGTAGTCTACTTTGACGTCGACTAAATTGATTAATGTGTCACTGGAGTTACTTGAACACTGAAGCTCATTGAAAGTTACTGAAACAGGGATCAAGTCTTTGTAATTCACTGAATCTGCTGAGGGTACTCAGCATCAGCAGCTACAATAGACTTCACAGAAAGTTAAAGAACTTCAGATACTAGGCTGTACTACTTTTAAATTTGACTAGCATATTTGAGACTCTACAATCTCTGTACTAAACTGTATTTGTTACACTAATATCTTTCCACTAGACTCTCCTGGACTATATTAGACTACCATCCGCGTATTAGTATATAGACTAGGGTATAGAGAAGGGTATAGACTAGGATATCTGGTACGGTAGTATAGACTAAAGCCTATATTAATAGAGTCTAGTATATGGTAGTATAATATTAGTATATAGAAGAGGACATAGAGAGGGGTATCTGGTATACTATTGGTATATATAAGGGTAAAGAGTATACTACTGGTACCTGTCTTAAAGGATCGCCTGCACTACCACCATAGCTAGTGTATTATATGTAGCTAGTGTATTAACTGTAGTAGTATAGAGTGAGTAGTATTGTATAAACGATAGGAATATAAGAGTGTAGTATTGGTATGGTGATAGGCAACCAAAGAATAGATACAAAGTGCCGCTGGTATTCATAACCACAAGCCAATAGTAATCTTGGAACACTCTCGAATACATAATCTATACACATTTATACTTACATGAATAAATGAAATAATGATCTTTGCACTATGTGTAACACAGTCTAACACAGTCTAAGACAGTACAGCACAGTCCAACGCAGTCCAACATAGTATACCATATTCTAGGCTCAATATGTACCACCGTAAATTTTAGGACGTAAGAATACGTTAAATACATAAACTGAAAATATGAGTTTATGTATGACTATGTGTAGCTGTATGCACCAATTGTTAGGTCCACTACGGAGCTACATATAATAATTAGGCCTACACTGCACGGTACTGTGGAGATCATTACATGCTCTAGAAAAGCAAAAGACCTAGACACACTCCTAATAATTCCGTCGTCTAAACCTGAATCTTTAAAAAGACCTAAATGTTTTGACAACATCAGCTGATTTGAGTTTATAAGGCGATGGGCTGCTCTACGGATGCCTTAGGAATGCGCAAGTCTACGCCTTATCACTCTCTAAATACCTCAAGTACTCTAAATTCTATAAAAAATTCTATGAGAAGTGTCTCATAAGAAGGGTCTAAGAGAGATATTAAAAATAGGATATGCAAGACTATTAGGAACAGAAAGTCATTCACAGATTGGAGAATGTCGCCTTTGGTATACCGCGAGATACCTTCAATGACCTGCGGTTTGACATTGGAGATGACCGTGATGTTGGACTCCTCCAAGAGGTTCTCTGCAAATCCACATACGGTATAGCCCACACACAATAGCACCCACACACAATAGCACCCATACACGCTATCACCCACAATCAAGATATCGGGCTCAAGAGAGATCAACTGCGAAACCAAGTTGGATATATACATTGACTGCTGAGACTACAAGATTCTCAAACTAATTAACTGCTCTTTTTGCTTCAAGCACTCGAGGGGAATCACAAGAAGTGCTATTTCGAGGTTATCGATCAGATCATGCAATCTCTTGGAGTCGATGTTTTTGGTGATGAAAAGCCCGTCCAACTTCTTGGTGTCTCCAAAGGATCCACCTAAGATCTTCTTGATCTTGATGTACTGCTTGAAGTCAAGAAAGAATGACCTTCAAGTGTTCGATGTTACTGAAAATAGACCGTTTTCCGGTCCTGCTCCTTGGGGTTCTTGAAGTCACAGTCTGCAAGACACTGTCTGATCATCTTGTTGATGTTCATGTTGTAGGAAGCCGTCATGGCCAGAGTATAACAATAACCTATGAAACTGGCCTCTATTACAGGCCCAGACACAACCATAAACCACCATACTTCTACTTTTTTCTCTAGCAGTTAAGTCTAAATATATATTAGAGGTTGAAATGAAGATTGGCAATTGCTATGACGATATAGAAAGCTGGTAATGGAGATTGTTTTCAGATATAGAATTAGTTATAGCTGAGAGTGTGGTAGAGAGTGGATCGGCCGACCGGCAATTACTAAAAGAGGCAATTTCCCGGACCTACCTCAGGCACTCCGCTCACCTCCAGCCCACCTTCACTACTCCACACTACCCTATTACACCCTCAAGCATACTTACTAACTTCATGATTCATATACGTATTATCTATAATGTAAAAAGACCCGATCTTCTCTTTCCAAATGGATACACGATAAGCGCAGCAGCAAAGAGCCCCACACTAATACCAATGGACACCTCCACCATGGTGGCACCAAAACTCAAGGAACTCAAGTCAGTGCCCAGAGATGTTGAAGAAGACGAGTTGGTGATCTTATTGGCCGTAGAAACACCTGCGAGAAGCGTACTCTTGGATGCAATACCAGAAGGCACCTGCACAAAGATAGCTGGCAACATGGCACTCACCGCCATACCCTTTCCGATTCTGGAGTACATGTTTCCCAAGATTCCAATGATAAACGCACCGATGGCTGCGGTGAACTCGGTCACGTTGGAAAAGTGTTTTCCTGCAAAGTACGTTCCCACATACGACACAGCAGTAATGAACGTCATTACGGGCAACTGGCTCCAACGAGCCTGGTTCAAAAGACCCAAGCAGCACGAAAACAACGGCACAAGCAAGATCCTCCATTTATCGTCCACTCCGTGTTGTGTGGTGCATGTAGCATCATCCGTGGCATTCTTGTCCACCCATCCGTATAAAGCTGCACCCAAGGTGATACCGAAACCCAAGAACAATGAGTAGATGATGGCATAGAACATTCTCACAGACCCGGCCACCAAGTTCTTGGACTGCAACTCCAACGATCCACACAAAATAATGTAACCTGGAAGAATAAGTGCTAGTGAGCCCTGCGTGATTGCTCCAAAACAGAAGTGGTCTCCCCGGATAGACCCAATACCTCTGCCAATGAAAGACACCACAATGGATGCTGTGACCTCAAAAACAGACGAGTAGAGGTGCGATTTCGACGACATGAAGAATTGCAAGTACCCAATGACCAGCCCCAAGGCAAATGCAATGGGCATATCCAACCAGCCTCCTCCGAAACCAAAGGTGCACACCGAGGCAGAACCAAGCCCAAAGATCAACACACAGAGCCAGGGCAGGTACTCGTTTTTGGCCTTCAACAACTCCTCAAGCTTAATCCCGGCTTCCTCCACACCCGTGATATCGTGGATCACATCCTTATAGATCTTGTGAGTGTCTGCGAGCTTGGAGAGGTTGACACCCTGAGCACACCGTACCAAATGCACCTCAGATGTTCTGGTGGCTGCATCACCAAACGCAATGATCATGGTTCCTGGGAAATACACAAACTGTCCGTCGATCTCAAGCACTCGACTGGTCATCACCATGTACTCCTCTAATCTATGTGTAGGAGCTCCGTACATCATCAAGGCCCGGCACATACGGATGATAAACCTCTGTCTCTGAAGAATATCGGCAATATGAACCGTAATGCGCAACTTCTGGTTGTTCTTCTTGAACTTCTTGCTCAACTTCTTGGGGTCTCCCTTGGGAGCTTTGGGCCGGGCATTCTGGAAAGAGGGCAACTTGGCTGCGTCTCCCTCCAATTGACCGTCTTCTCCTTCACTAGGACTGCGGTAATCGGTAGGTGCAGGGCCCTGTTTCCCTCCATAAATCTTACCAGCCAATCTCTTGGGGCCACTTTTGATCTTGCGCCCATACTTCTTAAAGTCATGGTGGTGTTTTTCACCATACTCCTCGAACTGTTCATCGGCCAAGTTGCCGGTCATCGAGGGAAGCGTGGCCTGCGACTTGTTATCGCCTGAATTCTGATAGAGCTTAAGCAACGACGAAAGCACACCTGCATGCACCTGTTTGGGAGGTGCAATGTACTCTCCTCCTTCGAAGAACTCATCGTCCCGAATGTCATCGTCCAAGTCCTCTTTCAAGAGGTCTGGGTTGGGCTGGTAAAACACATCCGAGTCTTTATCCGGCAGAGACTGCCCCACGGGTTTCTCGTTTTCCAAGAGAAAAGCCGTGGAGTCGGCATGGGTTTCTGCATCCGAGTTATCGTACAGAGGAGTTTTCATGCGGTCTTGGACGTCCGGAGCATGGGCAAAAATCAAGTTCTTGGCCTCCTGGTTGAGCTGGTCGAAGTTGTGGTTGCGCATTTCAATGGGCCGGTCGCCCAGGGCACCCACCTGTTTCTCCTCGTCCATGGCCTCTTCACTATGGCTACTGGCACCAGGAGCAAGGCCTCCTCCGTTAAGAGCACTGGAGGCCCCCGCAAAATTGAGCACCTTGCCCAAAAAGGTATCTGAGCGCGAGGGTGCACTAGGGCCCTGGGCCTGTTCCCGGAGAGACACTTGCCTGAAGATATCGCCAAGACCATCAGATTGGGTCTGCGGCTTGCGGATTTCCGTGATATCCGTTTCCTTGCGGCTGGAAGACGCGGAATACGAGCGTGAGTACTTCAAGTTGGCGGCGCGTCTTCTCTCACCCGAACTGGCCGAGTTGCTCCCCATGGACCGTCTTCTTTCGGCCGAGCCCCTGCTCCACATTGTATGCACACTTTGGTGACGAGCAGGAGGGGGCCGATTATAGTCGTACTCGTCGTCATCCGAAGAATCGTCCTGGTACATGTCTACTCGGTTGTAGTGTTCATCCTGCGAACTGTAGTTATCTGAATCGGACGAGTCCTGGTTCTGAGGCACATTGAACTGGAATTTAGGGAGCATATTCAGAGGCCCCTCCTGGCCAGTACCTTCAAAATCCTCATCCAGATCCGAGTCCTCAGTCACATTGGTGGTGGAGGAGTTGCTGATCAAGGAGTTACGGATGTTCTGGGAGTCCGGGAAGCGCACGCTTTTGCCCGGGGTGAGTTTCTTCCGGGCCTTGACCAAGTTGGTCTTGGGGTTGATTTTCTTGCCGTCTTTCTTGCGGAGATTGGCAAGGTTCACTGAGGGAACATTGATGTTGGACTGGAAGTTCAGCTCGTCCGACGACGAAGAGTATTCTGCCATCTATGAGATTTAACCAACAATTATGATTAAATGTAGGGAATGAGATCTAAGGAATGCGATCAGCTGATACTCTAGATAGATAGATATAACTGATTGAAGTGGTTCTGGTTCTGGTTGTGTTTCAGAAGTGTTCCGCTAAGTAAAGCGTGAATGTCTGGACTGAACAACGTAAACCGAGTGTATGAAAGTAAAGTAAAGTGAAGTGAAGAAGACAGAATAAAGTATGGATACTGTCTCTTATGTGATGTGTCAGGACTCCAAGACTCTTAACCAAAGTCTATGGATGTGTTACCCTGGAATGTAGGTGGAATGTAACGGTGGATGGGTGTGCAAGTGGTATGCTGATAGGTACGGGCCGTCAGGCTAAGTATGTATGGCAGCTATATAAGGGAGTCGTATGCTGAAAAGGTACGGTCTCCTGCACAGTCGAGCAGCTTCAGGAAGTCTAGTGGAAGAAGAGATGCGGAAGAGTCCAGTGGTTGGAGCAACGATTTGTAGATCAGCGTGCCTTTAGTAAGACGGTGTGTGCAGGCGGAACGGATGGGCCTTGCAAGAGCCATGCGCAGTCTAGCCACCACCAATCCAGATTCTTTAAACTTTACTATTTATAAAACTTTTTTTTGTACACCTCATCTTTACATACACTCTATTTATATACACTAACTCTTTACAGACACCCTATTTATATACACACTTTCTTTACATACTATTATATATGCCCTTTTACTTCTCATTACTGCAGACTCTGGAGATTTGCTCTACAGGCGGAGCAGAGGCTTCGCGTGGAAGCGCGGGCTCATGTGCAGCGGCTTTAGAAGAGGCCGCGCACCTCGAGAGGCTAAGGTGTATCCCACAGGACAAAGGAACAATCGAAGATAGGAGAAGGAAAGTGCGTCAACAATTCCTGAAACACAGTCTGAAACGCAGTCTGAAACACAGTCTGAAACAAGTATATGAAACGATTCTGAAACAGACACAAGGCTTTTTTGAAACAGACAAAAGCTTAATTTGGGGAAACGACCGGCACATAAACCACCCTCTGCAATCAGGCTTCACTTTGGAGGAGCAACTTTTTCCTCCACGCAAGGTACGCTCGCACTACGTCATAGCACTGAGTCCATGCCTTCGTTCTCTGAGGATCTTATAGGCTTACTATTTTTGGCACACCCTCACTCACCCTCACTCACGCCCTCGTCCCAAATACTCACAGATCCCCCATACTCACATCCTTCATAATACTACACCACACTACTACACATCACACTACACCAAATACAACAAATACATACCACACCAAATACCATATTGCCCATCCTATGATCATCTTTACATGAATAAATATTCATAGATAGTCTGGTTCAGTAAGAAGTTCATGGAGACTGATTAGATCTACAATGACTAATTATTTTTGTGTGATGAATTTATTATGTGGTTTGGGATTTGGTTTAGTATGTGGTTTGGTATTGTGAGGGTGGAGTGTAGGTGAGGGTGGAATGGCATGAGTGATTCGCATTTCCAGACCAGGCTATAAGAAACGGCCGTAGTGAGACTTGGTGTTACTAGAGATGGTAGACTGACTATAGTAGATACTAGATTATAGATGTTCTGAGTGGAGGTAATACTATGGTTGGTAGTTGGTAGTAGTGTCAGTAGAACTATGGTTGGTAGTTGGTAGTAGTGTCAGTAGAACTATGGTTGGTAGTTGGTAATAGTGTCAGTAGAACTATGGTTGGTAGTTGGTAGTAGTGTCAGTAGAACTATGGTTGGTAGTGGTGTCAGTAGAACTAGAGGTTTTTTAGTGTTAGTAGTGAAGTAATGGAACCATAGTTGTGGTGGTATTAGAAGCACCCACATGAACATAGGCTTGTATAGTATTATGTGTACTGCCAGACTAATGAGTAGAGAGTAGCAGCAGTAGTACTTTCGAGTAAAGTAGTAGTAGTTTAGAGTAGCAGTGTAGTACTTTAAAGTAGCAGTAGTAGTAGTTTGGAGTAGCAGTGTAGTACTTTAGAGTACAGTAGTAGTATAGAGTAGTAGTATAGAGTAGCAGTGTAGTACTTTAGAGTACAGTAGTAGTATAGAGTAGTAGTATAGAGTAGTAGAGTAGAGTAGAGTAGTCTCATGGTTAGTTATATTCAAAGTATAGTAAAAACATATACTCTCAAGAGATAGATTCTCAGTAGTTATAGATGCCAAGACATATTAAACTCAAGAGACCAGAGCAGTTCCCCAACAGCAGCTCCAGCACAATTAATATCAACCAATTGGTTAATATCAATTGATAATAACATTTGATAGTGACATTTGATAGTGACATTTGATTGGTCATGAAATCTGAATGCCCTGACCCGTAACCATAATTCATTGGTCTTGGGGTGGTAAGTAAACCACGCCCAGCCTTCTGGCCTAATGTTTCCATGACCCAGTCACACCTCACCTAGACCCAGACCCAGACAGACCCAGACAGACCCAGACTCAGAAGGTTCCAGTAATAAGTATCACACTCCTACGCTTAGTAATGAAATGCTCTTGGCAATCAAAGCAGGGAATTTAGCCATTACCTTATACTCTCAGTACTTCCTTAGTACTTCCCAGTACTTCCTTAGTACCTCCTTAGTAGTACTTTAGTAGGTCAGTATACCATACCAGTCAGAGGGTCACACTCCTACTCACTTGGTCCACTTCTCATTTAATCACTTTCTTTACTCTGTTCACTTCGGCTTAGGCTAAGTTTTACGTTCACTTCGTTCACGTTCACGTTCACCTACTTCAAGAAGTCCAGTGGGAGTCACTACTACGAACTCTAGCTACGCTCCTACTCATACCATAGTTCGTCTATTGACTACTCATAGAGTTTTATGATTTTGAAGAAATACGTACTAAGAAATAAATACTAAGAAATAAATACTAAGAGATAAGTGCTGATGTTGTCCTTGAAAGCATTGCCAGTGTCTGCGGAATTTCTGCTGTATCTCTGCTGCGGAATCCGTTGCATTGGCTGCGGTCTCTTCGGCTGCGAAGTGTTAGTACCACCAAAACCATCTTTTCATTTAGTCCAGCTACTGGAATAAGAATTAAGCCGCAGGCTCCACTCGTGGTGGTACCCTTCCGTCAATTCCTTTAAATTTCAACCCTGCGACCATGGTCCCCCCAGAACCCAAAAACTTTGATCTCTCTTAAGGTGTCGAATGTATCAAAATTTTGATCACCATCCGATCCCTAGTCGGCATAGTTTATGGTTAAGACTAAGACGGTATCTGATCATCTTTGATCTCCTAACCTTCTCTCTTAATTAATCCAGAAAGTTTCCTGGGTCTTCAATCAAAGCAAGATCAGGAAGTTGGAACAAGAAAAAATGAGATAGGAGATTGGAATGAATGATCTAAAAGATCTGAATGATAATTATGGAACGACAAGAATGATAATTGTTAGATCCACCATAATTAATGCTCTACGTATTGAGGTATTTTAAGCCTACGCTGTCTAATCCTAATAATGGTCATCCCATAACGCCGCTCCTCTACCATCATTGTACAAAACCCGAGGCACCAGGATGGAATGTGGAGAGTCTTCTCGCAAACACTTGGCAACAAACGGTTAACTAGGCGACCTGGCTGTCAACTATTTAAGTAGCCCGATGCTCCACACTACTCAACATCTCTAAATAAATCAATTATTCTCTGATTCAGTGGAGTATATAGTATAGACCATAGTAGTGTATAGACCATATCAGTGACTATCCTGTATCATGCCCTATCTTAGAATAGTAGTCTCATTAAACATAGTATCCAGGTATCATAAGATCACCATCATAATCCAAGCGTATATACTCCATAATACTTGGATACATCTCTCTAGACCCTAAATTCATAGACTATATAGACTATAAGGTATGGTCAGTCCTTAGGATCCAGTCACTCAATTATGTGCAGTGTTCTTAGGAATAATGAGTCATTGGAACACATCCAAGAGCCACCATCATTAATATGAGTAGAATAGGATCATTCCACATTGACATCATATGATCAAACAGAAACATAGGCCCACAGAACCATACCAAAAGAAATGGTGGAGATGTCCCAGTATAGAGGTGTTTTATGGTCATACTCTCCTTTATCTCTAGCCATTGGAACGCAGCCATGGGAAACAGTCATTGGAACACAGTCATTGGACACAGCCATTGGGACATCTAACAAAAAGTCGCTGAATCCCTAAACAGTCTCTTCCCATTGGACTCCACAATACTCCAGCACATAGGCCACGTGGTTGGAGTCCAATTCCGGCACGTAGTCCTCCACATCTGTGGCCACAATAATAGTTCCCCAGGCCATGCCGGCCAAAATGTCTGCCGTCAGCTTGGAGTCGGTGTTCTCAAGGTCAATGATGGCCTTGGGCATCAACTGGAGCTCGAAGTGGCGACGAGAAGATGGGTTATATGCAGGGTCCGGGATGGTTTCCGTCAACACGGCCCGGGCCACGTCATCCTTGCCACTGTACAAGAGAGGCTTTCCGCCCAAGTGGTAGCGGAGCACCTGTGCAGGATTGTGGCCCACCACGCTGGTGAAGTTCTCAAAGTACTTATCGTTGAGCATGCTGGCGATCTTGTTGTTTTCGGGGTTGAGAGTTCCAGAAGACTGCGACATGCTGCGTTCCTTGACGGGGGCTTCACTATTGTCGATCAAGTGCTTATACTTTTCGAGCTCGTTTTCCACCGTGATTCTCTTGAACTTCTCCTCTTCCGTGTAAACAAAGTATCCGGGGAAGGCAGGTAACTCTATTTTTTCTTCCTCCTTTTTCTCGTCCTTCACACTCTCTTTTGCTACGGAAGCATAAGAGTCTGTGAAGTCCCTCTTTTCGTCCTTCTCTCCGTCCTTCTTTTCCTCTTTCTGTTCCTCCTTCTTCTCATCTTTCTTTTCAAAAGGATTTGAGGCTCCAAAAGGGTTCGATCCCGAAGAACTAGAACCAAAAGGATTGCTTCCAGCCAGACTAGAACCAAATGGGTTGACCGTGGACTTGGTCGCACTGAACAAGTCCTTGGTGACCTCGATCTCATACTGTCTCTTCTCCTCCAAACACATTTTCTCCTGGTACGCCTTTTCAAGCTCCTTCTCCTGCTCTGCCTTGATCTCAGCCATTCTCTTGGGGTCTTTCCTCACGCCTCGGATGGCCCGCACAGAGCCCTTCTTCATCAGGCACTGCCGTGTGTCCTTACAGGCAAAAATATAGATGACCCGGTCATATAGACCGCTTTCAAGCGGACAGTAGGCCTGTAGGAGCAATGCCATATCCTTGTGACAGTGTGCACACTGCAAATCCTCGTGCTTGGGCACGGAATCGGCATGGAGCCAGATGGGCTGCCCACCAATGAAAGTATCTTCGATGGAGGGCGTTTCTTCTTCGAGAGAAATGTCCACGTAGCCAAGGAGAACGTCCGAGGTGCCTGCAGTGAAGTCCTCTTCGTCTGAGGAATATTCGTCGTGGCTGGACATGATGGGTGGAAGGTGCTTGGAGGAAATGGTGGTGGATAGATTGATGAGGTGAGATGCGGGTGCGCATGCAGGTGCACGTGAGGGTTGCACCAGCTGCAAAATCTGTCACTACCAGAAACCAATATGGGCTGAATTTAGAGTCACTATTTTATACTTTTTAGTGTGGGGATAAGGGATTTTGTGTTTGGTGGTCTTTGAATTTGGTCTTTTATATTTAGTGGTGTGATGTTATGTTCTTTGATACATTTATGTCTTACTGATACTATGCTCGTTGATGGTTCCTCAAAGAGAGGAACCGGAGCGGCTTATATAACTTTGAGAGAAACGTGGCATTCGAAAAACTCTCCATCAGAACAATGTTTAGGATTGTTCTAGAACATTGACACGGAGTTTGCAATGGCCATTGTTACGATCGGACAGAGTAGGCTTCATGATACCTCTACAGGCAGGGCCCTGCATATGGTGGATCTAACATGTGGTGTTTAGTGGCTTAGTTGATGTAGATATATAGATGGTATAGACAGTCTAGATACGGCTGTATCCGAAGAATTTGACTCTATTCAATACAATCACTATCCAAATCTAGGAACAACAGAAAATGGAAGGTGGTTTATAGACACACCATACCTTTAGTGTACCCACTCCTTCAACTCCATTTACTCTTTCTACTTCTTCCACTGTATATGCATGTACTCTACTCTGTTAGATTCTTGTGAAACGTTCATGTACTAAGTTATTTTTGCTGGTTGATGATTCCTCAAAACGAGAAAATCGGGCTACTTAAGTAGTTGACAGCGGGGTTGCCTAGTCAACCGGTCGTAGTTTAGTCATAGTTATAGTCATAGACACATTAGTAGTATAGTGATAGTCATAGGCATAGATATAGTCATAGCTATAGAGATCATACATATAGTCGGCTATAAATATAAATATAGTTATGGACATAGTCATTTAGTCATAGTCAGCCATAGTTATAGTCATATTTATAGATAGACTTGGACAAGTGCTTGCGGGAAAAATCTTCAAATTCCATCCTGGTACCTCGGGTTTATCTTAATCCACCCTGATGCTTTGTACCATGGTGACTGAGGAGATGGCGTTATGGAATGACCATTGTTAGATCAGACGGCGTAGGCTTCATAATACCTCTATGGGTAGTGACCTGCCCATAGCGAATCTAACATACTCCTTCTACTCCTTCCACTCCATTTATTCTGTTTATACTCACTTTTACTCCTTCGACTCCTTCTAATTTACTTATACAACAATCACCAGCCTTCAGTTAGTGGAGAGTACACGACTAGTCATCAAAGGAAATAAGGGCCAATATTCCGGTGACAGTAAACTGGATGAATCTAATATAGTAACGATTCTGTTAGATTCTTGTTGCGACGTTAAGTACAAAGTTATCTATATTCGTTGATGATTCCTCAAAAGGAGGAATTTGAGCTACTTTTTTAGTGTTTTCAAGAGAAGGGGTGGCTGCGGGAGAACTCCTTAGCGATCATTGTTCTAACTCACCTCAGGCCATCCTAGTACCCCGTACAATGAAGTCTGAGTAGAAGACTGAATAGAAGACTGAGTAGAAAGCCCTTAACAATGATCATTATTAGTGTCAGACAGAGAGGCTTCATAATACCACATTAGGTAGATCACTACCCAAGGTGGATCTGACAGATTCTATTTAATCAAATTATATAAATTGGTATCTATGATATTCATTGTCTAGCGAACTTCCACCATATCAGACCTCCTGTTTGTTTTAACAGAGGTATCATCACATTGTAGTCACTACCAAAACATACACATGTCATATGAAGAGAGTATAGCACAGTGCTACTAACAGAACTGTACTACGATAACTCTACTGCTAATTCTAAGAAGCACAGTACTAAGTTTCTCTCAGTATTTTATTGATTTTTATATTTTATATGGTATAATAGATAATCCCCAGGAACAGTAAGCCTGATACTAACATTGGTCACACTAAGTGATCACACTAGGTTATACTAAGACTGGTACTAACCCCGGTATTACTAGTCATTATGGCATAAGGACAGGGCATATTCTAATAAGCTTTTAAGAACAAAGATAAGGACATAAGTAGAAATCTTGCATGAGAAGTCCGTGATGGATCTCAAACAAAGGTTACTTGAAGCAGTGAATTTTCTGACTAAACAAAAATCCAACAGTGCTACTAATTAATGCTTATTGGAATACAGATTGGGTTACTAGTGGCTAGTACTCAGAATAATTACTAGTGGTTAATTACTACTCGGTATTGCTAGTTGAAGTAGTTAGTACCACTAGTTAGTACCTTAGTGCATCACAGGTTAGATTACTAGTAGTAACCACATGAATATCTACATTGTCCATATACTCACTTATCGCTATATGGTTTTCTCTTATTGAATCCATGGTAGAAGATCCACAATTCGCTAAACGTACCTGTTTCTAGACTCGAGCTCGCCCCATACCATACTGTGCTCTACCATATATTGTATTTTACCTTGACATCCTGTTAAAGGTATGATCATACTAACATTTAGCAGTCAGTAAGATTATGTAGTAGTACCAACTCCTAAGTCTAGTAGTAGTACTCACTAGTAATGATACCATAACGTGAATCTACAATAGAAGCAGTTCTATCTTGTAATAAATACGTTTTGCCTATTTACATTTGTTGTCTATATACAGATTGGTCATAAGAAGCGAGGCACCTCTGTTTCCTCATAGGCCTCGATGGTATCGCCCACTTTGAACTTGTCCCAGTTGGTAAACGATAAGCCACACTCAAAGCCCTTGGTGGCCTGGCTGATATCCTGCTTGACGTGCTTCAACGTCGATAAATGGCCCTTGTGCACCACCTCGCCTGCCCTGACCACCCTCACATTGGATGATCTCTTGAGCACTCCGCTGTTCACCTTGCACCCAGCAACCTTGACAATTACCTTGTTTTTTCCCGTGATTTCAAACACGTTCCGGAGCTCCACTTCCGCCAACACCTTGGTGTCGATATGTGGCTTCAACTTGGACGTGAGGTCTGCTGTGACTCCCTCTATGAGACGGTAGATGACATTCTCCTCAATGATGCGGACCCCCAACTTGTCTGCCTTGTTTTGAATGGGTTTGGGCACCTTCAAGTTGAAACAAAGAATGCTTGCATTGAGGGCTTCGGCCATGTCCAAGTCCAGCTCCGTGGGGACTCCTGCATCGTGCGAGATGATGGTGGCCTTGACCTCTTCATTGCCAAGTCCATCCACACTTTCCTTGATGGCTTCTGCAGACCCAAAAACATCCGACTTGACAATATATTTGACTGTGGTCACCCCAGCCTCTTCCTCTTGCTGCAAAGAACTGGTATCCAAGCCAGCCATTTTGAGCTCGTTGATCTTCTCCTGCCGTTGAAGCTCCCGGACCTCCTGCATGCGCTTTTCGTTGATGCTCTCGATATCTTTGAATGCTTGGATCTGTTTCTCCCTGCTCTCTCTGTTTTGAATCACTTTCTTGCACACTTGCTCCAGAGGCCCTTGTAACAACTGGTCTCCTGCATGCGGGAGCTCTTTCCAGCCCCACACTTGGACTGGCGTCGAAGGGCCTGCTTGTTTCACCATTTTGCCATGTTCGTCCTTCATGCCACGCACTTTGCAATACGTCAGGCTTGCCACCAAGAAATCACCCGTTTTGACTGTTCCACGCCGCACCAAAACCGTACTGACGTTTCCAAGACCCTTCACCACCTGCGACTCAATCACCCAACCTTCTGCAGCCACCGTGGACTCGGCCTGGAAATCACTCATTTCACTGAGTGTGATCACCGCCTCTTCAAGCTTGTCCATGTTGAGCCCGGTCTTTCCACTCACCTGCACAGTCTGCGTATCACCTCCGTAGTCCTCGATATCCACGTCATGGCGGGCCAAATCGGCCAATACTTTATCGATTTTGATACCTGGCTTATCACACTTGTTGATGGCCACAATTATGGGCACACCCGATTTCTTGGCATGTTTAATAGCCTCAATGGTCTGCGGCATCACGGAATCATCGGCTGCAACCACCAAAATAATGATATCCGTGACGATGGCTCCTCGTTCACGCATACTTAAGAAGGCTGCATGGCCTGGGGTATCCAAAAAGGTGATTTTCTTCTTGGAAATGGGGGTCACTACGGAAAACGCACCGATATGCTGCGTGATTCCACCGAACTCTCCTTTGACCACGGCGGATTTCCGGAGATAATCCAAAAGCGTGGTTTTTCCGTGGTCCACATGGCCCATAATGGTCACCACCGGAGGCCGAGGCCGGAGTTGCTCGTCCACTTGTGGCGCAGGAAAGAGATCCAAGCCTGTATCGTCACTCATGGTCACATCAAACCCAAACTCGTCTGCTATAAGAGAGGCGTTTTCCTTGTCTAGGATGTACTGGTGCGACATGCCTTCGAAGCCCAACTCTTTTAGTTTTGCCAAAAGCGTGGCCAATGGAACGTTGATGATCGTGGCAAGATTGGATACCGTGACAAATGTGGGAATAGAGATTTTGATGTTCTCCTTGACCATAGGCCGTGCCTTTCCCTTTTTGGGGCCCAGTCCTCCCCACCTTCCGTCTCTTTCCCCTCTTTCCCCTCTTTCCCTGCGTTCCCCTCTTTCGCCACCGTCTCCCCTTTCCCCCTTACTTCCCAGATTGTCCCTTTTTCCCGCCTGCTGCTGTTTGTGGCGCTCGTTCAATCTCCTTCGGATCTTGGAGTACTCTTCTGCCTGCTGTTCCTTCGACCTTGCTTCAAGATCTGCAGGGGGCGGGGGAACTTTCGGGTCGTCTTGGTTATTGCTTTTTTTTTGATGCCACGGTTTTTGTGGCTTGTGCCCCTTGGTGGCGGCTTTTTGGTATAACTCTGCAAACCGGTTGGGCTTGTTTCCTGTAGATTGGGGCCCGACTTTCGGGAGGTTCTTGAAAACCGAGTATTGCCGCCTCCCTAGCCCGAGGCCGAGTCTGCATATAAGACTGCATCTACACACACTCATCATTTTGATCTGGGTGTAGATGTGGCTGTAGAAGAGGGTGTAGTTGGTATGAGATTTGCTGGAGACCTATTGAGGTGAGCATGATGAGATATATGCGGGACCTGCATACAACACACCGCTTGACATATACACATGGTTCTAATAGTTTCCTAGATTTATAGATTATGCATTATGGTTCGACGACGGGCCTGTTTTGGTCCACTCGATAACAGTACATTACCCCAACCTGACTTGGAGATATTGGGGCTTTTGTCCTGATATCACGAGTACGTGACCTCACTATACAGACCCTTCCTCTTTTGTATTCACCCAGACCACTGCTAAGTAGAAGACCCGACCTCTTTGATTTATTGGTGCCTTAGGGTTTGGTTGTACTTTAGTTTTGCTCGGGCCTCAGGCGTGAATATTTCGGTATGTAGCAACTGTATTCAATGTTCCGCCTTTACGAGCTCACACAGCTATAGTCACCGTTGGAAGAGACATAGCCCATGTGCTTGCTGTCATTGAGGAGGTCAATCAAGCGATCGATGTCGGCGAAGTTCTCGTCGTTGCATGCAAAGTTGCGATGCCTGTTGGAGAGAATGTGGTCCTCGAAATGGTCGTACTTGACTCTGCAGTTTTCACAGTAGCCTGGCTTCATCTCGTGGTCTTTGCTGACGTCCACGGCCTTGCTCATTTGCCGTTTCATGAAGATCCGCCGCTTGAGGTTATTGACATTTTTGGAAGGCACTTGCGAGACTGCGGGGCCTAAACCGTTGCCATTTTGAACTGCCACACTATTCAACGTGGAGTCCATGGAATATTGCATTGCATTGGATGCTCCGTTGTACCCCGAAGCCGCCACGTCATAGAATTTGGACGTGGATGCACTGGCGTGCATGGGTTGCATGACCGAAGAGTTTCGGCTCAAGCCAATGGGAGGCTTGAAATCGTACAACTCCTGGGGATCTTGCAATTCGTGGACTTCATCGCCGCTGTGCTCCGCGATTGTATCGTTAGCAGTATCGGTGCCCCTTTCCTCGGCCTCGTTCACGTCGTCCTTGTCTTTGGTGATGCTATCGGTGCTGGTGCTGGTCCCGTAGAAGTGACTAGAAGCCATCTTGGTGGGGGACACCATGTAGGAGACCTTTTTAAGCAAGTCACGGAAGTTCTTGCTGGCCTCGAACTTCTGCAATCGGCGTAGTTTCTTGCGTTCCAGGTTCTCCGAGGTGTCTTGGATGAAAGGGCATTTTCCGTCGAGCGTCAAATAGAAAGAAGGGTACAAGTCACTGGACCATTCCCTCACGATGATGGGGCGAACAGCCTGCGTGAGGTCGTAAGCGTAGATGTAGTTTTTCTCGAGGTAGTACAAGTCGTCTCTCCGTGCGTTTGGGTCTCTATCGGTGGAGCCAAAGATCTTCTCCTCGCGCAAGAGATTGGACAAGTTTCCTACCCGTTCTTGGGATACAGCCTCGGAAACACCCAAGTTTTTAAGGAACCGGAACACCTTGTCAAAGTCCCAGACCTTTATTTTTAGAGCCACGGCATCGTGGAATATATCGTTGGCCGGGTAGTTTTTGGAGCTGGAAAACGGTCTCCTGCTCACTATGATGCTGACGTCACGGTCATAGAACGGCACTATATCACACCCCACATACTTGAGCGCCCGCTGCGCTCTCTTTTGTTCCTGGAGCTGTGCCTGGTTGGTGGAATCACAACCTTGCGTATCGAAATATACTACGGATTCACGCATGATTTTCTTCCAGGATGCCTGCCATGTCTTTAATTCTTCGCCCACCAAACGAGCGGCTTTGGCTGCGGAATTAGACGTTGTGGAGGCCGTAGTGGGGCCAGTATTGGAGCCAGCATTGGAGGCGGCAGTGGAGTGTGGGCCGGGGCCCGAAGCTGAGGCCGAAACGGGGACCGAAGCCGAGACCGAAGCCGACGCCGACGCTGACGCCGAGCCTTCACTTTCACCAGGCTTGGCGTCTTTTTTCTCCATGCTTCTCCCCTTGAACTTTTTGAGCACAGGCACATTGCCGTTTGTCTCTGCCAAGGGTACACGCTTGGTACCGCGTATATCCATAACTAGGGTAACTACAGGGAGGGAAGGTCTAGGCTCTAAGGCGATTGGACGGTGGAATGGAGGATGATGATTGGCCAGTGGAATCGGGGACTGTGCAGGATTCTAACACTGGGATGCAGAGACGGAAGGGTGGGTGGCCGGCGTGGATGTTGTGATGTAGGAGCCAGATTGGGATGATTTGTGTGAGTAGTGCAGAGGCCGCAAATCGCGTCCGCAGCGAAGCGCGACTGGAATGCAAGGTCACGTGAGGCGGTCTATATATGGCCCTTTCAACCCATGTTTTAGTATATATATTAATATACAGGGATATGGAAGTTGTGTCTTAAAAGACCAAAGTTGTACATGAGGTGTGAGGTGGGTAAAAACCCGTCTCCCGCCAGTAACCTGCACACAGCACAGCCCTGGTGTGCATTCAACCCATACGAAGTACCTTGACTCCGTATGTTGACAGGCTCTCATTTCTCACTGTGAGACATTTTAGTGGTGCGAGGGTGGGTCAAATATGATAATATAAATAAAAATACTATAGCAATTGCTCCTACATATATTAATATATATAATATTCCCATTAACATAAAATCTTGATTATATAATGATATAGCTGTACTTACAAATAATATTAATTAATCATAATATACTTTGCACTGGTGATAATAATCCCATAGCTAATAAACTTGATAGTCCACTTATGAAATTCATTTTTTTTTTTTTTAATTTCTTTAAATAATGATGATCATCATAATGATTATAACCATTACTTTATTATATATTCATTTTACGTTTAAATTTGGAATTGAACCAAAATCGATGTATTAACAGTACATTGCTTTACCATTAAGCTATATAAACTTACCTTTAGTATACTCGGTATATTATTTTAATTATATACCCTATATCAATTAATTTTATAGATATTGACCTATAAATCTCGATATTTATGTATTTATTTTTCTCAACTGGTTTGGGAATGGGATGGTTATGAGCTTTATTTCGGTTTTGGTTAGTGCTTCTTATTCACCTTTTCCCTATTATACCTTATTCACTATTTACCTATTTCTTTTTTTTTTTTAACGAAGCAGTTGGTGGGGACTGCTGCTTTCTCTAGTGTCTACGTCTATTATTCGCACTATACCAGATTAGGCCCAGCAAGTACACTCATGATCTGTACTTATGAATTCTGTAAGCAGCTGGATCAAATGTCCGAAATAGACAAGCCAATCATATTGAAATCCGAGGAAATGTGCCCGGAGGTAAACTTGAAAAGTGGCTCATCGTCTTGAATTTTTCACTTCAATCTATAGTTAGCAGTATTAGTGTCAGGAATCATCGAATCGACACAAGTCACTAAGTACCACGCGTACCATCCAACTAAAAAGTTTCAGTAGTTAGCAGTAGTAGTAGGAGTTAGCAATTAGTAGTTAGTCGTTAGTAGTTGGTAGTTGGTAGTAAGTAGTCGTTAGTAGTTAGTCATTAGTAGTTAGTAGTTAGTCGTTAGTAGTTAGTCGTTAGTAGTTGAAGTTAGTAGTTGAAGTTAGTAGTAGTAGTAGTAGTAGTAGTAGTAGTTAGCAGGAGTTAGTAGTAGGAGCTAGTAGTTGGTAGTTAGTAGTTAGCTTTTAGTAGTAGTAGTAGTAGCAGTTAGTATTTATTGGTAAGTGGTAGGAGTTAGCAGTTAGTAGTTGGTAGTAGGAGTGTTAGTTGGTAGTAGGAGTCAGTAGCTGGCATACCATCTACTCTATACATACTATATACCATATACGGAGTATGAGCAAAGAACCTGGGTTTTGAACGGTACAGTGGTATGAGTAGTATTCCCCCTTAATCTAGCAGTTGGGTCTAAAATAAAGCTTCTGTGTTTCTGGAATAATAGGTGATTTCTAGATACTGATAATTCTTGAGTCTGATCCAACGTCTATTGGTGTATTGGGACTTAATATACACCTGGCCTTTTTCTTGTACTGTGCTTTTGTTGTGATTTATAGTGAAGTCAGAAATTTTTTTTGGATCGATTTATGGTATTTCCGAGTTACCTCGTTTTAAATACACTTCTCACCACGCTTCATACTTGATGCGTATTACTCTAGGATACGTCCCAAACAACGAGAAACAGTGTGGTAGACAAATCCAAAAAAAAAAAAAAATAAAAAGAGAAAAAATCAAGCTAAAGATCACACAGATTTAATCACTACGAGTCAGCAGATAACCCAAAAGTACCTTCATAGTTATCTTGACTTAGACTATCTTCTGACCAAGCAGCAGGGCTAGTCATACAGAGACTGCGAATGGCTCATAGATCAGTTACGTTTCTTTGGTAGTGCCTTTTTAATTGGTATATCTAGCGAAAGAGCTATGTGCTTAGTTTTTTAGTCTTGTAGTATTAGTCTTGTAGTATTAGTCTTGTAGTATTAGTCTTGTAGTATTAGTCTTGTAGTATTAGTCTTGTAGTATTGGTCTTGCAGTATTAGTCTTGTAGTATTAGTCTCATAGTACTTAGTCTCATGGTACTTAGTCCCATAGTACTAGTCCCATAGTACTTAGTCTTATTCGGGCTTTGTTCAAGTGTAGTAGTAGGTGTCTTTATTAGTCTTGGTGTTAGAGGTATTTGCAGAGATATACGTCCGTTTCCATGAATCCAAACCCAGAATCCAAACTCTACCTCGTTCCATAAACGCTAAATGCTCTGACTAGAGAATCATCAGTGATACACATACGTTTTTAGAGTCCAAAAGTATAAACAACACACTTGATGCATGAGCAGATGAGCACATTTCTAACATTAGGAGGAAATCGTGGCTAGGAGGATTATTTAAGCCAACCTGCCTATTGGCTGCTATCCAGGCCAATATGACTTGGTCTATAAGAAGGCGTAATCCGCGTCATTCAGACAGGGCGGAAAGGTAAAATCTGTCACAGCGCCCCCAGGTCGAGTTTATACGAATCTAGCAAACGTTATCACCGCTCCCACAATTGCAGGCGTAAAGCATTAAGTGCAACAGTAGTCATTATTCTATAGTAGTAGTCGGTATACTATAGTAGTAGTCATTATTCTATAGTAGTAGTATCACTAGTAGTAGTATCACTAGTAGTGGTAGCAGCAGCAGCAGCAGCAGCAGTAGTAGTAGTAGTAGTAGTAGTAGTAGTAGTAGTAGTAGTCCTAAAAGAAAGTAGTAGAGCTAGTGTAGTACATAGTAGTAGTACTAAGTAGAGTATAATAGTAGTAGTACATATCACTAGTAGTATGGTCGTCTGGTAGAGTACTAGTAGTAGTAAGTAGAGTATAATCGTAGTCAGTAGTCAGTAGTATAGTACCCATTAGTAGCAAGTAGAGTATAATAGTAGTAGTACTCGCAGTATAGTCGAATGGTGGAGTATATATTACTAGTATTTGTTATGTTCTTTGATACATTTATGCCTAAATGATACTATGTTCGTTGATGGTTCCTCAAGAGAGGAACCGGAGCGGCTTATATAACTTTGAGAGAAACGTGGCATTCGAACAACTCTCCACTAGAACAATGGTAAGGAATGTTCTAGAATATTGACACGGCATTTGCAATGGCCTTTGTTACGATTGGACAGAGTAGGCTTCATGATACCTCTATAGACAGGGCCCTGCCTATGGTGGATCTAACAGTATTAGTAAGTAGAGTATATTATTAGTACTAGTAGCACTAGTAGTTAGTAGCACTAGTAGTTAGTAGCACTAGTAGTTAGTAGCACTAGTAGTTAGTAGCACTAGTAGTTAGTAGCACTAGTAGTTAGTAGCACTAGTAGTTAGTAGCACTAGTAGTTAGTAGCACTAGTAGTTAGTAGCACTAGTAGTTAGTAGCACTAGTAGTTAGTAGCACTAGTAGTTAGTAGCACTAGTAGTTAGTAGCACTAGTAGTTAGTAGCACTAGTAGTTAGTAGCACTAGTAGTTAGTAGCACTAGTAGTTAGTAGCACTAGTAGTTAGTAGCACTAGTAGTTAGTAGCACTAGTAGTTAGTAGCACTAGTAGTTAGTAGCACTAGTAGTTAGTAGCACTAGTAGTTAGTAGCACTAGTAGTTAGTAGCACTAGTAGTTAGTAGCACTAGTAGTTAGTAGCACTAGTAGTTAGTAGCACTAGTAGTTAGTAGCACTAGTAGTTAGTAGCACTAGTAGTTAGTAGCACTAGTAGTTAGTAGCACTAGTAGTTAGTAGCACTAGTAGTTAGTAGCACTAGTAGTTAGTAGCACTAGTAGTTAGTAGCACTAGTAGTTAGTAGCACTAGTAGTTAGTAGCACTAGTAGTTAGTAGCACTAGTAGTTAGTAGCACTAGTAGTTAGTAGCACTAGTAGTTAGTAGCACTAGTAGTTAGTAGCACTAGTAGTTAGTAGCACTAGTAGTAGTAGTAAAGCACATAGTAGTCTGTAGAGTATAATAGTAGTCTGTACTGGTGTAGTACATAGTAGTACTAGTGTAGTACATACTATTATAATAGTAGTAGTCAGTATACTTTAGTAGTCAGTAGTAGGAGTAGTAGTATAGTACATAGTAGGCAGTAGTATAGTAGTAGTAGTACCTATTACTAGTAGTCAGTACATAGTTGTTAGATCCACTATAGGTTGGACACTACATATAGAGGCATTTTGAAGCCTACGACGTCCGATCCTAACAATGGCCATTGCAAACGCCGTATCACGGCCATCGACCATCAATGCACGAAGTACTATGATGGCCCTTTCGAATATGCCAGAAAAATCATCACCATTGTTCTACAAGAGAGTTTTTCGAATGCCACGTTTCTCTCAAAGTTATATAAGCCGCACTATTTCCTCTCTTTGAGGAACCATCAACGAATACAAGTTTAGGTTAGCAAACGTTATTAAAAGAACATAACAATAGTAGTATAATAATAATAGTAGTAGTAGTCAGTACATAGTATAATAATAATAATAATAGTCAGTACACGTAGTCAGTACTAGTAGTATAATAATAATAGTAGTAGTAATAGTAGTAGTAGTAATAGTAGTAGTAGTAGTAGTAGTAGTCAGTAGTAGTCACTATTATAGTACAGATTACAAGTGGTATAGTCTTATGGTAATTATAACATTTTATTTATAGCCTTTAACCATCACCATTATTACCACTACATCTTTTAACCTTTATTAAAATTTGTATAACCACATCATTTTTAGCAGTGGCTCGCAACCAGACATTCATTTCGCAGTGGCTCATAACCATATAACCATAGGCCACGTGCTCATAACACACCACCACCACCCATTCATTACTTGTACACACTCCCACCACTTTTCAATCCAGCAATAGCCCACTCTCCAACTCCACCCCTCTAATTCTTTAAGTCTAACTTTTTAAGTCTAACTTTTTTAGTCTAAATTTTTAGGGTGGCTTAATGGTGATGATAATATGGTATACACCTGCATATACCGCCCACACTCGCACCGAGTTAAGCTCGTGCACTTATTTCCCAACCACCATGCTACAACAAAAAGAGATTTCCCGGCTCTTGAGCCAGGCGGTGGAGGGGGAGGTCCTGCATGGGCGGATCCATGCGGCGTCGCTTCTTTCCGCAAACGGCTTGCCGCTCATAACCGTAACTCCCTCGGGGCCCGCTTTTTCCCAGGATAACCTACGAATGTACTCGCTTTTGGCAGTGAGCTTACATAAACAGCAGAGGCAGACGGGCGACGATGTGGTGGACACGTGGGACCTTTTGGTGTTGGAGCACGACCTCAAGGTGCTCTTGAAGACGTTTGCCACTCTGGCGGGCGACGTGATGTTTGTTTCTCTCTTCTACTCGGCGGATTACCCGGATGCTGCTGCCAAGGCCAGGTTGGACCTGGTGGGCGATCACCTAGCTGCTGGTTTGGCGGGCTACACGGCATCCAAGTAGGCGGCGGCTTCACTATAAGGGCTTACTTTAATCTTTAATATCTTCTCTTTTGGTCTTGGCCGTAGCAATAAATCATGGTATTAGAAGCTGGATCGTAAATAGGAACTAAAGTCAGGATGCGAGGTCCACTCTTGCTCAGTGCAGACGTGGAAGTGGTGGGCCTTGTTGGGTGTGCGGGCCGTTAGGGGGACCGTTAGTGGGGCCGTTAGGGGGGACCGCTGTCAAGTGATTATGCACAACGGCGTCTTCTATGGTCACTTGACCATCTCCACCTCACTGTCGTCGTCCTCCACATCCTCGTCGTCCTCCATATCATCCATTAAGCTTTCCTCGTCGAAGCTTTCCTCGTCACTGTCGTACCAGAACTCCTCGTCGTAGTTCTCGGGCTCCTGCTCCTTGTTGGCGGTCTTGTTGTTGCCAAACGCAAGCTCCTCGCTGTCGGGAATCACAAAGCCCTCGGGGATATCTTTCTTGGAGCGCTCCACACCCTCCAACACCTTTTCCTTGTAGGACTCGTAGTTCTTCCTGAGCAAGAACGATGCGTCCATATTAGCCGGAGACCCAAGGTTGGGGTCCTCCAAAAGCGACACAATAGAGATGAGCACCGACTCGGCCGTCTGCGCCGGGGTCCAGGTTTCCGCATCGGGCAACCCGGAGATGGGGTCTCCTCCTTCGTAAAGAATGGAGATGCAAAGTCTACCGTCCTTGTAGACGTTAGGGTGGAAGATGGGTGGCGTGAAGCAGAAACCCGGGGGCGAAAAGGGGTAGTCGGCAGGGAACCGCATTCTGCCCTTGAAGTAGCCACCATGGTAGAGCGACTCTTTGTTTAACACCATGATGCCCACCTTCCAGTAGAAGATGTTATCGTTGTCTAACTCGATGTGGAAAGAAGGGATGCCCTTTTTCGGGTCTGTGAGGTCCTTGAACTGCCGCTGGAGGATGGCTGCTGCTGACTTGGAACTCATGCTGGAATGAAAAGAAGAGAGGATATTAGGGTAAGAATGTGAAACACTGGTGAAACAAAGATGAAACGACTCTCAAACAATGCTGCAACGATGTTGGAACGTTCGGGTAACGTGACCTTGTGTAACGTTTTAGATGTATAAGTGGGCTCTGGGTAGCTGGTCAGGAACGAAGGCGCTCTGAAACAAAAATGAACCGGGGTGCTGGGTGGGGCCTCTACACAGGATCAGCACAGTCGTAAAGGCTTTGGTGGTAAAAGCGGGGTTTCAGATGTGTTTCAAAAAAGAAGTGTGGTACGAGGGGGCGAAAGTGTTGATTTGTGCGGTGGGCCGTAAAATGGCTTTCTTTTTACCTCTTGCGCATTCCAAATTGTACTGGTTTTCTTTTTCGGCGCTCGCGGCATTGCACGCGCACCCGTGCACCGTTTATTTTTTTAGTAAAGGGCCCGAACCGTCAAATCCAAAAAGGGTAAGATTTTGGGGAAAAGGCCACGTGGCCACTTTTTGGAGTGTGGGAGGCCACGAGGCAGGTGCAGGCCGGATGTACGGGCGTGGATCCCAACGAGCGGCCCATCAACCGCGAAGGTGTTATTTAAAGCCGATATGCAGGTCGCTTTTGCAACCGTGTCAATCACTAAGCAACCATTGAAGACACCACTTACTTGGAACAACACTGGACAAGAATAAGTATGGTTGAAACAAGGCTGAAACACGGCTAAAACACTTTTGAAACAATCTTGAAACACTTTTGAAACATTTTGAAACACTTTTAAAATACTTTGAAACACTTCTGGAACACCACTGAAACAGTGTGTGAGAAGCTAATACTCATCTTACTACCCAGCTGTTAAACCCGCCATGGGTAGTAAACTACCTATATGGATGTTGAAACCCTGTACTGGTCAACCAGAGGTTGAGTGGCCCCTTTGGCCCTCATTAAGACTTCTATTCCTCTACCCCTGACTAGTCTATATGGTGCTCTGACTAGTCTATATCAGGTGCGATGGTTTTTTAGGAGGAATCACCGGCGAATGAACATAGTAAACAGAGTACCTGACGTCTAAAAATGGCCCAAGGGTGTAGACTAGTGAAAGACTATTTAAGTACTTTTTATGTTTCAGTAGTGTTTCAGGAGTGTTTCAAAAGTGTTTCAACAGTGTCAGGAATGTCAGGAGTGTTTCAGTACTTCATGGTGTACACGGTATACATGGTGTGTCTTATGAGTGCTTCAAGATGTTTCAGTAGTGTTTCAGTAGTGTTTCATGACTGTTTAATGACTGTTTAATGACTGTTTCAGTGTTTCAGTGTTTCAGCATTTCAGTTCACGGCACACACTATATAAAACCATAATCAACATATCATGCCATTTCTACTACTTACATCCAGCGTAAATACATAGACATAAATTCTGGGCCTGCATGCTACCAAACCAGCCGAACATATAAGCAAGTAAATGACCAGATGAAACAGAGCATTTAGTGCCTGAACATGGACATCAAGCATACATTAAACACATGAAACATCAAAAAAAGCTGAAACACATGAAACAATTCTGAAACAATTATGAAACACACATGAAACAATTCTGAAACACATCAAAAAAAGCTGACTACGGAGTAAGTATAAAGGTGGGAAATCCCGGTCCCCTTATACAATCCCGATTATCTGTTATCATGTACCGCGCCAACCGTGGCTAATCAAAAGACGCAGATTAGCGGAGCGAACGCGCCACGTGATCAGTCTAATCCTGCAGACAGTGGCCCTCGCCAACACCTTATAGATAGCAACACCGGCCCACCTCCACATTTCACACTACAGATCACACCGATCACACCACACTTCGTAGAACAGATCAAAGCACCGAGTTGCATATAAACCACAGCAGACCACAGCATGGATTTCGAAGAACAGTTGGAAAAGGCCGAGAAGTCACCGTACCCCTCGTTGGTCGGAGCGTCCGTCAAATCAGCCGACGATTCGCCCCACAACAACTACATCCACCCGGAAAAGTACACGGGGGTGCTGAAACAGAAGCACAAGAAAAAGTCCATTCTCAACTCGTCGATCGGCGCCTCTTTGGACGATTTGATCAGTGAAGGTGCTCTTTTGGGCTCCGAGGAGGATTTCGACAAGTTTTTGGACGACAAGGGCAATGTTCTTTCGGATGCAAAGTATACTGCCAGTGAAAGTGAAAGTATGGGTGAAAGCAGGGGTGAAAGTATGGGTAGTACGGGCAGTAGTACGGGCAGTAGTACGGGAGAAGGTGGTGAACTGGCCCAAGAGAAGGAGAAAGTGCAAGAGAAAGAGCAGGAAAAAGAGCCAGAGAAAGAGGAGGCTCAGGAGATTAAGGAAGCAGAGTCGATCATTCCTGGTGTCAGTAACGATGCAGAACTGGTCTTGTCCCAGGAAACGGATACGGCGTCCATTATATCGCCAGTCCAATCTACTGGAGACAAAAAAGAGACCTACTCCAATCCAAACCTCTCCGAGTACCAGATCGGCCACCAGATCGAAGACCACTCGCAATTGTTGGACTCCGTCAAGTCTTATGACTTGTCCCGTTTACCTTCCACCGAAGACACGGAGCTGCGGTCCAAAACAAGCGATTTCCATGGCGTGGGTGACAGAACTCCCGTCAGGCCCAACTTTGCCCGTAGCAACTCGGCTTTTGCCAACAAGACGGACCACGGGCTCAACGTGCAGGTCCTCGAGCGGGACTCGTTGCATTCGCCTTACTTCCAGACTAATGATGAGCGGTCTCCCTCAAGATCCAGGGCTCGTGACTCGCTCAGAGAAAGAAGCACCGATAGATCACGCTCTAGGTCCAGATCCGCCATGTCGGCAGCCCATTTGGCTCGTGGTGATACCTACAAAAACACCCATGGCGAGTCTCCCATGAAATACGAGCTTCCTGCTGATATGCTTGTGGACGAGGTGAAGGAGGAGGAATCCGACACTGATGAGAGGCGCTCCAGACAGTCCAAGCCCACTTTGGGCGATTCCCTTGCTGCTGTTGAGGCCGGAGAAACCCCAAAGTCTGTTAGTGTGGATGCGGATTCCGTGACCAAAGAGCCTTCGTTGGTGACTTCGGGTGACTACACCAACTTCAATGCCGAGAGCCTGGACAGTTTGGTGTACGGATCGGATCAGGCCTCGGTAAGGTCGGAATCGTCCCGCAACTACTTGCGGTCCATTTCCCGATCCAGATCTCGCAAGCCTACGTCGCATTTGAACCACGAGATCAGCGAGAAAAACGATTCGAATACCGACGAGTTGAGCAGGGAAGGTGCCTTGGTTTCCGATGATCCATACCTGCAGGTGGGCAACTTGGATACCATGATGAAACAGGTGCTTTTGTCGTCAACCGAGAGGTCTCGTCACTCTGTGAGTGAGCAGTCAAAGGGGGCCCCAAAGGATGTACTGGTTTCGAGCGAAAAGACTGAATTGGAAAAAAAGACTTCCGAAGAATTGGGCGAAGCTTCTGAAAACGCTGAACCTGATACTTCCCCAGATTCTCCTAAGAAGGAGGTGGATTCTGCGAATGAGCCTGTTTCGGAACCGACCACAATTCCTGCTGAAGCAAGCAATAATCTAATCACAGAGCCTGCAGCGGATGCAGTTTCCGAAGACAAAGAGGTTGAACAGCCTATTCCAGAGAAGACCGTTGCTGAGGCTGCAGATTCCGAAGAAAAGCCTACAGTGGATGATGTTTCGGCAGAGGAAAAGGTGGCTGAGACCGAGAGGCAGATCACGGCAGAAGAGGCTCCCAGCTTGACTGCCTCCGATATCACTGTCGACAAAGAAACAGCACAGAAAGCTACCCAGAGCAATGATATCATTGAGACACCTGAAATCAAGGAAGAGTCCGAGCCAGTGGTGGAGTCTTCTGCAGAAGAGGTGGAAAAGGACGCTCAGTCGCAGGTGAGAACAAGTGAAGCACCAATAGTGACTGCCAGCGACATTAAGACTGGTTTGACGGAGGACGAGAAGGAGGAAAAGCAGGAAAAGGAGGAGAAGGAAGAGAAGGAGAAAAAGGAAGAGAAGGAAGACAAGGATGTGGAAGAGGACGTGGAAGAAAAGGAAGTCGTTGCAGGAACAGAAGCTTTCCCAAGCAAAGGAGACTCTCAAGTGGAGGAGAAATTGGACGAGGTTCTGGAAAACCCAGAGGCTGCTACCGAAGCTCCAGAAACAGAAGAAAGTCCAGAGGACGCTAAAGAAGAGAAGGACACCGAAGAAACAGAAGCTGGGGAGAATGAAGAAAAGGAGACCGAAAAGAGTGGACATAAGGAAATTGACACTGGGGATGCAGAGAAAGAAACAGTTACTTCTGCAATTCTGTCGATTGCAGGAGCAGTTGTGGGTGCAGCCAATGATATCTTGCCAGGCCAGGATAACGTGAAGAATGAAGCCGCAGCGGAAGCAGAGACTAAAGAGGTGAAGAAGGCCGAGACAGAAGACTTGGAGATCTCCACCGAAGAGTTACGTGAGCACTTAAAAAGTCTCCCCGTGTACATCTTCACGTCTCTCGCAGGAGGCATGCAGATCGTCAACCGCACCAACCGGTTGACCACGATCTTACAAGCCAACAAGGTCAAGTTCGAGTACCGTGACTTGGGCACGGACGAGGAGGCCAAAAAGTTATGGCGTCGGTATGCGCAGGGCAAGACCCTCCCGGGAGTGGTTCGGGGCGACGACTTCATCGGCAACTGGGAGTACATTGACGAGGTCAACGAGGACTACCGTTTGCAAGAGGTGTTATACGAGACCTTGTAACGACACAGCTCAGTGAATGAAAACAGAATGAGTGACCAAGAGAATAGGAATAAACAACAGAAGATAAGATGAGTTTATCTGATACTACTTCCATTATCAGCAATACAGGGCCAAAGAACCAGTACCTGTCCAGGTTGTCCCTATATATTTCCCAAAACCTTACTTTGGTGTCACTAACACTGGAAAGAGTAATAGTAACACTGGAAAGTCCGTAGTGACAGTAACAGTAACATTGTATAGTACGTAATGAGACAGTCCTCTTTCCACAGAGTGATCCCTCAATCCATGTTGCAAGGTGGTGACTTTCCCAGAGGTAACAGTACTGGTTGTAGATCCATCTACAGAGAGAATTTCCCCGACGAGAACTTCTCCAAGACCCACAACAGACCCAGTTTATTGTCCATGGCCAATGCCGGTCCTAACACCAACGGCTCTCAATTCTTGCACACCACTGTTGCCACAATTCTTCATCACCACTGTTGTCACAATTCTTCATCACCACTGTTGCCTGCCCATGCTTGGACGGTAAGCACGTTTGTTTTCGGAGAGTTTGTTTTCAGAGAGGTTGTTTTCGAAGAGGTTGTTTTCGGAGAGGTTGTTGATGGTTTCGAAGTTGTCAAGAAAGTTGAGTCCTACGGGTCCAACTCCGGTACCACCAGAGCCACCAGAGCCAAGAACACCATTGACGCACCGGTGAGTTGTAAGTGATATTTCCATAGAAATTAGAGTGCCATTTTTAATTATAGTAGAATCCATTGCGAATACTTTCTAACTATAGTAGAATCCTTTACGAATACTTTATAACTATATTAGAATCTATTGCAGTTACTTTGGTGCTGCGGATCTAAGCAGAACGACCCATTACGATTACACTCATGTATTATTGCTATTGCCAGTACAACTGCAATTACTTTTAAAATCTTACTCTCATATCAGAGGTTTCCAGGTCAATTGCCAGGAAGATCTAGGGTACCAGTATGTAGTGTGGTTGAGGAGGAGGAGTGATAACTGATGATTCCAGAAAAGGAAGGTGCACTCACAGATAAAGTATTTGGAAGATAGTGGTGCAAAAGATTTTCTTCTTGAAGTTCAATACCGTGCTAGCAGATAGTAATTAGCTCGCGCAGGTGAGCATGTTTCCAGTTCCCCATATCCTCAGCAAAACTGATAATCCTCAAAGGGGAACCTGAGATGCTTAAAGGACTTTTGAGGAGATACGGAGGTGCAAAAGTTAGCTCGATAACAATAGCGTACAGCGTAGGCCCAAATACCGCAATAAGTAGAGCCTTTGGTGGATCTAACGGTCTGGATAGTAGTCAGTAATAGTCACTAGTAGTCATAAGTAGTCACTAGTAGTCACTAGTAGTCAGTAATAGTCAGTAGTAGTCAGTAGTAGTCAGTAATAGTCAGTAATAGTCACTAGTAGTCATAAGTAGCCACTAGTAGTCACTATCAGTAATTAATGTTATGTATATAGAGTGCTAAGCTCTGCCGTTTCTATGTTGTAGTGAAGGTTCAGCGGAAGGACAAAAAATTCTACATAATATAATTGTATGGAATTATTGATAGAGTTCCAAAACTATATAGGATAGAACTCTAGCCGAACCAAGTCTTACTACTGCTTACTGAGTTATACTGACCTATCACCAAATACTATTGCCTTACTACTGAATAATACTTAGCACTACTTAGTACTAGTTACCACTGATTACCCTTACTGAATACGATTGCGTTACTACTGAATACTGACTTACTACTACTGAATACTATTGCCCTAATCCTCTAGTGATAATCAATCTCAATCAATCACTCACAATGAACAACACCCCAGTCAAGCCCTTCAACAAGACAAAACACTCTAAAATTGGTCATTAGACACTATAAACTGTTCCATTTATTAAGATATTCCCGTGAGGAAGTGTGTTCCTGTCAACAAGTACCTGCCGTGGAGCACCAGATTTAGTTTAAAGACCTTAAGGGAGCGCAAGAGTTTTGCGGTCTACAGATAGAGCAATCCAAAGAAGGCTTCAAAATACACACAACGACCATATATCGAGGACCTACTCACCAAGTTCAAGGAATTCGTCCCCAACAAAAATCAGAGTGTTCCTATGAACATTTACAACCATGATGCAGCCGACAAACCACTAGACGACAGATTAATACGAGTATATCAAGAACTACTCGGCTCATACAATTGGCTAGCGAACATCAGCCGTCCAGACTTGGCATACAGCGTGAGCAAATTTGGATCATACACCAAGGAAGCAACAGAATTAGATCTCACGCAACTAAAGAAAATATTGGCGTACTTACGAGATACACAAGACTGGTACATCAGCATTACAAAGAAGTATTATCCGGACAACACAGTGCCACTCTCACTATTGAGTTTTGCAACCGTGCATTTCGCATCAATTCTCCCAGTGAAAGATACATCGGTTCTTGTAGAGTTCGGGTCGTAATATCATTATTTAATTTTGCCTTAATTCTCTCTTGAATTCTCTCTTGAATTCTCTCTTTGATTTTCTCTTCAAGTGTCTTCTCCAATTCCTCTTCTCGCTTCACCTCACTTCACTTCCTCTTACTTAACTCTTTTCTTGTCTCTTCTCTTCCTCTCTTTTTCTCTATCTTTTCTTTTATTTTCTCTTTTCTCTTTCCATGGGTAAACATCGAGGCCTAGAGGTTCTCTGCTGGAGTAGTAGTAGTAGTAGTAGTAGTAGTAGTAGTGGTAAAAACGGTAGTAGTGGTGGAGTACTGGTAGTAGTATTTACGTCGGTGATTAGTTATTTATGAGTAGCTCACGGTTGATACCAAAACTAAGTTTACTGATTATTTCTGCTATAGATATATCCAATTCCTGTAGTACTATATTAAATGGTGAAAGACTAAGAATACCTCCTTGGGGTACTCTGTTTCTTACAATTATTAGTATAGGATGTCCTCTACTCCCAGACCCACCAGAAACTACTCAGATATAACTCTTCAGGTATACACTTAATGAGCCTATAAACTTTATGACTGACTTTGTGCCTGTACACTTTTGAGACTAACTTTATGAGCTTATAATCTTTATGAGACTGACTTTCAGACTATAAACTCCGACTGCCTTTTTGGGCCTATAAAATCTGACTGAATTTTTGGGCCTATATACTGTATGAGACTGACTTATAGACTATAAACTCTGATTGGCTTTTTGGGCCTATAAACTCTATGACCGACTTTGATACTATAAAAAAGACTGACTTTGAGAGTGACTTGGAGAGTGACTATGTTTACCAACGGATATCGTACACTGGATTGTACTGCATGGTTATAGTAAGGACCACTAGAAGTACCCGTTAATGGGGTAAACACGGAGTTATATAATCTACAACAGTAACAGTATCACTGTACAGTACGTAGTGTAACAGTAACTCTGTACAGTATCTATAGAAAATCAGTACTTAGTGTGATAGTACGTAGTGTATCTGTTCGCAGTATGCCAGTATCTAGTGTAACAGTATTTAGTGCAACAGTAACAGTGACACTGTAAAGTAACAGTAACAGTAACACAGTAACAGTAACAATTCGTAATACGTAGTGTAACAAAACTTAGTGTGACAGTAACGTGTAACTGTACATAGTGTATAAGTACATAGTGTATCAGTACGTAGTGCATCAGTGAAATGTATCAGTACTTAGTGTATCAGTACGTAGTGTAACAAAATGTAGTGTGACGGTATCTAAGTTTGACCGTACGTATTGTAACAGTAACGGTAATACTGTGACAGTAACAGTACTTAGTGCATCAGTGTACATCAGTGACATGTAACAGGACATAGTGAAACAGTTACGTGTAACAGGATGTAGTGTAACAGTAACAGTAACAGTACGTATAGTGAAACATGTTCATGAGTTCTTCTCAGCAGTTCATGAGTCCTTCTCGGTCCATATTCAAAGACCTTTTTCTTCTTCTATTGCTCCTGCTACTGAACATTCAAACATTGCTTCTAAATCACACGTTACAGTAACGTGTAGCAGTACGTAGTATAACATTGACAGTGTACAGTACGTATAGTGTAACAGTACCTATAGAACATCATTACTTAGTATATTTGTACTTAGTGTAACAGCAGCAGTAGGTCAGTAAAAGTTCATAGTATAACAGTAACAGTAACATGTAACATGTAACTGTACGTATAGTGAAACAGTAACAGTACTTATAGTGAGACAGTCACGAGTAAGAGTACATATAATGTAGCAATAACGTGTATTAGTACGTAGTGTAACAGAAGTACTTAGTGTAACAGTACAGTAGGAGTAACAGTACAGTAGGAGTAACAGTACAGTAGGAGTAACAGTACAGTAGGAGTAACAGTACAGTAACAATAACACTAGGAATACAACTTGAGGATTAAAGATTTGCCACGTGACCTAAACTCAGATTGGAATTTTCCAGATTTTTCGCCTTGAGCTTATTTACCTTTGTCTACTCGTCTAAGGATAAACTTCTCGTCTAATTGTTCAATTGTCCAATTGTCTAATTGTCTAATTGTCCAATTGTCTAATTGTCTAATTGTCCAATTGTCTAAATCTACCTAGGGATGCTGGGCTTGTTTATTATGAAATCACGTGCTGATTCAAATATCATGTGCCAGCCGCACTGAACAATCCACAAATAGAAACCTATTATGTAACGTTGATTTGTTGAGCCATTGTTGGGGGAGTTGGGAAGAGTCTATTTCGGTGTGGGAAGTATATCCTGCATATAGAATATATTGTTCTGCACATAATTCTCCTTTCCTGTACATCAAATATCAATCCTGCACACAACAGCCCTCGCACATCATCCGCCTTGTCTTTGGCGGTGCGCCTGGCGTTGGTGCGCCCCACTGCGCCAACTTCGACGCTCTGGTTAATGCCACCGTAGCCAGTAAATAGTATAGTAGTGCAGGAAATATGGCGTTCCTGTATAAAAGACCCTGTTCCTGCACACAATCTCTCCATTCCTGCAGAAAACATCTTCCAAAAACACCTTCTAAACCCCATCTGGCGCCTTCACCACCGTCAACTCTCACTCTGTGGTCCTGCAGCTAAAAACCTCTCGTCCTGCACACAGTCCCCGTTACCATATATATTATTTTTCCGCTGAAAATCCTCCTCTCCTCCACCTACTCCTCTACCACCCCCCGAGACCCCCTCTCCTTCTCGGTATACACAGCAGCACTGCTTTTCTTTTCGCCCAAGCCTCTCTTATCGTCGCTTAAGAGCTCTGTCCGTCACCAGCCACTGAATCCACTTCAGGGCCCGTTAGACCCCAGTTTTTTGACCGCCTGTTTCCTAGTCTAGTCCCCCCTCGTTTTTTTTCTTTGTCACCATGGCTACTCCTGCCGAGATTATTGCTGCCCGTGTCAACGGCACATATGTGGCGGAGCCCGAGGAGCCCCGGGCCAAGCGCACGCCCGAGCCGGAGCCGCACTCCGCCAAGTCTTTGGCCGACAAATCGGCTTTTCCGGTTTTGGGCGGCGGCGCCAGTTCGCAGGCCAATTCGCCCGCTGGTGTTTCCGTTAGTACTTCATGGGGCCCGCTGGCCAATGGCGGCGCCGCCGTGGGTGCAGGATCAACCCCCGTCTTGGCGGCCCGGGCCGCTGCTACTCCGAAACCACCTCCCAAGTTCAAAACGTCGACTCTCCAGGAAGCGTTTTCTTTGGATGCCGAAGATCAATTGAATGTGGCCCGCCCCGAATTCGTCAAGATCTTGACCAGCATCAAGGCCGCCACCAGCGCCAACATTGAGTGTACGATTTCGCAGCACACCAAGAAACGGACGTTTTTGATTTCCGGTAAGCCGGAGCAGGTGAAACTCGCCAAACGGTTGGTGATCAGCAAGTTGACCAAACCAATTGCGTTGCAGTTTCCTATTCCGGCTAAAGTTCGGGCCAAGGTGATCGGCGCCCAGGGCCGCACGTTGAAGCCGATCATTGCGCAGACCGAGACCAAGATCGATATTGGCCTGGTGGATGGGGCTAGTCCCTCTCCTGCAGATGGCGACGCCGATGCCGACGATGTGTTTGCCCAGACGGTGCTCGTGACCGTGGAAGGTGATGCCGATGGGTGTAAGATGGCCAAGCTGCTTATTTTGGAAATTGTTAACGAGGAAACGAAACACTTGCAAATCAAGGTGTTTGTTTCAGAACCCATGCGTGCTTTTACCAAGGCTGCTTTGGAGAATGTCATGGCCAAATATGCTGACTCGTCTGTTGAATTTAGTCTTCCTATTATTTCAAAGGCCCCAAAGTCGTCCAAGGCTGACTCGCCTGCTCCTGCCGTTATTGTTATCCTGGGAGACCGGGCCCAGGCCCTTGAGGCACGTGAGGAGGTCCGGGAAGCATTGGAAGCCTTTGAACAGAGCCTTACGTCGGTCAAGGTGAAGATTCCTGCATCTCAACACCAACTTTTGCCGGTGGACGACATTTTGGAGCACCACCGGGTGTTGGTGAAGACCGAGGGTGACGGAAGTGTGGCTTTTATTGGCCAGAAGGCCGACCTCGCCGTCGCCCAGAAGGCTGCCCGGGCTGCCATTTCCGATTACTCCGTTGAGGTCTTGGACATGAGCAAAGCCCATAAGGGTAACCTTGCCCACGTAAGGGCCGTTGCGGCTATGTTCACCAAATACGGTATTTTTTCGGACATTGCCGCGGCCCACGGGGTCAGGATCAATGCCCCCGACTTGGCCACCCAGCACGTGCCTCCTGCTCTCCCTGTGGAGATCATTGTCAAATCCGATGATGCTGATACTGCCAAACAGACCAGAAGAGCCATTGTTTCTGCTGTCAATGGTGTTACGCCCGACCAGACCAAGGAAATCTCCGATCTCAACGTGTTCTTCGAGGACAAGATCGCTAGTGCCTTGGACAATGTGGCTGGTGCCAAATACGTGACTCTCGATGGCAAACTCATTCTTTTCGACTATGCCGAATCCGGCAATGACGAATTGGACGACTTTGGCGATTCCGAGTCTACCGTGTTGGCAGACTGCATACAGGCACTTGCCCCAGTGTACGAGATGCAAAAGAAGTTCTCTAGCGTGGTGTTGGATGTTCCTGCACAGAGCCAGCAATACGTCGAAGGACCCAACGGCTCTACTTTACGGACCATTTTGGCCCAGGTGCCCAAGGGTTCTGTGCAGGTGAAGTTGCACAGTGACGGAAAGAACAAGAAGGCCGACCAGATCCACGTGCAAGGGCTCAAAACCAACGTGGAGCACGTGACCCGTGAGATCAACGACATTGTGGCCGAAGCCGCTGAATTCAGTGCTCAGGGCGGCTACAGCACCACGGTTGAAGTCCCCACCTTCGTCTTGTCACGTGTCATTGGCAAGGGCGGTGCCGGGTTGCACGGGCTCCGTGAAGAGTACGGCGTGGAGTTGGACGTTGCACGTGACAACGCACGTGATGTCCTGTCGCGTGACTCTACCTCATCGTCCACACGTGACGAGGACAAGAGCGCGCGCAGTGCCATTACAATCCGGGGTATTCGCCGCAATGCCGATGGCGCCAAGCGGGCCATTTCCGAGCTTGCAGCCAAACTTGCAGATGAAACGTTGGTGCGCATGCGCATTGAGAACCAATACCACCGCCGCATCATCGGCCCGCATTTCACCTACATCAACCGGTTGCAGGACCGGTACAACGTCAAGATCCGGTTCCCCTCGGAACTGCAAGCATCCCACTCCGATGCCCCCAACAACGAGCACGAGGTTACCATTCGGGGAGCCTCCAAGGCCGTGGCTCGTGCCGAGCACGAGTTGAAACAATTGCATCAATACGAGAAGGAAAACGGGCTCCAGCGTCTTGTGCAGGTCCCCACCAAGGCCATTTCTCGGGTTTTGGGCAAGGACAGCAAGAACATCAAGGATATCGCTGCAGCCACCGGTATTGACTACAAGTTCACCGGCGACCGCAGGCAGGACGAGGAGACTGGCGTGGTGGAGATCGAGTTGACCGGGTCACGTGCCGCTCTTTCCGAAGCCGAACAGAAGATCCGGGCCACCATTTCCGAGGTGGAAAACTCCATCACCAGAACCCTTTCAATCAACCCCAAGTACATCCGTGACTTGGTCGGCCCCGGAGGGTCGGTCATGCGTGCCATGATCTCCAAGGCCGGTGGTGACGGTTTATCCCGCAGACAATATAGCCGGTTGATCACTACGCCCGACGAGGGCCTGGGCCTGGGCGAGGTTATTTTCGAGGGTGACCGGGAGATCGTCGACAAGTTGGTGGCTCAAGTGCAGGAACTTGTGGCCCAACGGGAGGCTCTGGTGGAGGCCAAGCTCGATGTTCCAAAGGAAAAGCACCGCTTGATCATCGGCCCCGGGGGCTCGACTCGTTCTGCACTCCAGGACGAGTTCAACGTCCGCATCAACATCCCGGGCCAGGAAACCAAGCTGACGGAAATCACGTTGGCCGGTATGCCCGACCAGATCGAGTTGTTGACGGCCAAGATCTCCGAGCTTACCAGAGACGAATGGAGCCACGAGGTGCACATCCCAAGCCACCTCTTCTCCACGGTTTCGGCTCGAGGTGCACTCTTTAAGACCTTGAGAGACGATCTCGGCGTGGAGGTCCGCCACGGCCACCTCGTTAAGGATGCTCAGAAGTTGAACAAGCGGGCATTACCCTCTGCTCCCGAAGGCACTGAGACCGAGGAAGCTTTCAACTTCGTTGTGAGGCCATTGGAGCGGGCTGATGGTGCCGAAAACAAGACCATTCCATGCCGGTTGGTCGGAACAGACGAGGCTACGGCCAAGGCTGCCGAGCTTCTTAAGGAACAGTTGCGCTTGGCTGAGGCCGCCACCTCCGAGGGCTGGGCGTTTGTCCGTGACCAGCGGGCCATGCCCCGGATCGTGGGGTCTTTTGGCACCAAGGTTCTGCAGATGAGAAAGGACACCGGCGCCTTTATCACGGTGCCCCGTGCCTCCGAGGAGGCCTCCAATGTGGTGTACTTGGTGGGCACCCCCGAAAGTTTGGCCAGCGCCGAGGCCCAGTTGAAGGCCGCCATCAAAGCTTAGTATATAGTAATGTCATTACCGTCATGTGGTCTTGGAGCACGTGGTTTTGGAGCATGTGATCTGGTCACGTGAATATTATCACGTGAATATAACAGTCAGTAATTAATAGTCAGTAATCAGTAGTCAGTAATTAATAGTCAGTAATTAATAGTCAGTAATTAGTAGTCAGTTATTAGTAGTCAGTTATTAGTAGTCAGTGATTAGTAGTCAGTAATTATTAGTCAGTAATTAGTAGTAGTAGTAGTAGTAGTATAGTAGTATAGTAGTATAGTGTAGTGTAGTAGTATAGAATAGTGTAGTAGTATAGTAGTATAGTAGTATAGTGTAGTGTAGTAGTATAGAATAGTGTAGTAGTATAGTAGTATAGTAGTATAGTGTAGTGTAGTAGTATAGAATAGTGTAGTAGTATAGTAGTATAGTAGTATAGTGTAGTGTAGTAGTATAGAATAGTGTAGTAGTATAGTAGTATAGTAGTATAGTGTAGTGTAGTAGTATAGAATAGTGTAGTAGTATAGAATAGTAGTTGTTACGTTCTTTAATACATTTATGCCTGATTGATACTATGTTCGTTGATGGTTCCTCGAGGAGAGGAACCGAATTAAACTATAAATTAAGCATTACATTTTTATAATAATGTAAGATAGATAGAAAAAATTTGAGGGCAAGCCGTATGATGGGAAACTATCATGTACGGTTTGGGTGGCAGTAACAAGATCGTGAAATTACTGATTGTATAAATTGACCACACTCATTATTAGGTTTATGTTTAGTTATACAAATAGTATCAGGAATATTTTTAGCTATGCACGTGCGCCGTAGAATTTCTTGTGTTAATCTGAATAAGGTCAGATATTATTTGAACAAAATAATATCTATAACTTTGAGAGAAACGTGGCATTCGAAAAACTCTCCTGTAGAACAATGGTAAGAATTGTTCTAGAATATTGACAAGGCATTTGCAATAGCCATTATTCGGTTCGGACAGAGTAGGCTTCATGAATCCTCTATAGGCAGGGGCCTGCCTATTGTGGACCTAACAGTTATATATTTATATCTATCTTCATTTTCTTTCATTTGAAACAATGATTGAATACTCTATGGCGATCAACATATATTTAACATTTACCTAATAAATATAGACCAAATAATAATGAATAATGAAAAATTAGGTCATGATTTAGCTGGATTAATTTTGACTCTACTTTTCTTTACAGCTATATTATTATTATTATTATCTTTACCTGTGTTAACAGCAGGAGTTACATTGCTTTTACTTGATAGAAATGAGATTTTAATACTAGTTTTTATGAAGTCGCATTCACCATTTGGTAATTTATCTGTAAATAAATCACTAGGAGGTAATATTTTTGCATTAGATAGATTAAAGTTATTCATAGTGTAACTTAATTTAAGAAGTGAAGTGTTCTATTTAATTCAGGATCTAACTGTAAACCCGGGCATATCGGTATCCTTATTAATACAATATTTTTTTATATTTCATAAATCTCCGATATTTTTCTAATCGTACCTCTATGTTTTAAATCTAGTATTTACAACTTTATTTTTAGAATAATATGCATGTATATGTAATATTTTGCAGGTGATAAATGCGGTAGAACAAGAGGATCATGACTCTTATGAGCCATTACCAAAGAAATTGATCATGTTGAAGTTAATAAATTTGATACTTATCAAGGAGACAAACAAAGCTTATTGGTTAATCATGAAATATGAAAATATGCATCTTTAGATAGGTTATTTCCTTATTAACACAACTTCTAGTCTTTACATAGTAAATAAACAAAAATGGGGCCGCCTAAGGAGGGCCCGATAATCTGATATCTTGTCAATGAATATAACAGTCTGTAATTAGTAGTCTGTAATTAGTAGTCTGTAGTAATGTAGTAGTATAAAATAGTAGTATAGTAGTACTTTTAGTAGTGAGTACGGAGTAGTGAGTAGTAGTACTTTTAGTAGTGACGGAGTAGTGAGTAGAAGCACTAAGTACTTCTGAAATTATATCAGGTAAATATAAACCTGTTTCTTTAAGAAGGGTAGGAATACCGAACCGAAAAGAGATGTTAAACTGGGACCTTCAGGAAAAATAAGTCCCAGATGNACTAGCTAGTTATATCATGTATAACAGAATCTGAAATGATTAAGGTTAATAAAGAGCAACTATTTATGGAGGAGAAGTAAGATTAGCAGTACCTATGTTATTTGCATTAGGTTTCTTATTCTTATTTACTGTCGGTGGATTAATATCCTGTTAGTCCACTTTAAAGATCACTATATGCTAGTAATTTTTTATAATAATACTACTATATAAGTAAAAATGTATTTTTTATAGGTAGATACTAATATCGATATATCTATGTATATTATCCCGCGATATGGGTGAATATTATATCTTTCAAGATTAATATTAGCAGAAAATTAACTTATTTCATATAAAGTATAATTCTCAGAGACTATACGTGATCCTTATAACAAATAAACAAATAACTAACTAAACATTTTTTGGAAAGATATGTTAATCCAAGGAATGAAAGTGATAAAAGGGATATCTTTAATTCATCCACCATAGGTAGTACTCTACCTATTGAGGTATTATGAAGCCTCTCCGCCTGATATCTACCAGCCACCTTACCAGTGTGCCCACTTTCTTCTATAGATATATAAGTAGCTCAGATTCCTCCTTTTGAGGGATCATCAACGAATACAGATAATTAATTTAGTACTTAACGTTACAACAAGAATACAACACCAGAGATGAAATTCNACGTTCCGTTATCTCAATCTTTTCAGATATCAGATAATCCCGAATTCTTATTATACACCAATATTTCACTTAGGTTCTCCAACTGCTCGCCATTATAAATGGTTACCCCTATTAATTTTGACTCATTCTTAATCTCAATGTAAAATTTAGAATGTAATAGAGCATCCTGAGATGAGGGAAATTGTACCCTGAAACAGCCTTTTAAGGAGTTCGTTATCCTAACCATATGAAATTTAACTCTGAAATAACTTATTCATTTCATTTTATCACATGCTATTTTTCCCTTCAAGTTAGCCTTAATTAGGTTAGTGATATGTTTTACGTAACTTATTAAGAAGGTCAAAATGATTACGACTAGTTTAAATTCTAGTAAGGTGTATAAATAATTAGACGGCGCACCATTAAATATTCGATTATTTCCAATTAAATATTGTGGATTAGGTCCTGATAATTGTAGGGTCAATATTTACTAATATTCTTACTGCCCTCCAAACCGTACGTGATAGTTTCCCATCATACGGCTTTCACCCAAAATGATAACTTATGTTTTTTTTTTCTTTATATATTCTTAATTTTATACCTGTATTAGGATCTGATAAATATTTACCAAATTTATTAAATGTTTTTGGTAAAGAATTTATTTTAAATTTTCTATCACTCATTAACAAGCATTGTGTCTTTGGCCCTCCCCTGTAATTTTATCCAACGGTCGGGCGAGGGATAATTCATGCCTAGAGAACACATCGGTACGACGCAAAAAGTACGACGCAAAAATGTATGTAAGATATAAATCAGGGTTTGGCAAATGTTTTCTGATTATTGGCATGTGTATAACATACTCACCGATCTTTTATTGTTATTCATCTTTATATATTTTCCATTGATACGACCACTCATATAGCCTAACCCATTCATCATCACCATCATCATCATCATCATTATTATTATTATTATTATTATTATTATTATTATTATTATTATTATTGTTATTCCATCAATAGACACATCTCACATATTCATATTTCTATCTAGGGATTTGATGACGCTTTTTCTCTCTTTTACTACTTTTCTCAACTAATTCTCTATAATCTTTATATACGATTTCTACTAATATCTCCTTTATAATTCCCTTGGAATCGATTATTTGGCCTTGGTAGGCTTGAACATTTGTATGGTGGAGAAGTGCTCATAATGGGTCTTTCACTATGGTAGATGTGTGCAGTTACTCCTATGATCAGTAGATCAGTAGATCAGTATTTCATTTTTGTTGTGCTCTAGATTATTTTGGCTGTATATAGCACATTCCTTTTATGTTTCTTTTACTACCTTTTCTATATCTCTTTCTTTTATAATTATCAAACTTTTTTCCAACATTGTGTATGAGTACTGCGTATTTTTTACAGCGTGGAGTACGTGAGGCTAATTAAATTCAAGATCTTGGCGTTAGATTCTTGTTGTTACGTCAGGTACTCTGTTTATTATGTTCATTCGCCGATGATTCCTCACAAAGAGAAATCTGAGCTATTTAAGTATTTGACAACGGCGTCGCCTAGTCAACGGGTTGTTGCTAGGTGCAGAGTCTCATTCTAGAAAAAAAAGGAAATACGTTGTCAAAAGCAAATACAACTCAATAGAAGACTTGAGGAAATTAAGCAATTTGGTCACCAGCTATTTCCAGGTCGAGTCATTTGCAAGCCAACCAGCACTATGTGATAGAAACACTTTACTCCAGAACCTAGCTCGTGTCGGAGAGGCCGAAAAACTCCATTTCATAGCCAAATACGGCCGAGACGCGGTAACTAACGCAGAGATGGCGGAAAAGGACAAGTTGGACGAGATGAAGGTCTACGAAGAGATCAACCCAGATGATCTACCACCCGGTGAGAAGCCTATCGGGACACGATTCGTCTACACAGAAGATGAACTGAAAAAAAAGGCAAACGGCCCCATTAAGGCCAGATTGGTAGCGCAAGGCTTCAATCAGGTTCTCGATTGCTCAAAAACCTACTCACCAGTGGTTCCCGTGGAATGTATCCGGATATTTGCGCAACAAGCCATAGCCAAAGGGTAATCACTATGGCAAATGGATGTGAGTTCCGCATACCTTCACCTGACGCTAGCAGAACCAGTGTATTTACGCCCCCCAAAGAACGTCCCAGGCATTGACTCCAGCCGCATGTGGAAATGCACGAAAGCGCTATACGGATTGCGAAACGCCGGAAAAGCCTGGTACGACCACATTCTGAACACGTTTCAAAACATGGGGTTCGAGAGTACGATGCTAGTGCCAACATTGTTCACGAAGAAAACCGCGGTCGGCCAAGTTGTATGCATTCAGTGACGCATCATTCGGCAACGAGGAAGGCCGAGGGTCTAGAAGCGGATACATAATCTACGTCGCCGGTACACCACTTATTTGGAAGTCAAAGAACCAAAAGTTGGTAGTGACGAGCACGCATGGGGCTGAATGGGTAGCACTAAGTGATACAGTACGTGAGACGTTATGGTTGAAAACGCTCTTAGGGGAACTCGGGGTAGAGACACAACAACCCGTTATTTTCGAGGACAACAATGGAGTCGTTCTCAGCGTGAACGGTACAGGGGAGTCTCAGGCCATGAGTAAACACATCGAGCTCAAGGAAAGATACACCGGCCAAAGAGTGAAGCTAGGGCACGTGGTGGTAAAGTACGTTCCCACCCAGGAAAACGTTGCAGACA
>NKZK01000425.1:0-92454 GCA_002370145.1 [Candida] ipomoeae | reverse complement strand
TGACAGAGTGCAAGCTTTGCAAAACGTGGTGGTTCCTGCAGAAGGCGTGGATACCGAATTTGATGAGTCGATTGGAATCGTCAGCAATTTGGAGGCGCAAATGAATTAACACCTCAAATCTTACAAGAAACACAAGAAACAGTTCAAATCCCATGAAATTTGCTTCAAGGATTCCGGAAAGAAACTCTATTTGAATGAGATGTCGACCATGATCAAGAAAGTTCCCAGCTTTTAGTAATTCATGAGCTAGATCAATAAAACCTCCATCTTTTAACCTCAATTTTAATTGTTTTATGAGTACATTCTAAGGTATAGAATCAAAGCATTTAGATCTATCTATTTCAATAAATCACCTAACAGATTGGCAGCAGATGGGTGCTACCTCCAAGGTAAAAAGGTACTGGTCACCCGAGGTGAAGAAGCTCGTTCGGGAACTTATGGATTAAAAGGAACTCCATAAAACGGTTTGAGAAAACCATCATTTCCAGGCTCTACGGTAGATTCAAAGTCAATTACAAGACTTGGGTGAAGCTCATCAAGGCCGTTAATTAACACCAAGAGTATCATTGCTAAAGACGAATAAGAGAAGATAGGAAAGAGATATTTGTTTGTGGTAATGACCTTGAGTTAATAAAAAGAACTTTTACGATTTCTTCTCGCAGTTTGGCCTTATCCTGGTTGTCCAGCTAGCGATTGAAACGATTGAAAGGACACTGGCAGATCAAGGGATTCAGGTTCATTACTTTTGATTCTATTCCAGTTCCAGTTCCAGATGTGTACTTATTCCCGTACTCATTGTCTACTAGTCTATCACATTCGTCAAAGTACTCAGAAAGTACTTCTATGTTAGATCCGCTATGGGCAGGGCACTATCCATAGAGGTATTATGAAGCCTACGTTGTCTGATCTAACAATAGCCATTCCATAACGCCACCTCCTCAGTCACCATGATACTACAACAAGGTGGAACGTGATAAACCCGAAGTACCAGGTCAGAATGTGATTAAACCCGAGGTACCAGGATGGAATGTGAAGAGTTTTCCCCCAGGACTTAGCAACAATCGGTTGACTAGGCGACCCCGCTGTCAACTATTTAAGTAGCTCGATTCCCTAGTTATGAGGAATCATCAACCAAAAAAAGTAACTTAGTACATGAACGTTTCTCAAGAATCTAACATTTTACTACTAGTACCACTAGGACTACTAGGACTACTAGGACTACTAGGGCTACTAGGGCTACTGGGACTACTTCTGGTGGTTGAGTATACTTCTAGGTCTATTCTAGTGTGTTCTAGGTATCGATCAAGAGGACATTTGAGGGACAATTCTAGGTCTCTATCGAGTACTTTAATAAGTACCGAATATGTACCAAGATTACTACTGTTTATGTGTTATCTCAGTTTTTGGCCGTAGAGGAAGTTTATGATCAACTCACCCATTTTCAACACGTAGAGTGATTTGTCCAAGGTATGGCCAAAGTAGTTTTTCGAAATTTGTCTCCGGGTTGCTGATACCATTGTTAGCGTCCAGAAGAATCTCGTCATATGTACCACTCAGAAAAAGATGAAGACTTGTCAACTCTGAACCGAGATGAGAGCTTTCATAATGAGACCTCAAGTGGTTCTCGAACTTTGCCAAAAATCTAAGCATTGTAATGAACTTGGTGTTGAATTCCTTCGTGTATGCAGGGAACCACACTAGCTTGGACGAATGGTTCCTCTTGGCAATGTGCACTGAAAATATGGAAAAGATCATGAAAATGTGGAATAAGACCAACAAGGCCTCAGATGAAGAAAACCTGGCCTCCACGATCGAGTCTCATATTTACTACAAGCTCGCCACGATCTCGGAAAAATCGGGCAGACACAAGGAAACATACAAGTACATGCGGATCTGCTTTGACCAAGAACACGAATGGGGCGTGACGGATGAGACCTCCAAGTCTCGTCTATGGCTTAAACGTCATGTTAGTACGTAAAACTGAATCTCTTACAATATAAAATACATATCTTTTTAATCTATTTCTATTATATACAAAATAATAATAATTTAAATAACTCTTTATTATATTATTAGCTAATAATATTATTTCTGATAAATCTAATGAAAGTCACTTATGTGATTCAGTGGTGATTCAGTGCTATTTCAGTCCTTTTCCAGTCTTTTATCATTCCTTTTTCAGTCCTTTCAGTCCTATTTCAGTGCCATACTAAGTACTGTTTCAGTGATGTTTCAGTCCTTTTCCAGTCCTTTTTCAGTAAAACTGGAGTGAATCATGATCATTACTTATTGGCAGTGGAAGCATCAAGATAAAAATGGATTCGGTTCTTATTCTATGATTCCATGTCCTATGGTTCTGTATTCGATGGTTCCATGGTCAAGGCTATGGTCTTAAGGTCGTATGACGTACGGCTCTTTGGCTCTATGGATACACATTGGGTTCTCTGCTTCTATGGTTGTCCTATGGTTCTATGACTCTATGATTCTATGACTATGTCATGTCCTATGTCATGGGAAATGTCTACAAGGCCCTATATTGTGGTCATGCTATTCTTACTCAGTGCTATTTCAGTCCTTTTTTAGTCCTTTTCCCGTCCTTTTCCAGTGCTTTTCCAGTGCCATACTAAGTACTGTTTCAGTGGTGTTTTAATGCTATTTTATTTCAGTTCTTTTACAGTGGTGATTCAGTGGCGATTCAGTGCTATTTCAGTCCTTTTCCAGTCTTTTATCATTCCTTTTTCAGTCCAAAAAACGGGTCCTTTTCCAGTCCTATTTCAGTCCTATTTCAGTGCCACAATAAGTACTATTTCATTGCTTTTTTAGTGCCACACTAACTACTGTTTCATCCTTTTTCAGTGCTATTACAGTGCTATTTAAGTACTGTTTCAGTGCCATACTAACTATGTTTGATTGCTTTTTAGTGCCATACTAAGTACTGTTTCAGTGGTGTTTCAGTGGTGTTTAAGTACTGTTTCAATTCTGTTTCAGTCATGTTTCAGTACTATTGAAGTACTCCTTAAGTTTCGTTGACTACAGAAGGTATGTACAAGTTACTATACTAAGTGATAGGTGACCTAGACCCACTCAAAGAAGGAATTTATAAGAATAGTGGATTACTCAACATTTTTCCTAATGAGGAAATTCTAGTGGGATTTATGGATATATGAAATCAGCCTCTCTTCCTGCATTTACCCCACCCAATTTCACTCGTTTTTCTCCATGCTAGTTTGTGCTGAACATGTGAGATGTCCTGACTCGTGTGTGCAGGGACGTGTTACCTGCAGTACAGCGGAATTGGACAAAGGGAAAAGTCTCATAAGGTTCCGTGGAATGTATATGTGCAGACGGATAGTATAAACCGGGTCTTGGCGTAAGGAGTCATCAGGTTTGACTTTAGACAAGGGATTAACAAATCCGGTATAGGAGGACGGAATTCAAGGTGACGTGGTATATAAAGAGGGGATCTCGCTCATGGTTGAGGAGTATCGATATAGACCACAAGACAGATATGCTAGTCTATATAAGTTGCACAAGTTAAGAATACAAGAGAAAAGAATGAGCACTACTGTACCAGAATTGTTGACACTCTTGAGAAGAAACAAGATAAGCGTTCTAGTCTATGCGAGACTTTATGGTAATTCGCAACAGTTTGCTCACTCATAGTGTCGCATTTCAGCCGTGCCTCACTCAGTGCACACTACACACTACACACCAGTCCAGACCATACACTGGAACAAGAATGAAACACTTTTGAAACACACTTGAAACACTTTTGAAACATACTTGAAAAATACTTGAAACAAACATCAAAAACGAAACACCAAAACCAAATTAGACTCTGTTGACGGCTGCAAAGGGCCCGGCCTGCATATGGCCCGGCACTCCCCGCCTTAAATCACACCACACCCGTGCCTCCCGCGGACTTCGAGAAAAAGAAAACGGATGAGTCTAAGAAAAAAGCTTCCTCCATCCCACTCCCTAATTCTACCCTTTGGACACTTTCGTTACCCACGATCATACGTCATTCCCCGCTGAAACTTTGTCCAAAGGTTTCATTTCCGCCTGTTACATAGAGACAATACTGGAACACCCCTGAAACGTGCTGAAATACCCCTGAAACACGCCTGAAACACACCTGAAACACCCCTAAAACACTTATCTACATCCACCGCATATAACGCCTCATGAGCTCCATTGCAGACCGAGCGGAGTCCGAGCTTGCCGCCGGGCCTTCTGTTTTTGAGCTTTTCTCCCATGCAAAACGCCTCTTGACGCTACAGCCAAGGGTGGAAAACCGCCACCTTCGGAAGGAGTGCTCCCGGGCCCAAAAAAGCTTCCTGAGCCTGCCTTCAGTGGCGGTCACCAAACAAAACGCCGAATTTACGGACTTCCACGGCCCGTCCAGCTCAAATACTTCCTCCTATAATACCCTTTACCATGCAGGACCTTCACAGGGCTCCAGTGGCCCCTCAAATAGCTCCAATGGGCCCTCAAATAGCTCCCTTAATACCTCCTATAGATCCAGCTGTGTGCAGAACAAGGTGCTAGATCTCTTGCTGCCGCTTTCCGTTCAGGATTTGTGTGTTTCCACTGCATATACGGCCAAAAAGCTTGGCTCGCCCAAAGACTCAGCTCCGGAAGCTGGGACTCCCATGTCCATTGAAGATAGTCCGTTCAAACCGGACGTTAAACACGAACACAGGAACAAATCGGTGCAGGAGTCTCTCCAGACCAGACACTCGGCCTATACCCAGCCACTGCCAATGATCAAGACGGAGGAGACAAATACATTAGAGAAACCATTAGATATGGGGCAGAATCCCCTAGATATGGACCCAACCTCCCTTGGTTTCAGTGACAAATCTCTAGATCTGGGTAAACACGCTAATTCCTTGCATATGGGACCAAAGTCCCTAAACCCCAAATCTCTAGATATCAAGAAACAAGATCCCGTGCGCAGGTCCAATCTAACTACAACGTTGAAACGGTTTGCAGAAGAAGAATCCCTGCAAAGTACGCCCAAATCAGAAAGCACGCCCAAAACTGAAGGCACGCCCAAAACTGAAGGCAAGAGTCCTGCATCCACCGACACTGATTCCAAGAAACAAACCGAATGCAACAATTGTGGCACCGTCAAGACTCCCCTTTGGAGAAGGGATCCTGCAGGAAACACCCTCTGCAATGCCTGTGGCTTATTCCTCAAGCTTCATGGAACCATGCGGCCTCTTTCGCTCAAAACAGACGTTATTCGGAAAAGAAGCTCCCGGCGCTCTTCCGCAGCTCCTCGCATGTCGGCGCTGCTCAATTCGTACCATAGTGTGGACTTGTCTGGTTCGCTCCCCATAAGCACCATGAATGTGGCCCCAAAGACGCTCAACAGTTATGGAGGAAACTATACCAACTCGTTTTCCGTGGATATCAAGCCCAAGAACGTGTTGATTCTCCCAAAACCCGAAACTCCATCTCTGACTTCGGTTCCTGCACCCACGTCAGTGCCGGCCTCGATGTCCGTTTCGGGCCATAACTCCTTTGGCACGTCTCCACTGCTCTCCACGCTTCGCCAGCCTACATACTCCACGCCTTCGTCTCCATTCAGCACCAGTGGCTCTCTGCAGTTCAAACGGAAGAAGTCGGAGGTTGGAATCAGCGAAATGCCGGAATCGTACGGAAAACGGATTCCCTCGTCGCTTTCAATGAGCACGTCGTTTACCAATATGGGCAAACGAGGCCTGTTGACCAAGAAAAACTCCATTTCGGGCCGGAGCGTTCCCAATGCAGCCACTCCTTCTCTCAGCCGCAGCTCCAGCTACACTGCACAGACTCCCATGATGATGGGCTACAATGTGAGTAACGGGAACTACTTTGGGAACAACCAGGCCAGCCAAGTCAATTACAACCCCAACTATAACCAGGCCAATGGGGCACTGAGCTATGGGCGCCCCAACGCACCGAACCAGAATGTTTATTTCGACCAATTGGCCAATTCGCCCCGGAGCACAGTCCGGAACAGCATTTCCGGAGCAGATGCCCACTACAACTACGAGGCATCTTCACCGGACTACAGTGGCGCCATTGACTCCGGGTGCAGCTCGTTCGCCGTACCCAGTGGATTCTCAGAAGCCAGGGAAAACTCCCATGGCGCACCGCTAGCATCACCAGCTAAGGACGACGAGGATATGGAGGCCAGCGACTTCTTCAAGAACTACACGTCGCTCCATAGCGAGCCGGACGAGCCCATGACGTCTCTAGGCAGTATGGGAGGAAAGGTGGAGATCAAGCCAGTTCCCACGGCGTCGTCGCTCACCAGCGGGCTCAAGGCCGAAAACAGCAAGCCGGTGATGATCAACGGCACCGCGGACGACCTCGACTGGCTCCGGTTCGGCATCTAATAACGACATCATGAATAGACCAGAGCTCCGCTCTACCAATACCACATCTAGCTCTGCTAGAATTTATGACTTTAAGGAGGGGGGGTAAAGTTAATATATACCGCCATAAGAATGTATGTATATAAAAGAACATTGTGGTTCATGGTTGAATAGACTGATAGCAAATTAGTTCTCTAAGGGTTCAATTCCCTCAATGTTCTTATTCATTTCTAGTTATAAGATAATACTTTTATTAATTCAATTATATCTTATTTGATTTAGATTTTACTCAATCTTGATAAATCTAACAGATTATTGCGTACTTGGTAGCGTATCTACTTTGGGTGTAGGGTTGTGGGGTTCAAATCCCATACAATGGTAGAGTAGTAGATAAGTACTAGATAAGTGGAGTAGATAGATATAGTACTAGATAAGTGAAATAGTGGTAGATTTTGGTTGACTCAATCTACTCCTAATACTCACCAGATCACCCCTAAGTTCTAGCAATGACTAGTCTGTATATAGTAGGGTATTTTAGGTTGTAAAGCTATATGGGGTGTGGGTTGGGAATTGTAATAAATTTAATGTTTTATGAGTTTGATGATGCACTTTTTTCTAAAATTTTATATAGGGTTTTTTATTCGGGTAAGCTAATTCAGAGATGTTATTTTTCACTATTTGTAATAATAGGGAATTTACTAACCAAAAAAACTTTAAGCTGGCCCCCAAAATAAAACTTTAAGCTAGCCCCCAAAATAAAGTGTAAAGCTGGCCACAAGGGGATTTAAATTTGGGATGGTAAGCGATGGCTAGACAATATTACTAAGCAGAACAAAGGTTCCAGAAGTCCCCGATAGACCTTTGTTCTGCTTAGAGCAGCTAAATGTTTTGAACCTTTTACGGTTGCCCTGTGTAGATTTAAATGACTTAAATCAGTAGTTACAACTTTATAACCCTTTGGGTTACCTTTAGCAGCCAGCCTCCTTTCTAGAAGAGTACAAGTCTTCAATTGTGTATTCACTTTTTAATGATGCCTTTTCTATAGGGTATAGTAGGGTATAGTAGGGTATAGTAGGGAATAGTAGGGAATAGTAGGGAATAGTAGGGTAATGTAGGGTATGGTAGAATAGAGCAGACTATGGAGTATCTAGTGATATCCAGTACGCATACTATGTAAGACTACTATCCAGGGTTCCACTACCAGGTGTTCTACTGTCTAGACTCCCATTGCTCATATATGGTGGAGTAGATAGTAGGTACTAGAGAGTAGACTGTGTAGACTATGGAGTATAAAGTAGAATAGGGAATATAGAGTAGACTATGGAGTAGACTATAGAGTAAGGTATAGAGTAGGGTATATAAGATGGAGTATAGAGTAAGTACTACAGAGTAGACTATGGTGTTAGATTCAAGATTGGCAGAATACTACACATATAGGGATTGAGCTCATGTGCCCAGTTAATAGGGGAACAGATGCTACTACGCCCTTTTTGGCTTTTGGTTCACCGTTACTACGCCACTTCGGCTACCTTCCGGCAGAATACTTAATGGTGGCCGATTCCTCTTATTGAGGAATCATCAACGAATATAGTTATCGATTAGGCATAAATGTACTAAAGAATATAACATTATATCTTATGTATAGTGTCAGATCCACCAGAGGTAGCGATCTACCTATGGAGGTATTATGAAGTCTCTCTGCCCGTTACTACAAAGGGCCATTGTAAACGCTGTACCACGGCGTGCGGCCATCGTCAATGATGGCCTAATTTCCGGAGATGCCAGAACAATCATCACCATTATTCTGGTGAAGAGTTTTTCGGATGCCACGTTTCTCTTCAAATTGTTATATAAACCGCACTGGTCCCTCGCTAGGAGGAACCATCAACGAATACAGATAACTTAGTACTAAACGTTACAACAAGAATCTAACATATAGCTAGTATATTATTTTTTATACAATTATATTTTATCTTATCTATATTTCTTATATATCTGATACATGTGGTTCTATTTTTATATATATAATATGGTATTTATGATTATGTCAGATTCACCATAGGTAGTGATCTACCTATTGTGGTATTATGAAGCCTCTCTGCCTGACACTCACAATGACCATTGTTAAGGGCCTTCTACTCAGCCTCCTACTCAACATTTTACTCACCCTTTATTATACGGAGTACCAGGATGGCCTGAGGTGAAGAGAACAATGATCCCTATGGAGTTGATCCGCAGTCACCCCTTCCCTTGAAAAGTTATATAAGCAGCTCAGATTCCTCCTTCTGAGGAATCATCAACGAATAAAGATAACTTAGTACTTAAAGTCACAACAAGAATCTAACGTGGAGGTCGTACCCGGATATATATAATAATAAATATAGAAACTAAAGAATTCTATATAGGTTCAGCTAAATTTAATAATTCAAATGCTAGATTTAAAAATCATTTAATTTGTTAGATTCAAGATGGGCAGAATACTACCCATATAGGGATTGAGCTCACGTGCCCAGTTAATAGGGGAACCGATGCTACTACGCCCTTTTTGGCTTTTGGTTCACCGTTACTACGCCACTTCGGCTACCTTCCGGCAGAATACTTAATGGTGGCCGATTCCTCTTATTGAGGAATCATCAACGAATATATTTCAATAATTTACGTGCTTACAAGAATCTAACATATATCTTATTTTCATATATCTTATATATATGAAGTATATCTTATATATAGTTATTGTTAGATTCTTTTTACGTCAGGTACTCCGTGTTAGATCCACCATAGGTAGTGTTCTATCTATTGAGGTATTTTAAGCCTACGATGTCTAATCCTAACAATGGCCATCAAAGATGCTTCACTTATGTATTACTTTGTACTACCAGTACAAGAGGACTATAGCTACTAGTCCACTATATACTATACTACTACACCACCATAGCACTATACATTACACTACTATATAATATGCTACTATACACTACACTACACCACTATACTACTATGATAAAACAAAACTGACGAGGGATTACAGTAGATTCAGACTACACGTATCAATGAATTCTAATTTTAACTCAATGGTACAATAGTGCCAGTCCAATGTAGTATAGTGGTAAAGAGAGTATACAGTAATCTAAGCTATAATAACCTGACTTTTTTTACTTCCTCATCCTTCTAACCCTTATATTCATACTATGTACTATACACTATATATATTTATACTATGTACTATACACTATATATATTTACTACACCACTATAACACTATACACTGCTTTTATACTATATACTATATACTATATACTATATACTATATACTATATACTATATACTATATACTATATACTATATACTATATACTATATACTATATACTATATACTATATACTATATACTATATACTATATACTATATACTATATACTATATACTATATACTATATACTATATACTATATACTATATACTATATACTATATACTATATACTATATACTATATACTATATACTATATACTATATACTATATACTATATACTATATACTATATACTATATACTATATACTATATACTATATACTATATACTATATACTATATACTATATACTATATACTATATACTATATACTATATACTATATACTATATACTATATACTATATACTATATACTATATACTATATACTATATACTATATACTATATACTATATACTATATACTATATACTATATACTATATACTATATACTATATACTATATACTATATACTATATACTATATACTATATACTATATACTATATACTATATACTATATACTATATACTATATACTATATACTATATACTATATACTATATACTATATACTATATACTATATACTATATACTATATACTATATACTATATACTATATACTATATACTATATACTATATACTATATACTACATTTTGTTATATTATATGTTACTACTAAATACTATTATACTATACACTATACTATACACTACACTATACTACTATAACTGTAAGACTCACCTTCGGTAGTGCTCTACCTATTGGGGTATTTTAAGCCTACGCTGTCTAATCCTAACAATGGCCATTCCATTGTGCCACTCCTCTACCATCATTGTACGAGTACCAAGAGGGAATGTGGAGAGTCTTCCCGCAAGCACCTAAAAACAACCGATTTCTAGGCAATTCCCGTCAACTATTCAAGTGGGCTCGATTCCTCCCTCTAAGGAATCATCGTTGAACATACTAAACAGAGTACCTGACGAAGAATCTAACAATAGTCATATTGTAGTAGTAGTAGTCAGTCCTAGTAGTAGTCAGTCCTAGTAGTAGTAGTAGTAGTAGTAGTAGTAGTAGTAGTGTAGTAGTAGTGTAGTAGTACTAGAAGTACCAGTAGTAGTAGTGTGTAGTGAATACTTAACTATAAGACATAGTGGATAGTGTATGTTGATGTTTTAGTGGAAGTAGATCGTGGGAGGAGACAAGCGCAGAGAGGCTAGAGGTCTTAACCCCGCTGATAAAAAGTTTAGAGGTATGAACAAGGGCCACATGTTCAACAACACCACTTTTTGGTCGTCGTCACACCTGGAAACAAAACACCTTGTCTCTCTGGAGATACAGAAAGTAGGCGGTCTGCGTTTAGCTTCTTTATTGCGAACTTAGTTAGGTTTATTTATGTATTGAAGTAATGAACTTAGCACTGGTTCCGTATTAGGTAGATAGTAGTCTCCAGTACTTAGTGTAGGAGGAGTTGGAGTGTCGGTGGTAAATAGTCATACTATAGGTGTATAATTAATGGGTATTCTAGTAGTATAGTGTATAGTGTATAGTGTATAGTGTATAGTGTAGTGTTGAGAGTTACCATAAATCATCACCTAGACTGGAAAGCTTTACCTTGTTTCTTCTTAAGAGTGTCAACAATTCTGGTACAGTAGTGCTTATCCTTATCTCTTGTATTCTTAACTTATTCTTAACTTTCGACTTATACAGGAGAAACGATAAAGAAAAAATCGTTTCATTGAAAGCTATGCTTGGAGCTTAGAATCGACTCTCCCATGTTCATTTACTGTTGACATGGAACCTTTCCCCACTTTAGTCTTCAAAATTCCTATTTGAATATTTGCTAGTTGATCCTGCTTAGCTCTGCATACTTACCCGGTGGCTATACCCAAAGGGCTGTTTCCCAAAAGGGCTATTTCCCAAGTTGCCTGCCAACCGACCAATCGGTAATCGTAGGCTCAAATACCGAAAGAAAAATGCGTCGTGGAAGACCACATCGGATCTAAGAGAGGTTACAGAAATTATTTGGTTTTAGTTCTGTTTTTTTTTCTTTTTTTTTTTTGTTTTTCTTTTGAAGTAATACGTCTTTCTAGACTATTAATCCAGTTGTTCTATTATGAACTAAGAAAAGATAAGGAAGTACTATAGAGGGAAAGATATACAGGGGAGAGAGATGAAGAAATACCAGAGGGAAGATATACAGGAGGAGAGGTGAAAGTACATAGAGAGAGGTGGAGATTCAATGTCTTGTGGTTTATCTCGATCCCCTCTTTATTTACTTTGGATTCCTTGAATTCCGTCCTCCTGTACCGGACTTGTTAATCCTTTGTCTGAAGTCAAACCTGATAACTCCTGACGCCAAGACCCGCTTTTTACTATCCGTCTGCACATATACATTCCACGGAACCTTATGAGACTTGTCCCTTTGTCCAATTCAGCTGTGCTGCAGGTTGTTGAACTTGAGGCATCAGCACACCTACGGGTACTGCATGTTCATGTGACTGCATACAGATGAAACAATTGTTGGAACATGTGGCATGTGTCAACCTGTGAGTGCGGGCAACTGTGAAACATGTTGCCTGCAGGTCAACGTCAACACACAGGCTTGAGATGATGTGTATAGATCCCACATGTTTCAGAGATGCATAGTGCAGATGAAACAGGGACATGTGCACGATGAGGGCGTACACTCATCATGCACCGTCATTTACGAGACGCCAGTATCGGATGTGGAAGTCCCCGGGACTGACTATATATAGAGGATCCCGCTCAGATTTGAGTGGTATCAATCGTGAGAACAGTTCACTGATATCTAGTTTAGAGAAGAATAGAAGTGACCTAAGGTGAACCCTGAAACACCATACTTGAGAGAGTTATTGGAGGCCAATGTCATAACAATTCCAACTTACCAGAGAGTCTATGGAAACTTTCAACAGAAACGACCATATCCATCTTTTGAACGACTGAATTAAATATCATCTGCCTGAGGTATACCAAAGATGCCTCAAAGAGCCAGACCCACCAAAAGACCTCGTACTGATAATACTCCAATGGACACTTCGATTCAAATTGATATATAACTATATCAAAAGTAAGAAGATAAATCCAAGAATTTGGGATGTAACTGCCTCTAATATTATTAAATTGCGGACACGGAGATATTTTATTGCGGACACGGGGATATAATAGTAGTATATTATGAAGTATATCACTCAGAATAAAATAATGAAGTCAAGGCATAAGTTGTTAGCTTGTGACGATTGGAAATTGAACTTCAAACAGTATAGCTTTAACCATAAATTAGAAATTTCATCTGATAATGTACCCAACAGTTTCAATACTAATATTACCTTTTCCCAACAAGCTATGTTCGGCATGTAATTTTTTCCCAGGATACCTAAGTTGGGTGATGTTATTATTTGTATCTGACCTTATTCAGAATAACACAAGAAACTCCACGGCGCACGTGCATAGCTCAGAATATTCCTGATGCCATTTGTAAAAGTAAACATAAACATTCTTAGCTGCTTGCGTACAAAACATAAATATATGTTAACGTTTACATAACGTGATTTGAAATTGATTGTTATATTTTAACATGTAGGATGATTTTCAAAATCTTATTTCAACAATACCACTCTCCACCTCCCTCTCCTCCTGAAGTAATCACTTCCCCTAAAGTGGTCACATATCTTGAAAAGACTATGAGGACAGCGTCCTTCAGTATGAACGGTCCATTGGATGTTAACACCATGGCTTCTCTATGGTCCACCTGGTGTCACAACTATCGTTGCGGAACATGCATTGTCTGATCTACAGAGGTGGATCCGGTATAGTTGCAGAGTGGCACCAGGAAACAATGGGACGCGCACCCAGAGGCGTTCCCAGAGGCGTTCCCAGAGGCTGAAGTTGCCAACGAGTATCTAGCATGTGCGGAATCAAGTTACTTGTTTTGGTACTTCGTAGTGTGTTGAATGCAGAGCAGTAAAGTTTTAAGTGCAGGTCTAGGACTAGTGGAAAACTATAAGACGTGTTTGCACCTCCTCTGAAGACCTTCCTCCGAAGACCTTGGTCTTGAAAAGTACAACTTACGTATCCCTGTATATCAATACATACTAAAACATAAGTTGAAATAGGTTGAAAGACTTTTGGACCAGTGACTTTTTTTTCGCAGACAAAGGGCCAAGGTGCGGCTGAAAACGGTCGCGGGCTTTCTGCATGACGGCCGTCGCGTGCGCGCATGTCTCACCAGCCTTTGTTTGATATTTTTTGCAGACAATAAGATCGTGAATATGCAAGGTCTGAATGGTCACGTTTGAATCGGCAGCTTTTAATGGACACCTTTATTTTAAGTGGTTGTCACTATTACCTATGTCTTAACTCAGTTTGCATTATTTGTTTTTTTTTTTTTATATTGTAATGCTTAGTTATTTTTCTTGGTTTGACTCTTTTCTATTTTCGTGTTTTTTCGTAGGTTTGGCTGAATTAGGTCTGTTTATCTCCGACTTTGTTTTTTTTTTGTTTTTTTTTTTTGACTTTATTTCTTGGCTGGGTCCTTATAAAACGCCCCCAAATCCCAAGCCCCCTGGTCCTTTTTTTCCAGACCAAAAACCAAAATGACGAAACGACTGTCCATGAAGTTATTTCTTTTGTTGCAAGCCGTCTTTTTCGCAGCCACAGTGCACGCAGACCCCACGTTACCTTCGGTGCTCGTGGCCAAAGTCAACGGTGATTTCCACCCGGTCTCGCTATGGGATCAGCCGAATGGACCCCAAAAGTTGGCTTGGGGAAACCCTTTGGCCATTCCTCCTCCGTTCATTCATCAGCCCGACAATTCGTTGTTACTCGCTGGTAATTCGCCGAATCGGGTGATCCTATTAGATAATAGGTTGACTTTAGTACAAGGTGCAATCTTTATATCCGATTTCAAATTCGATGCGGGAAAGAGATTGTTCAAAGATGATTTTTTATCGTGCCCAAATAGCGGGTATCATACTTTGACAATCAAAGGAGAAGCCGACGCTGACGCAAGAAAAAGAGAGGGGTGTCAAGAAACAGAGCTCTTTCTCTTGCCGTTTGACAGTTCGACCGGAAATGTTGCATTGCTTAAGGATGGATCCGTTCGTCAAATAAAGACTTCCTTATCGGTAGTTCCAGATCGTTCGTTGGTCTTGTTCGCCAAGATCCAAGACATCTGGAACCCACTCACCGTCAATTTTACTGATAAGATTATATCTTCTTCCAACCTGCAGTACCCATTGGAGTTCAATATCCAATATGGTCAACTTGTTAGTTCGACTAGAAACATGCCGGGATTCGCGTGTTCTGACAACTTGTTCCTTGCCCTCCATGACAAGCCATGTTCGAAATTATTAGCTTGGGAAGTCATTGATAAGGTTAAGGAGATGTTTGTGTGCGGTAGCAGCAACAAAATTTCTTTATCTAATGAGATTGGTTGCAGACCTGTGAAGATCCAGCTCTTTTATTTCGACAAGAGGACCAATAGTGCCATTGTGGATATGCCTATTAAAATACCTCCATCTCCACCTCCACTTCATTCAATGCATGAAGATAGTGCAAACCCGCAGCCCCCTTCGGAAACTAACCAAGACTTAAGGGTCTTTGCAGTGAAAGAGGGTGACTCCTACACTCCACTTACGTTCTCTGACGACCAGAAAGAATTTTTGGACTATGGAGACTCCACGGACCCTCCCAAATTCGAATATGCTGATAACATTGCCAAGACCCACGATACCGAGCCCGCTCGATCCGTGGTCTTTGATTATTTCCAAATTAAATTGGTTAGTGGTATTCCAGGAACTAAATTTACCGTTGACGGCGATGGAAAGGTGAATTATAAGTTTCACTCGTGTCTATCCAAAGAAGAGCCGACAGTGGTGTTATTGACTACCAGAGAATATCCGCAAACCTACGATTGTATCCCGGAAACAGTCTATTTCTTGCCTCTCGACAAAATAGCAGGGAAAGCGGAGAAAGCTTCGGAAGGTCAGGGCTCTCCTCATCAAGTAACTCAACAACCATGGCCCGTGAATGGAGCAGAAGTTAAAGGTCTTTCTGAGGGTGTTTCAACTGGAACTGAAGGCGATGATGTTAAGGATGATAAGAGCTCTCACTCTCCGGGAAACGAAGAAGGGAACACTGAAAATAACTCGCAGGGTCCCCAAAATGTGAACACTGGAAATGGGCAAGATTCGGGGTCTACAGGGTCTTCTTCAGGGTCTGAAAAAGATTCAAAAGGACAGCCTAAGCCTAAAGAAGAGACTAAGACTGAAACTTCTAAGAAAGATCACACTGTCGAACACGATAGTGTGGATCATCCCGAGGTCTCAAAGAAACAGAATGTGGATACCAAAACAGCAGGTGAAAAGAATAAAGATACGCCTGTGACTGACCACAAAACATCAAAGGATAAAGCTGAGAACACCTCTGGGGCTATACCAAAGACGCCTGTGGATGGAAAAGAGAACCCGGTGGAAAAACAAAAAAAACCGTGGATAAAGCTGAGAAATCAGTGGATGAAGCTGTTCAACAATTGACTTCTTCGAACAAAAATCCTCAGGCTGAAATTAAGGTAAAGCACGAAGAGGGCTCGGGTTCTGTGCCTCAGAAGACTGCCATTCCCATACCAAGGAACAACGTTCCAGGACCCAGCATTATAAATTCTGGAATGGGAGATGGAACTTCAGAGTCCGACACCAAAGGTACTGAAAAGAAATTGGGAGCTTCAGAATTAGACACCAAAGATTCTGCATCGAAACTGGGAACTTCAGACTCAAAATTCAATGAGACTGAAAAGAATTTGGGTGCTTTGGAGTCCAACACGAATGTTTCGGAACCAGAAGCGGAAAAGTCTGAAAAGAAATTGGGAGCCTCTGAGTCCAAGTCCAACTCCAATGCCCTGGAACCAGAAACAAAAAAGTCTGGATCCAAATCGGAATCTTCTGAATCAAAGAAGGTGTCTTCTGAAGAGCCCAAGGTATCGCCTGTGTCTGCTTCCAAGCCCAAAGAAACGGAAAAGTCAAACGTCTCTGTGCCTGTCTCGTCGAAAGCCAAAGCTATGGAAAAGTCAAATGTCTCGGTAGCTAGCTCGTCGAAAGCAAAGGCTTCGTCGAAAGCCAAGGCTATTACGGAAGATACCAAGGAAGGAAACAATGCCTTGGATACTTCCAGCAAGACCACTTTGAACGGGAAAGACACCTCAGCCAAAGCCAAAGCCAAAGCCATTCCAACTGCTACAATCTGCAATGAGTGTGAGTCTGGTTCCAATTCAAGTGCTACTGTCTGCAATGAGTGTCAGCATGGGTCCCATACTACGGTGTGGAAGACCTATACCGACTACACCACATATTGTCCACAGTCAACCACCGTGACCATCACTGTGTGTGACAAAATGTGTGCTCCATCCACCATGACTGTTGCTGCTGCTGCTACCTTGACCGTGCCTGGAAAGTGTATTGTCCCAGAGACTACCACAGTTACAACTGGAAAGGAATATTCAGGTTCGGAACACTCAGAACAGAAGGTCAATATGAAGGAAACTCCAAGCCAAAGAAAAGTCCAGGAACAAGCTCATGGTCAGAAGACTCATGGTCCGAAAGACGGTTCCAAGCCAAATCAACCAAATCCCTCAAAACCAAGCCAACCAAAAGCTCCTGAGTTCAAGGCTGATGACGCTAAAGGTGAAGACAAATCTGGAGATTCTGGAAACTCTGGAAGCTCTGGAAATGGAGAAAAAGCTAGCACATCAAAAACTGGCCCCAACTCCATTCCAAAGCCGCCTACCATTGCACCTTTCGTCAATGAGGCTTCCAAGAATGCCCTTGGTGCATGTATTATAGGCTTTGCTGCGTTGTTGTTATAGTCATGGAGTTTGACTTGTTTCGATACTGATGTATTTTTATTTTCATGTATTGTTTCTTTTTTTTATCTCTTGTAAGCCATTAACCGTCCTTCCACTGTCTATTATTACATATGACTATATCAATACATATGTTAGATCCACCATAGGTAGTGCTCTATCTATTGAGGTAATTTAAGCCTACGCTGTCTAATCCTAATGGCCATTCTGAGAGTCACAAAACATGCAAGCGTGATATTTTACAATAGAGTAGTATGAAACAGCACTCTACACTCTAGCAATATATATATATATAGGTAGTTACTATAGATTACGACGTATACTAGTATGAGTAAGCAGTAAGTAGTATAGTATAGAGTAGAGTAGAGTAGAGGACTGGAGAGTAGAGGACTGAGAATTATTTAGACTCCTATAATTTAAAGTATAAAGTAGCATACTATAGAGAAGTATAGTGTTAGATCCACCATAGGTAGTCCTCTACCCATTTCAATATTTGAGCCTACGCTATCTAGTCTTAACAATGGCCATTTCATTGTGCAACTCCTCTACCATCATTTTATGAGGTACCAGAAGGGATTGTGATAAAACCGAGGTACCAGGTAAATGGGATGAACCCCAGGTACCAGGATAATGTGATGAGCTAGGATAATAGTGACTAGGCGATGCCGTTATTAACTACTTAAGTAGCCCGATTCCTCCCTCTGGAGAACCATCGACGAATAAACATAGTAAACAGACTACCTGACGTAACAACGAGAATCTAACATTATATATAGTTTGGATATCTTTATATATATATATATATATCTATAGAAAATATCTATATCAATATCAATATCATATTATCTTATACATATATTTCTTAATACCATATTTTATCATGAAGTACATCTTAGTATATCGTATTTCTTATATGAAGTATATCTATACTTCTCTTTTATATCATATCTATATCATATTTCTATGTAGATATTAATAGTATATCGTATTTTCATATTTCTTATGTCTATGGAGTATATCTTATATGTTAGATTCTTGTTGTGACGTTAAGTACTAAGTTATTCTTATTCGTTGATGATTCCTCAGAAGGAGGAATCTGAGTTGCTTATATAATAATTCAAGAGAAGGGGTGGCTGGTAGATGGCTGGTCAAAAGGCCTTAAATAATGGACATTTTTAGTATCCGGCAGAGAGGCTACATAATACCTCAATAAGTAGAGCACTACCTATGGTGGATCTAACAGTCATAGTCAAAGTCATAGTCATAGTCATACTAGTAATATTACACTCATACTAGTCATACTAAGTCATATTATACTTCCACTATAGTCATTCATAGTCATAGTCAAAACATAGTATATTCATAGTCATAGTTTCATAGTCATAGTCATACTCAAACGACAGTCAGTCATGGTTAAACCATAGTCATAGACATAGTCATAGACATAGTCACTAGTGCTTTCTGTAGACTTATATTCATACTACACTCATACTATTTTCTGATTTCACTTTCACACTAGTTCCTTATACTGGGAGATTGAGGTCCGAGAAGTTGTAGTGGGCTGATTATGAAATTCATATTATGTATCGTGTGATGTCTCCCTGTTGTTCTCCACTGATGACTGTCTCACCCATACATACACATCTCTGTCTATACTCGTAATATAGTCATACTCTACCTCGACTCATTATGTCCTAAGTCCTACTCACTCTACTACACATATACATAATCATAGTCACTAGTGAACTATACACACAGACATTATACACATATACATATACATATCTGTCATGTTCTGTAGTACATTTATGCCTGATCGATACTATATTCGTTAATGATTTCTCAGAAGGAGGAATCTGAGCTACTTTTTTAGTGTTTTCGAGAGAAAGAGTGGCTACGTCCCTTTTCACCAGAATAATAGCAGTCATTGTTCTAGCTCGCAGCAGATCATCCTAGTACCTCATACAATAATGGCTGGTTAGAAGGCCTTATATAATGGACATTTTTAGTATCAGGCAGAGAGGCTTCATAATACCTCAATAGGTAGAGCACTACCTATGGTGGACCTAACATATAGTTATATCTTATAAATGCTTATATCTTATATATACCTAGTATGATATTTTTTATAAATAGATTAGATCTTATCTTATCTATATTTCTTATATATCTGATATATGTGGTTATATTTTATGATATAGACAGTATGAGATATTTATCATTATCTATACTTTATATATGTGGTTATCACAAGATGAGCTACAGTACACCTACCGAAACCTCTTTATCGTGATTTTTGATGACAGTCTAATTTTATTATAAAATCCCAGTATTCTGTGTATTTTGATATATTCCTACATATAATCCTCTAATCCTGTATATAATCCCGCATTATATTCAGGCGCGTTATCAACGTCATTGTTAACCATGGCCGACCAGCGCAAGAATGCTAGCAGCTGCACGGTGTGCCGGCAGCGGAAGGTGAAATGCGACCAGCAGCTTCCCTGCAGGTCGTGCATCCGCCATAAGGCTCCTAACCGGTGTCTGTACGAGCGGCCCGGGCGTGTTTCCCAATTAGGCAATGTCCGATCCACACCCGACCCCACAACTGAAATTTCCGGAACGCCGAAAAAGGAAATTGAAGGATCTAGAATTCCAAAGAGTTTCAATGGTTCGACGACACAAAAAGGGGTGATCCATGGGTCCAGTTCTGGCGATATGGCGTCCAGTGACTTAAATATGGCGTCCAATGGCTTCAATATGGGCTCCGGAGCCATAAATCCAGGCTCGGATACCCCTAGAAGCTTTTTTGAGGTGGCAAATACCCTGGGGCCGTTTTTTCCCGGGGAAATTCCCAAGGAAAAACAACTTGTGGCTGTAAATCCGTCTCCCGGCCCCGTTGCGCCGCCGTCGGCCGTTTTTCTCGGGCCAAACTCCAATATCAAGCTTCTTAGCCGTTTCCAAAGCATTCTCGAGGTTGTAGCCGTCAATCCGGTGCTTGAAGCAAGCGAAAACATCAATTTTTTGCTGAAATACTTCACCTTGGCCTTTGATCCCGTGACCTGGGAGGAAGTCAATCATGGAGTGTTCAGCTGGCACGCTCTAGTGCGGTCGGACCCCGGTCTTGCCCAAATCTGGAATTTTTTATACGATTTCATGCCCCTCCGGACCGTGGCCGGAAATTCCCTGGTCAATGTGCCCAATGTGTACTCCAAGGGAGTGCAGAAAGACCCGACCAAGTTGCAGTTCTTGGATCTTATCCGGCGGTACCAGGCGACGGAAATCGACCCACAGTCACGTGACCGGGCCCACCGGATCCCGTTGGGACTCACTTTTAATGACCCCAATCCGGAGAATCTCCACATAGATATCTCGGAACAACTCGAGAAGATCATGCCGCCGAGTCATGTAGCCGAGCGGCATCTCCAGCGGTTTTTCCGGGTCATATACCCGTTTTTTCCGTTTTTGGACGAGGCAAAGTTCCGGGCAGATACGGCCCGCGTGCTAGGACTTAAGGAGTTGGATCTGGAGGCAATTGGGGCTGTGAATAGGGCTAGACGGCCGAAAAATCCCCAAAAAAGGCGAAAATTCGGCCCGGGGCCGGAGAAAAATGGGCCCAATGGCCTGCCTCACGCCAGTACACCCAACGATCTAGCCACAATGGGGCTTTTCTGCATAGTGCTTCGGTTAAGTTACTTGTCATTGCTTTTGAATGTCAATGGGGACACTGCAACCGGAGGGGGTGCCAATTCCGGGGACATTTCCGGCCCTACCAATGCAGGTACAAGTTCCGGCCCGAGTTCCGGCCCGAGTTCCGGCCCCAATCCAGATTCCAGTTCCGGCGTCAGTTCCGGAACTACGTCTGTCTATCCTGCATCTGCCGTGGACGGAATCAACTCGTCTCCTTCCCCAAAAAACGTCGTGATCCTCCAAGAATTCGACCTTTTAAAGCTACCCATAGGCATAGAGATGGTGGATTTGGCCCAGCGGTGTCTCGACCACTACCAGAAACTGCACCACTACAACCTACAAGTGGTGCAACTTCTTGCTTATATGCGGATCTACCAGGAATTGTCACCAGAGAATACCGACGGCCCGTCACGTGACGTGTACCAGCTCAACAACGCTCTTTTGGTGCAGACAGCACAAATGATTGGGCTACACCGGGCTCCATACGGTACTCAGGCAGGAGTACGGCGCCGGCTCTGGTGCTACATCCTGTATAAAGACGTGGTCAATGCCCTTAAGTTTGGGTCCAGTTTCCACAGTGATATACCAGCAGACTGCACTTTGGATCTGGCGGCACGTGACTTTCCCCTGGTAGCCATGGAGCCCGTGGAAGCCTTGACGGCCAAAATGCGTGCCGTTTCCAAGTGTTTGGTGCAGCTTGAAGGAACCGAGGCCGGAATGCTAATTTCAGCCGTCAATGACCTCGAGCGGTGTCTATACAGTATGGGCACTCTACAGTCGTTTTCGCCCGACGATACAGTGGCCTGTGTACGGGTGCAGTGCCAAGTGCCAGTTCACGTGGCCCTCATGACGTTATATTTCCGGCTCTTTGGGCACTACGAGGCTCAGAACCACCATGACTTGGCCTTTTTTTACTGCAAAAAAATCATGTGCATGATCACGCAGACGTTTGTTCCGAGGGTGGGGGAGATCTTGCTCACACGCCATACGTACTTTGACTATGCTCTCCAATTGGTGGCCAATCCGGTGCTCGAGAACTATATGCAGCGGTCGGTGGGGTTTATTTCGGCGTGGATGGTGCGGCTTGGGAACAGGGTCATGGACGGCCTCGATAAACAGTACCGGGTCCGGGCGTTTATGCAGTCGTTGCATACAGCCTATAAGCTCTGTCTCTTTGGCATCTTGAAGATGAACCACCGGTACTGCTATGCGTGGCGAGTGGGGATTATCTACTCGTACATTTTAAGTTGTGTGAGTCTGCAGGACTTCTACACCCGGTCGTTAAGAAAGGAAAGTGACAAGAACAAAAACGAAAAGAATGAGGATAGAGGAGGTTCTGGTAGAGATGAAAGAGTGGCAGGAAGGGGTGCTCCTGCAGGACAGGACCCACCGCCGGATTCCATCATTCGGTCATGTGAAATGGTATTTTCAAATGAACAAATGCAGGATTTGGTCAATGAAATTACCCACGTATCCTCCAGTCTTCCCTCGCAGTACTCCTACTGGCACCTTGTTTCGGATGTGGTCAAGTTCCGGGACGACGAAACGGCCCGGTTATATGACCCCAGCAAGAGTCCGTTGGTGTTTGAAGTTGCACAAGACGATACGTTCCAGGACCTTGATCTCGACTGGTTTCCGGAATCGGCAGTCAACTTTAATCACATGATGGAGTCGTTATTTGAGTACGCAGCGCCCTCCGACCCAATAAGCATCTTCGATTTCGGTGTCAACGACTGATCTAGTGCTGTACTCTGTTGTATACTCTACTATACACTTCTATATAGATCCACATGACTAGGTTCCAGAGGTCATAGTCAGTGTACCCAATGTATAATACATCTGAATATGTTAGATTCTTTTAAGCACGTAAATTACCTAACCAAATATGAGGAATCGGCCGTCATTATATACTTCTGCAAGAGAGCAGTCGAAGGGGTGTAGTAACGGTGAACCAAAAGGGGGCGTAGTAGCATCGGTTCCCGATTAACTGGGCACGTGATTTCAATTCCTATATGGGTAGTATTCCACCCCTCTTGGATCTAATAGAATAATATTTATCTACATGATAATATATAGTACTCTCTATTTAATATAGCAATAGATATTTAAGTCTTTCTTTGTTTTGAATACTATCATGAAATTATTCTATCCGACCATTATAGTCTATGCTTCCTCGAGATGCCCTCGTGGAAGAAGTTACCTCAGAGGTCTCGGTGATGGCTCTGATTCTGATACAGCAGTGTCGAACAATCCCTCGTGTCTCTCTAAACTCCATGTCTTGAACAATGGCTAGCTCTCCAGAGAGGAGTGTAGTTCTGTATGGTCTACCTAGTCCTGTCTCTAGTATACTCGAGTCTAGCTCATTCACTTATAGTATCGGTTGACTCTGTTCATAGCATATCTGGTATGCCCATTTTGATAGAACTAGCTCTTCTATCCATATAGCCTATGAAGCTTATCAGGTCTCTAGACTAGTATAACCCACTATAGTCCATCCAGGGTATGTAGGAGTGGTGGATATTGTCTATAAGTCTCATTATCTGGTCTGACCAGTTTTTCCACTATATCTAGTCTCCATTAACTTTTCTCCTCGGGCTAGTCTGCATACAACGCTACACATTAGTAGACTACAACCAGGTTCCGAAGATCCATAAGCATGTCTTATAAGTTGATTTCCACGAGTGCTTCAGTTTATACTGCTCACTCACTCACTTTTCCTATGAATATACTCATACCATTATATTACTCACCAGTATCACACTATATCTTTTACTATACTCCTTCATTGCTAGTTTCAAACAGATGATATTGAAAAGCCGTTGAATGAGTGGAACTGGAATTCGGAGTACTAGTGATCGTGGTATTAGTCTAAAGTATAGAGCAGTAGTTCATTGTGGTGCTATCTCTAGTGTCTGTCTACTCATGCGCTGGTTGAGACAGTGGGTCTATGTTCAGGTTGTGTTTTCGGCTGTTTAAACGTATCCCTTTACTTACAGCCATCTTACGTATCAAGCAGTTCTTCGGAGGAAGCGGTCCAGATGAGCCCACCTTTACTTTAATGAGATAAGCCATTTATGTGGTGAAGAATAAGGACGCCAAAGATGAATACAAGTTGGGGGCCTGGGAGAATTTCGAGATGCTCATCGAAAACTTGGAAAATTCCAATAATATCCTGAACTTGAAGCTTTGTGGGTTAGTTATAGCTTGGTCTAGGTGAAAATTAATGCAGTTCCATATTTGATACTCTACTCAGTGCTATGTATTAGACTACAAGCTCATAGTTGTACATCTATAAGTCTATACTCATATCTAAAAGTCTATACAAATCTGTACAAATCTATATAATTCTATACAAATATATACAAATATATACAAATCTATATTGCTCGTAATCGCAGTGATTGTTGATGGCTGGACTTTTATCAGGGCTCATAACTTGTGGACAATCAATCCAAGTCCTTAGTAAACATCAGTACCTCTACACTAATTAATATTGGTGGGTCTGGTGTCGGAGACATCTTGGTGTGTCCCCTCAGTTGACATTTCGGTACTTTTAGATATTGACGTTATTTATATTGGGGTGAGCCTTGGGTCTGAGAGACAACAAGAGATGTTTCTCAACACTCCCTCTGAAGGTTGACTCCAATACTATTATGAATCATCAAATGTTGGTTTTTATCTAATAAATACGACACTTCGTGAATAAGGTATTAAGCATGTATTAGCTCTAGAATTGCCAGGCGTATAGCAATCAGCAAGGTACTATCAAATAAACGATAACTGATTTAATGAGCCATTCGCAGTTCCACTGTATAATGCTATACTTAGACAGGCATCGCTTAATCTTTGACACAAGCATATGACTACTGGCAGGATCAACCAGATAGCTATGAAACTAAGGAGACAGACCCTATGTCTCATTCAAGACTATGAGTTATGGTTCCCACTCGAACTCAGTATAGTGCTATCAAGCAGTACCATAATAATGTGGAGGAGTAGAGACCATGAGATAGTGGAGGAGTAGAGATCGCTATGAAGAATTTATTTTTTTGGGAATGTCCACTGACTCGTAGTATAAGATTGGAGTGTCTTTAACCTTCGTAACTCAGTAGGTATCTCTCACCGGAAGTTTTATGAATGCATTCATAGTTAATTTCAAAAATCAACAAATTCGACAATCATATTGATTATCTCGATTCTTTGTCTCACGGATTCAGCTCTGACCATGATGTGCTTATATCCTTCGAACTTGAAAGTCATGATTGAACTTCAGTTATTCATGGTAGTCGACCCAGTAATTTGGTTCAACTCCCTTCACCAATTTCTTAATCCGTAGTGAATCAAGTGTAGTGATTTGAGCATCACTTAAGGGTGTGAGTGCAACTAGTTCAGAATTGAGTAATGAGACCTCAACCATTGTTTGCGACCCCAGATTTCCACAGAACTGGCAAGTGCCATACACTATGGTATATCCTTAGGATTTAGCGACTTCGGTCTTCGGATTCAAAGGTAAGCTGACATTAGAATTGACCCTAGCTTGACGTTTGACGTCAACTGACATATGTGCTTAAATGTTCAGGTTGACATTGAGTTCAAATATTGAAGTCCATATTGAGTAATGAAGTTCCTTCATGGCTGCCAGAGTCAATTCGTTCCCTAAGGAGCGACAAAAGTCTGGAGATTTTCTGCCTAAAAAGGTTAATACCTAAACCGATCAGTTTTAGCAGCCAAAGAATAGTCTGCCGATTATTGATCCGTGTTCCATCTCTTTGCAAGACTTATTGTCTTCAGGGTCTGAATACTCTCTCTCTCTCTCGAGCACTTTTAGGTCAGCTGGTATATGAATACCGTCACTGGCTATGAATACCGTCAAAGCTAGCACAGAGCTTGATAAACGAGTATTAGTATAATCTGCTAGATGAAAATCCACTATACTCTTCTATATAGATCCACATGACTAGGTTCCAGAGGTCATAGTCAATGTACCCAATGTATAATACATCTAAATAACATTCATCTACATGATAATATATAGTACTCTCTATTATACGTATGGTGGATCTAACAGCCATATAGATCTTTATTAATTTTTCAGCATGAATACGCTTCAGCATTGTTCAATACAACGATATTTTTATATCTACAAATTTGGAAATATATATATATTAATTTATGTTGAAATTAAAAATGGATATATAAAATATAGAGACATAAGACTATGTTAATACAATGTCGACTGTGCATTAAGCATCATTTCAGATACCCATTAATGGAGCGGTCCATAGCAATTCTTTGTATAACCGACGATCTAGACTTACATTAATCGTATTCATTAATGTTGCCGATAATAAATCTTCAATTAATTGAATTAAGTGACATATATATCATAGATCTGTCTAAAATTTCTTATAAATGTGCAATTTTGGATATAAAAATATGGAAACCGCTAGTTATAATCATGTGTTTACTCTAGATACACGTTATACTACATGACATAACCAATGTATATACTAGCCATTCTGACTCTTACTGCAATTGCCATTATACTTATGTACTACATTATTACTTCTATAGCCCCTCTCAAAATACTAGTATAAGAAGTTAGTCATTAGTAGACCATAAATGAGAGAGAAGAAAAGTAGTGTAGTGAGTAGTGTAGTAGTGAGTAGTGTAGTAGTGAGTAGTGTAGAAGTAAGTAGTGTAGAAGTGAAGTAGTGTTGAAGTAAAGTAGTGTAGAAGTGTAGTAGTGTAGTAGAGTATTAGAGTGAAGTATATCAGTAGAACTTCTGGTAAGAATGGCCTCAGTATATACCATTTGCACCACTAGGGTACGTCTATGACTTCATGTACCCAATAATCAACTCAGGATCCTTATAATTGAGAAGATAGATAGTGTTGGTGGGGATACGAATTATATGGTAAGACGTTGCTATTAATTACTGGTCCATTTTATGGATGTAGTTGTGGTGGTGGGCTATTCCGAGGTGCAGGGGCCGGAATAGACTAGCGTGGCCGGCCGTTCCGGGGCTTATATCCAGTTCCGACCTATTGACTCAGGTCGTTTTATCCTCCCAAAAAAAACAGCACTTTAAAATTCAATTATATATTCAGATTCTTCGTTGTTCCAACATAAATAGACTTGCTCGAGATCCCTGAATCACGGGCGTGTGTGCTGCTACAGTGGGAATGGGTTTAGTATGGGGATTTCACGTGACCACGGCCCATTCTCACGGCCGGAATTACGTATTCCGAGCCTTATATCCAGTTCCGACCTATTGACTTAGGTCGTTGTATCCTCCACCAGAATAAATGAATTTCGGGATCATTACAATATATACACTCTCTGTAATTTCGGAAACACCTTACTCCTACGATAACCTCTAAAACGGAGTTTGAAGCCCGCATCCCGAAGGATGCGTTTTGCAACGTGGTTATCATGTGACTGCGGCCGGAATGGCTGGCTGGAATACGTAGTTCCGGAGCTTATCCAGTTCCGGCCTCCCAACAAAACCCTTCGTAATCACCCAGAAATTAAACTTTAAACTATACACCCTTTTCCCTGTTTCTAATAAGCATTTCTTCTCGGGAACCCCTAATCTGCAGTATGCAGGCATATACGAAGGATTCGGTTTCTCATCGTGCATATCACGTGACCCTCCGAGGGTCCGGCCTCCAGTACACTAAACCACGGAGCTCCACTTACATATTAAACACATATGAAAATGTGTTAGTATGGTGTTTATCATGAGAAAGGATCAATTGATTTGGGGGAGTAGGGGGGAACAAACGGGGGTTTAAGTATGGTGTGTGGTGTACGGGTGTAACCCCCGGACCTCCTCCAAAAAAGTCTCGGCCGGCACACAAGCGCATCCCATGTGCCGCGCGCGGCCCAAATTTTTACCTCCTGCACGTGCGCACCGCTATATAAACACGTCTTTTTCTCCCACTTTTTTACAGCCCCCCAAAATGTCCGCCACCAACTACAAAGTCCAAGATATCTCGCTCGCCGCTTTCGGCAGAAAGGACATTGAATTGTCCGAAAACGAAATGCCCGGTTTGATGTACATCCGTAAGAAGTACGGCCCTTCCAAGCCCTTGAAGGGCGCCAGAATCGCCGGGTGCTTGCACATGACCATCCAAACCGCCGTTTTGATCGAGACCTTGGTGGAGTTGGGCGCTGAAGTCACGTGGACCTCTTGTAACATTTTCTCCACGCAGGACCACGCTGCTGCTGCCATTGCCGCCGCTGGTATCCCCGTTTTCGCCTGGAAGGGAGAGACCGACGAGGAGTACGAGTGGTGTATCGAGCAGCAATTGTTCGCTTTCAAGGACAACAAGAAGTTGAACTTGATCTTGGACGATGGTGGAGACTTGACCACCATGGTGCACGAGAAGTACCCTGAGATGTTGGAGGACTGTTACGGTGTTTCTGAGGAGACCACCACCGGTGTTCACCACCTTTACAAGATGCTCAGAGACGGAAAGTTGAAGGTTCCTGCCATCAACGTCAACGACTCTGTCACCAAGTCCAAGTTCGACAACTTATACGGATGCAGAGAGTCTCTTGTGGACGGTATCAAGAGAGCCACCGATGTCATGATTGCCGGTAAGGTTGCTGTTGTGGCTGGTTTCGGTGATGTCGGAAAGGGATGTGCCATGGCCTTGACCGGAATGGGTGCTCGTGTCATTGTCACCGAGATTGACCCTATCAACGCTTTGCAAGCTGCTGTCTCTGGTTACCAGGTGGCCACCATGGAGGAGGTTGCTTCCATCGGACAAATCTTCGTCACCACCACCGGATGCCGTGACATCATCACCGGTGAGCACTTCTCCAAGATGCCAGAGGACGCCATTGTGTGTAACATTGGACACTTTGACATTGAGATCGACGTCGCCTGGTTGAAGGCCAACGCCGAGTCTGTGGTCAACATCAAGCCTCAAGTCGACAGATTCTTGATGAAGAATGGCCGTCACATCATCTTGTTGGCCGAGGGTAGATTGGTCAACTTGGGCTGTGCCACTGGCCACTCGTCGTTCGTGATGTCTTGTTCTTTCTCCAACCAAGTCTTGGCTCAAATCGCTTTGTTCAACGCCGAGAACGAGGAGTTCAGAAGCAAGTTCCCAGAGTTCGGTAAGAACAGCAAGTTCGACGTCGGCGTGCACGTGTTGCCAAAGATCTTGGACGAGACCGTGGCCAAGTGTCACTTGGACCACTTGGGTGCCAAGTTGTCTGTCTTGAGCGACAAGCAGGCCGAGTACTTGGGCATTCCAAAGGAAGGTCCTTTCAAGGCCGACATCTACAGATACTAGTCGGACAGGCTGTGTTCAGCACACTCTACTTGAAGGCATCTTTTTGAAAGGCATCTTTGCTGCGGGTGGCTCCACTCGTTTCTATTTCTGCATCAACTGCATCTAATGAGTTTTCTTCTATTTTTTTATGATGGTTATCAAGTGGGTTAACGGTATATCCTCAACGGAATAAACAATGAATTTTATTATACATGCACGTGTCATATCGATGTAAGTCAGTGTAGAATTGTCACGTGTGTCTATTTATGTGAGTCACGTGTGTATTTGTCACGTGGTATCCTGCATATATGCACCAACAACTTATCGTAGATATCAGCGCGTGCAGTAAACTTACAGCCCCACTATTTCCCCCTTCTTTTTCTACAACCGTTCATTTCTTCCCAATTTTTTCGCTTCACTTCAAACTTTAGGCAACTGGATTGGCCTATAAACCCGTACCTCCCGCTAATACTTTCCCAATTGGAATTTCCCTCGGAACTCAATTTCCCCCTCGGAACTCAATTTCCTCGAAAGTCAATCCTCGGAACTCAAACTCCATTAGCCCTACATCCATGCTTTTAAAGATCTTACCCTCAGTTTCTCTCGTGGCGGCTCAAACAGTCATGGGCTTGTCGCCATTTGAAACGTGCCCTCTGAACTTGCCGGTCACGTGCACCAATTCTACCCCAATCGACAACACGTGCTTCTTTGAAAGTCCCGGAGGTATCATGCTCCAGACCCAGTTTTGGGACTATTACCCGCCCATTGGAGCCGACGATGCCTTCACTTTGCATGGACTCTGGCCCGATAATTGTGACGGCACATATGAGCAATTTTGCCGGGGGTACTTGAACATCAAAAAAGGAGACATTGAGCAGATCATCGTGAATGAGTTTAAAGACGAGGCGCTCTTTTCCCAGATCGAGAAATCGTGGAAGAATTTCAATGGTGACGATGAACAATTGTGGGTCCATGAATTCAATAAGCATGCGACCTGCATAAAGACCCTCTACCCCGAATGTTATGGGCCCTCTTTTCAGCGTAACGAAAACGTCTATGACTTTTTCAAAATCGCCGTGGACTTATATGACCGGTACCCTACCTTCGAGTTCTTGGCAGCAGCAGGAATTGAGCCTTCGACGTCCCAAACGTATACACGGGACCAGATCTCCGATGCGTTAAGTGCAGGATTCGGTGGCTATAAAGTCTACTTCAAGTGCAATCGTGACCAGGCCTTGCAGGAGGTTTGGTATTATCACCACCTCCAGGGTCCATTGAGGGCGCAGCACTTTGTTCAGATGGACTCCTTGATCGGCTCCAACTGCCCTAAGGAGGGGATCCGCTTTTTTCCAAAGGGAGAACACTCGCCAAAAAATCCTGGAAAACCTGGAAACCCGGAGAAAAACCACGGCCACGTGACCCTATCCCATAACCCAGGATGTCTTATCAGCAACGGCCAGTGGTATCTGTATGGCACGTGCGCCACGTTCCGTGTGGAGGAGCTGCAGTTTGGTGGAGAGAATCTCATCTCGTCCAAAGGCGTTTGTGGAGTCAATGATTATGGCGAAATCTTCTGCAACCTGCAAAACCAGGGTCTGCAATACCAGTTTTCGTACGACGACGCCGAAAAAACGCTTTCTTACGGCGGAGAGTCCGACTGGTGTTTCAATAATGACCACAAGCATGGTACCGGTCGGTTCCAGCAAATTCCAGTGATGTTGGCCGATGGAGAGTGTGAGTCGTTCAAATTGAGATTTGAAAAGTGAAAAAAGTCAAAATTGACACGGAAAATGACATTGAAAACGAATCTGAAAACAAATCTGAAAAAAATCTGAACAAATCTGAACAAATCTGAAAAATAACCGAAAAGAATGAAAAATGAATCTGAGATTGAATCTGAAAAATAAAACTGAAAAGACTGAAAATGACTTTGAAAAGGAATACCTGTCATGATCCGCAATTGAAACCGGGGTAAACTTTCCGGAGGAGAGAGGTGGAGATGCAGGATCTGCATTTCTTGTGCAGGTATTTAGTGTTATATGCGGGAATATTTTCCAAAATATACTATTTTTCTTCTTTAATGACCCTTGAATGATCCTTGAATGACCCTTGGATGACCCCTGAATGACCTATGAAATGAGAAATTTTAGCCGAATTATCCCCTAAACATTCAATATGGTATTTCTTGATGACCTATAAATAGGGAACAGACCATAGAATTGTGTTCCCAATACCATCATTATCATGAAAGTCTCATATTACTTCATCTCTTCTCTTATGGCCGCTAGCGCATGGGCTAAGGCCCCAATGGCCTTCTACATGAAATTAAACGGCACTATGCAACCTCTAGGCACTTACTTGGATCTGCAAGTAGGTAATACAAGGATCCAGGTGTTGTCTTCAGGCCAATGGGCAGAGCCAACTGAGATCTTTCGCAGATATGAATACGTCTATTCGGATCCAGATCATTACATGGGCATATATGAAGGCAAGTTTGGCTTTGGGCCATATCATCTTTGCGATTCCATTTATCTTGACGAAAATCAGAAGGTCTTCAATGATGACTTTTACTTGTGTCCTTCCCACCTCGACAACACGAAGGACATTATGGTGGGAAGCAAACATATCAACTCCGATTGTACTATGGTGGAGCTTTATCTTCTTTCTTCGCCTAAGAAGCCAGAGCAAACGAGAGTTGCCGAGAACAAACCGAACAAGAAGGTGGAGCAGAAGCTGAAGGAATGGCTAGAGGAGATTTCAGACAAAAGCCCGGAAGAAAAACTGGACTGGAACCAGCAAATGCAATTTGACAGGAACCAGGAAGTGAAATTGGACGAGGAACTGGAGCGGAGATTGTTCATGAAGATAAAGCATGATTTGGATGGAATTAGAGGATCTCCGTGGTGAGATTCTAAGCTTTCTCTTGATTTCTCTGTATTTTTTTTTGGTGAAAAGTGATCGTCTTTCCTATTGCGAACTCGAGGCAGAGCAGAAATTCCTAATGATTGAAGACGAACTATGGAACACGGAACACGGAACAGCAACAGAAATCAAATTTAAGAACAGACGCAGTTACTAAGGAGATATGGATATGGATATGGAGATTTCTTATGGATATGGACCCCAGTTCATACAGTATCCAGCCACTTTTCCAGTGTTTGGGTGATTTATTCCTAGCATAGATTTGTTCTTCTAATCTATGTATTGTGTTGCTGGGCTGCTTTGCACCACTCGATCTGGAAACTCTAAGGATGTCAGCATTGGAAGTGGCACGCTAGGTCTGATTTTGAAATTGCCTCAAAACGTGTCAACAAGTACCTAGCATGTACGGAGTCAGAGTACTTCGTAGATGTGTTGTATGCAGGCCAGTGATGTGCTATGTGCAGGTTACTGGCGGGTGAAAACCCTTCACCCGCCTCACACCTCATGTAGAACTTTGGTCTTGTAAGGTACAACTTACATGTCCCTGTATATCAATACATATACTAAAACATAGGTTGAAAAAACGATTCTTTGGATCATGATATTGTAGTGGAAAAAACTGATTTAGTCGAACTTAGATGAACAATAAGATTGCAAATGTCACATTTAAGTATCAGGAAATTGATTATCAGAAAATTAAGTATCAGGAATTTGATTATCAGAAAATTAAGTATCAGAAAATTAAGTATCAGAAAATTAAGTATCAGAAAATTAAGTATCAGAAAATTTATTTTACACCAAAATTAATTTATACAAAGGTATATCCTCCTTATCGTTTATACATAATATTATGTTTTTCCCAGCGAGTTCGAACCAGAGCTCACCGTTACGCACTGACTCGCTACTCCACTAAAGTCTAGTGTCATTATCAGTAATTATTGTGGGTATTTTTAGTCGGTAATTATGGTCAGTAGTTAAGAAGTATACTAAGTACATATACTAAGCACTCATACTAAAAACATATACTAAGCACCTATAGTCAGTAAGTAGATCATCTTCATATGTGAAATTCAAGTATATAGCCATACTTAGACTATTCTTCACTACTAGCCCACACTATAATATCACACTTCACTATTCTTCACTACTAGCCCACACTATAATACTACACTTCACAATTCTTCTACTGTCTCTGGAATAGATCCTTCGTAGTGGTGTTACCAGGATTCTGGATACAACCATTGGAAGCCTAATAGCAATGAATGTATTAAATACTATATATCACGATAGTATTGCGTTTTTGAGCCAGAATGGTTTTCAGAAAAAGTCTTGAATTTTACTAGTACAAGTACTGTAGAGTATGAGTACTGTAGAGTATGATTGTACACTTGATAGTGATGTTCCTGGGCTACAGTAGAGGATCTAGATACTGGGCAGTACTTGGAAACTGATTAAACAACCCAGTATTCATACATAGCTATACGAAGTAGCTATACTAAGTAGCTGTACTAAGTGGCTATACTAAGTAGCTGTACTACTTGGTGGATTGAGTGATTCCATTGGTTCTCCAAAAGTTAGACATGGATTTACTCGACTGAGTACAGGATCCAATGACCCAGCAGTGTGCCTCATTCCCCAAATAAATCTAGCCATCACGATGGGCGTCTTTAATATCACTCCACTTCTAGGTTGCTATTTCCAATAGCACCAGATATATAAAGGGGGCAGTAGCCCAGTTCTGAAAGGATAAGAGCTCCATGCTAAACTTCGATTTATTGAAGAACAATACCAATTGTCAGATCCACCATAGGTAATGCTCTACCTATTGAGGTATATTATGAAGCCTCTCTGCCTAATACTAACAAGGACCATTGTTAAAGTCTCCTACTCAGCCTTCTACTCAGCCTTCCCTTCTCTTGAACAGTTATATAAGCAGCTCCGATTCCTCCTTTTGAGGAAGCATCAACAGATAAAGATAACTTAGTACTTAACGTTGCAAGAAGAATCTAACACCAATCCCTCAGATTATAAAAGGTAGCCAAAAGCTTAAACTATATTATAGTTGTATAGCGGTAGAGAAGTGTTCTATAGTGTTAGAGCAGTGTATCATAGTTTTAAAAAGTATATTAGGGGGTGTAGAGTAGTGCGGTACAGTACAGTAATAATATAGTAGTCCCTTAATAGTATTGGTGTGAGTATAGTGAGCGTAGTATATTTTCATTGATAGTAGTATTATACAATTATGGAGTATTCCAGATATAGTAGTGGTGTGTGGCCGTGCTCGCATTGACCGGGAGAATTCCCACCTAGAGTATCCGATCCAATATCCTATACTACACCGCTTAGACTATTGCACCGCTTAGGCTATTTCACCGCTTAAGCTGTTGTTCCTGGAAAGATCCAGTCAACGAATAAGCAGTTACAAGCTTAGAGCCCTTGCAAATACAGATGAAAGTCTTGGTGAAAGTCTCGTGGAAAGCCTCAGGTGGCATGTCAATCCTAACATTAAGTACTTTTCACATTGCTTACATAAATATATATGAAACAGAGACCAAGTAGACTAGAGAATTCAATAGTGAGAGACTTTAGCATGGGATAGTAGAGCTATAATTCTACGACTTTGAGTGTGCTATGGTCGAATGCCCAATTATATATCCAATATTTTCCATGACACGAACATACACCTGTTTTCACGTACACCTCATATACTCGAAAACTTGGAATGGAATATTACTTGGACTTGTTAAAGGGAGAAGGTGTAAAGAGACTTTATACCTTGGTAGGAATCCTCGAACAGTCTTCCATATCGGGAATCTTAATGGCTTTTACACATCCACATGTATAACTTTGTCGAATTCAAACATCGGCCCTGTCTAAGTGCCTGTCTAAGTGAACCTGGCAGAAGCGTAGTATGGTTCAGTGTGGTCCAGTATTGACGTATTGTAGTGTCTATATTACATAGTAGTAAAGTAAAGTAGTAAAGTAGAGTTGTTAGATTCTTTAGTACATTTATGCCTAATCGAAACTATGTTCGTTGATGATTCCTCAGGAAGAGGAATCGGCCGTACTTAAATAGTCTGCAAAGCAATCCGTAGTAACGGCGAACTAAAAGGGGTGTAGTAACGGCGAAACGACTCGGAGATTAACTGTGCACGTGAGCTCAACCCCTGTATGGGTAGAGTACTATCCATACGGAATCTAACATCCCCCCAGCCACGAGTCCATTTAATTGGCAGCAGGAAAAACATCTGGAAAATCGGTTGGGCAGTTTATGTCGACATAGACTTGTTGGCCAGCTTGGAAGCGGATATCTTTGTGTTTCCGATTAAAATAAGTCTTAGCTTTATCAAAAAAAAAAAAAAAAACTGGTGGGCCGCAATTGCTGTGGTGTAGACGCGATTGAACGTTTCTATAATGTCCAAAGGATCACGGTTGAGTGCTTCAATTGGAATAGGGAAATCGAGATGTAATAGTGACGACGGGATGTATCCCAGGTCTAATTCTGATGGGGATTTCCTTTGAATTGACGTGGAAAGCTGCGCATTAAGCATGTATTCTCCAACATATAGTAGTGTATGGTGTGTGAAGTGTATAGTGTAGTGTGAAATGTATAGTGCTATGGTGGTATTATAGTATACTATAGTGGACTAGTAGCCATGGTCCTGTTATAGTGGTAGTGCAAAGTATTACATAAGTGAAGGATCTTTAAGGCCATTTTAGGATCAGACGGCGTAGGCTTCATAATACCTTTATGGGTAGAGCGCCGCCCATAGTGGATCTAACAGTACCTTGTTAATTGGTATCCGCCTAGCACTTCTAGAGCTAATACATGCTTAATACCCGACTCACGAAGGGTAGTATTTATTAGGTAAAAATCAACATTTTTGATGATTCATAATAATATTGGAGTCAACCTTCAGAGGGAGTGTTGAGAAACATCTCTTGTTGTCTCCCTAGCACCGCAGTCACTCATGTGACTTTGGATGTGAATGATTTTTTATTTTCCCAATATAGAAGCACAAGTTCCCGCTATTTTCTACCACCAAAAATATCTATCGACTGAGGAACGACACACCAAGATGTCTTCGGACACCAGACCCAGCAATATTAGTTCGTGTAGAGGCACTGATGTTTACTGAGTAGTTAGTACTAGTAGTAGTCAGTATACTATAGTAGCAGTACATAATAGTAGTAGTAGTAGTAGTAGTAGTAGAATAATAAACCCTTCATCCATCATATACACACTACCCCTTGATCCTTTTATTCTTTGCGGGTGGCCTCCACCATCTTCTCGTGGAGATGGTCGCTCAACTTGGGTAGCCCACTACTGTTGCACACTCGGTATAGATCGTTGGGCTCATAGGTGCCCGGCACAATCTTCCCCTTTTGGTCCACCAACACGTAGCCGAAAATATCATCCACATTGGGGATCCGGGAGTACTTGGGGGTTTCCCGAAAGTCGTAGATGGGCATATATGTCAGGGCATTGACGCCTGCCTCCATGATGAAACTGAAGTCCTGGTGTACGGAGGCCCCGATGTTCTTATGAAGCTCTTGGAGAAACTGTTTGTTTGGTTGGAACGTGCTAGGGCTGATTTTCTGGTATGGAGACGTTCCAATGGCCAATGAATTGGGGCTGGCCGTTAGGTTGGCCACGTACCTGCCAGCTTTTTCGTGGAGGAAAATCTGGGGGTTGCCAGAAATCCGGGAGAAGTATCTGATCTGTCTCAACATCAACATACCCATACACAGTTTTTTAGGGGGGGCTGGTTGGTGGTTTAGTGGGTAGAAGGTTAATTTAGAGAAGATTGCGAATGGGTTGCAGATCGCAGTTAAAGATGTGGAAATTGAGATGCGTGCGCACCCGTACACCACTAGGCTTTGGCCAGTATTATAATGTTGTGCTTTACCATTCTTAGGTCCATAAACTGGAGCGGTTATGTCATTGGGAATCAATGACATTCTATAGTTGTGGAACTTAAGTATTCATCTCAGTCATTTCTATTCTTATCTGTATCTATACTATACTAAGAATCTCTTGAACACACTGTTCTCAGACTGACCTGGCTCTATGATTCATAAGAATAACTTACTCTTTTCTTCGCTTAGTCCTTGTCTGTTGCCACCCACCCCCTTTTCTGCGGGGAGTCGACCACCATTATACTATTCCTGCATACTATGAACCATTCACTGTTTCATCTGTCCTGCTTACATGCAGTCATGTACTGTGTAGATTAGACAACACATGTTCCGCAACGATAGTTGGGGCACCAGGTGGACCATAGATTAACCATGGTGTAATGTCCAGTGGACAGTTACTGAAGGACGCTGTCCTCATTGTCTCGTCAAGATATGTAAACACTTCTCCTGAAGTGTTTACTTCAAGAGAAGAAGAGGAGGTAGAGTTTTCAGTGTCCATTGTAATATTGGTGGGTCTGGTTCTTGGAGGCATCTTGGTATGCCCCAGACAGATGATGTTGATTAAGTTATCTAAAAAGAATGGACATGGTCCAGACTCCCTTTTATATGTGGGAGGTCTACCTTCGCATTCCCGGTGGTTATAATAACCACTGGTGCATATGAAGAACAGGTGCTTTTAGCCGCGCTATCCCTGCAAGCCACGGGGATACAGAGCGCACTCACCTTGTTACCGGTTTTTCAACATACTGATTCCTCATGTTCCAACAATTATAACACTGTGTTGGATGCAGGTCAAAGTCTTGTATTAGCTATCAAATCTTTAGAGGTTAAGATCTAATCAAGCTTGGTTCTTTGATTAAGTTCCGGTTTTTCTGGTTAAATTCTATGGACTTGTGCGTCTGGGGTATGGAGTTCAGGGCTCAAAACCACACTTATACCAATTGCATTCGTATTCTGAAGCTTCAAAATTTATTTTCTGGTAGCCATATCCTTCCGAATCCTCCGAATAAAATGGTTACCTTTATACAGTCTGGTGAACGAGGGTGAGTTGTGGATCTGGAACGAGTCGATGGAAGGGTTGGGGTTATGAGCACTTCTTCTCGATTCTCTATAGACTCTGCACAACCAAACTCTATACTTTTTATATCGTACTATTCTCCGTACTATTCTCCGTACTATTCTCCGTACTACTCTCCGTATTCTGTTCTACTCTATTATACTCTGTTCTACTTTGTGTTAGATTCACCATAGGTAGTGCTCTACCTATTAAGGTATTTTGAGCCTACGCTGTCTAATCCTAACAATGGCCATTCCATAACCCCGCTCCTCTACCATTATTGTACGAGGTACCTCTGTTGTACTCTGTTGTACTCTGTTGTACTCTGTTGTACTCTGTTCAAAAGTTGTGGCTGTAAACAGTTTCGGTTTAGGGGTGTATGAAGGTGTGAGTAAAGACTTGTAAAGGTATTCATGTGTATGAAAAGGTTAAGAAGGTAGCCCACTGAGTAATCAATAGAAGGAGTCCACACCTTTGCACTCATTCTAGATCACCTCCAGATCACCTCCAGATCACCTTCAGATCACCTGTGCGTTCCAGATGACCAGTATAATGGATCACTCAATGGATCACTCAATGGAGTATTCAAGTTAATGAACCGTATTTGGTCCTCTATAGCTCCTTTTTTTTTGAATAGGAATCACCAAATATGGTATACTATAAAATGAGTGTAGTATAGTGTATTAGTAGTGAGTAGTATTTGTTAGATCCACCATAGGTAGGGCCCTTCCTATAGAGCTATCATGAAGCCTAATCCGTCCGATCCTAACAATGGCCATTGCAAACGCCGGGTCAATATTCTAGAACAATCCTTACCATCGTCCTGATGGAGAGTTTTTCGATGCCACGTTTCTCTCAAAGTTATATTAGCCCCTCGGGTTCCTTTCTTTGAGGAACCATCAACGAGCTTAGTATCAATAAGGCATAAATGTATCAAAGAACATAACAGGTTAGATATGGGGAGATTTCCAGTACTAGTTAATCTGTCGGTCTATTGCCATTGCTTCAATATTCTTAAGAGACGGAACACCCACCAAAGCACCAGATAAGTCAATGAGTACTCAATCATATAAGAGTACTACTCATACAAGAGTACTAATCACACAAGAGTACTACTCATACAAGAGTACTAATCACACAAGAATACTAATCACACAAGAGTACTAATCACACAAGAGTACTAATCACACAAGAGTACTACTCATACAAGTAGGAGTAGGTAGAGAGTAGTGTGTAGATAGTAGAAAATGCCACCGAGTAGGAACAATGTAGGAGGGAGAATGTGCTTCAAATTATTGCCAAAAAAAGAGAAGAAAAAGAGAAAAAAAGGAGTTGAACGTAGTCGTAGGGGTTTTGGGACCAAAAGGTCTTTGAGCAAATTGAGAGGCTTTAATATACAAGAGGTCAATTAACCCAAAATTTGCGTGCTTTCTAATGAATCTATTTTCATGAGTAGACGACGACTTGACGGTCATAGCGGTGCAATTTTTTTGTATTGTTAACTTATGAATGAGTGGATTGTTACACATGAATGTATACGAATTTGGATATGTTCCATGGATACATTACATAACTACACCGTTTTTCTGATAATAAAATGTGGGTGCTTTTGGTGCAGGAACCCAACTACAATCAAATCAAAACACCAACTTCAATTGCCGACAAATTCCCGACATATCACTAGATGAATGGAAATCAACTTATGTACTGCATATAGCAAAAGGTCCCACTTTCGTTCCCAAATTTGCACACAATCCCAGAAAAACTCTCCCAAACTTAATATCAGGGTACTTTCCACGTCACTCTTACATCCGGTCCCACTACATTGACTCCACTGCATTGACTGAAAGTGTTGGCCTAGATATTTAAGCCTGAGTTCCCATTTCTTTTCAAGTACACCCAAAAAAAGGGCATCGCCAAGCCTTTCTTTTACGAGACGATTTCTGCAGACGCAAGGTTATCTGCCTAATGTTTATTAAGCGTTCCTCTGCAGATAGGGGAGGATGCCAAGAGTGAGGTATCCGCGTCTTTCCATGCGGGCGGAGGTAGCCGATGCACGGTGCGTCGGGCGCATGCTCTTGTGTGCCGGCATAAAGTATTGTATGCAGGTCTGTAGTACTATATGTAGTATCCGTTTAGCAGCATTCAATCAGAGCAGTCAGATCCTCAGAGCAGTCAAACTCATAGTGTTCAGTGTAGTGTTCAGAATGTTCAGAATAAGTTCGCTTTTGTACAGTGCAGTACTCAGAGTACCAATCTTACAATGGATTTGAATTCAATGTATTGAAAAAAAGATTCCTGTTAACAAAACATGGGTATCAAAAAGATCTGAGGTAGCCTCGTAGAGATCAATAGTAGAGTCGAAGGAACCGGCCCGGATCCGAAAATTCATCTTCAAAGTAAAACACAAACTCAAGTTTAAGTTTAAGTTTAAGTTTAAGCTAAACTTAGACTTAATTTCAAGCTAATGTTTTCCGTTTCCGGGCCTTAGAAAGAATACGCTAGGAATACTTAGTTCCATCCGCCGTATCCGTGGCCTTCACCATGTCCTTCACCATGACCTTCACCGTGTCCGTTTCCGTGTCCGTTTCCGTGGCCCTTGTCGTCATCACAGTCTTCGTAAGGCTGAGGTGGCTGGTCACAGGTGGTGCATGGAGTAGGGGTTGGTGGAGGTGGAGGTAGTGGGGGGTGGGATTCCGGAACAAGTGGTGCAGTCAGCAGAGCTTGCTGGTGGAGGTGGAACAACGCCAGAGGTGGTGGTGGGTGGAGTGGTGCTGGCTGCAGGAGGTGGGACACTCTTGGAGCTGGACTTAGGAGGTCTAGGAATGATGCAAGGGGTCTTGGACTTGGGTGGCTTTCCTGGGGTGGAGCTAGACTTAGGTGGTTGACCTGGGACAGTGCTTGGCTTAGGTGGTTGACCTGGGACAGTGCTAGACTTTGGTGGAGATGGAGGCACAGTCTCAGAGCCAGCTGGAGGAGATGGTGGAACAGTCTCAGATCCGGAAGGAGGGGATGGAGGAACAGTCTCGGAACCAGAAGGAGGAGAAGGAGACACAGTCTTAGAGTCAGTTGGAGGAGATGGAGGAGTGTCACAAGAACAGTCCCAGCAGAACTTGTCAAAAGTAGGCTTCTTGCAGGCGTACAGGGTGAATTCATCGTAACAGTTCTGGAAGTTCAAGAATCTCTTCTTTTGCTGAGACTCACCCTTGTTGAGCACGTTCTCAGCAGAAAGGCTGGAGTCTCTCTTGGACTTGGAAAACGAAAAGTAAGAGTCCCAGTTGTCCACGGCAGAGAAAGAACTGGAGGCTCCCGAGTCACACGACCAGCCAAAGCTCTTCTCGTACACAGCATCCCAAGCTTGCATGTATGCCGACGAGTCCACCTGGAACTCAATGTCAAGCGACAAACCAGAAGGCAAACAACACTTTCCGTTGGACTTCTCAGGCTTAACCACAATCGAGGTACTCCACTCACACCAAGAGTCAACCTGGCATTGCGAGTCCTTGATCAAGTGGAAGTCCGAACCACATCCAGTGTTGGAGAAACTCAACTTCTTGACTCTATCATTTGGCACAGTGCTCTTCAAGTAGTCAGCGTTGGCAGCCTTGAAGTTACACACCACCTCATAAAGGTCATCCTCCTTCTTGGTCACCTGAGACACACCCAAAGCAGCCTTGGGGAAGTACGAACCAAAAGTTCTCTTTTCAAAGCTAATGACCTCAGTTTGGTCGTTTCTCTTCTTGTTCTCTGCAACCACAATGGAGGGCACAGCACAGTTGTCAGTGGGAGTAGAACCTCCGTGGTCAGGAGGGTTGGGTTTGTTGTTGTTGTGGTGGTCATCGTGGTGGTGGTCGTGGTCGTATTCATCCCAATCCCAGTTGGTGATACAGTCAGTCCAGTCAAAGAAGCCAAAGGTGGCAGCCGAAGGAGCGATCCACAAGAGCAATGCTAGAACTAAGCTGTGAAGCGAATGGAATTGCATTGGAGAGTAGTTGAGTGATGGAGATTTCAAAACTCAAAAAACCGGGAAACCCAGGGGGTATTTATACCTCAGAAAAGGTCCATCTTTTGTGCTACCTTTGCCCTGGAAAATCATAGTCTGCAAACTGCAAAATGCAAGAAAATGCACCAACGCCAAAATATGCAAACACGGTCCCGGTTAAGCGACGTGCATGGGCCGCCTCTTTTTCCCCTGTACAAAAAAAAGCACTTTCACCCGCCGTGCGTCCGCTCCAAAGTCCCCTTTCGCTAGCGTTCCCACCCCTCTAGATCGTGGAGCTGCAATGCACACTACCACATCCGGATTTAACCCAAACCTTGGTTTTTCGTCCCCTTACTGGATGTGTATTTGATGTACACACCCTTTTTGGCGGACGGCTGCAGCACACTTGTTCACTGCATGATATTCGAGTTTCACACCCGTATTTGCTCCCAGCAGCCCCACTGCCCTTTCTATTTTAAGCATCCTAGGACTCAACTTAGGAGCTCAACTTAGCAGCTCAACTTAAGCTTGTGATGTGAGGTGATGTCAACTTGGCTTGGGTGGTGAAGTTGGGTTGTAAGGTGGAGTTATGGTGATAAGTTGCTGTGAACCTTGCTCCCCGGTTTTTCACTTCTCTTTCATTTTTTTCACTCTCAGTATCTCCCTCTTTCTCACTCTCTCTTTTTTCCTCTCTTTCTCTCACTCTCTCTCTCATTTTCTCACCCACTATCTCCCTCACTCACTCACTCTCACTTCCACTCACACTATCACCATCTTCACTTGCACTCCCACTTTCAGTTTCACTCCCATCACTTTCTTCACTTTCACTCTCTTCTTCACTTTCACTTCCATCACTTCCACTTCCATCACTTCCATCACTTTCTGATTCACTTTCGGGGGAGCCAAAAAAATCATCAAGACTCTGGAGTTGATTGGAGGGGGGTGCACGGATGTGGGGCGAGGTCAAAAGTGGTTTGGAGACCGGGCCGTTGGGGCGGTTGGCCAAAGCAGCCGAGGAATCGATGCTGGAGACGTGCAGCTGCGAGCGAGGCTTGGCATTGCGGATGGACTTGGGCGGGAGCTGTGATTGGCTCATGGCCCACGGCTGAGGTTCCATGTACCTGCATAGAGCCGCGGCGCGCGGGGCCCACTGCGTGCGAAGCTCGGGTCGGCCCTTGGGCACCTGCATCAAGAGCGCGGCCACGGGCGCGTTGGTCCGCTCGCGGAAGAGTTGTTCCACCATACGCACCTTGTCCCGTGTATAGATACACGGGTCGTAGCGTCCCAATTGGGTCACGTGATCAAGTATCTCCCGGGTCCTAGCCTTCCCTTCTCTTTCCCCTCTTTCCCCTCTTTGTCCTTCCCCTCTTAATCCTTCATCTTTTTGACCTTCATCTTGACCTTCATCTTCTTTTTGTCCTTCATCTTCTTTTTCTCCCTTTGTTCCCTCGGGGTCTCTCTGGGCCTCGTACAGGTAGGATTTTGCGGCCAAAAGAAGAACCTCGTAACGCACCTTCTCCGGCTCGTTGGCGTAGTCCTTTAAAAATTCCCGAACCACATCCGGCCCCACCACGTTCTTGGCGATATCCGTGAACTCGCCAATCAACCAGATAATAGAGGCCTTGGCTGCTTCGTCCATAAAAACCTGGGGGTCATGGAGCACCTTGGAGAGCTTGTAAATGGTGCGGACGGTTTTAGCATCATCGCCTTCGCCCTCCATTTTGTGCTGCAACAAGTACCGGATCACCGTAAGAAGATCACTGATAATGTAGGAAGCAGAAGGCTGTGTGATCTCGTGCGTGCACCACGTGAGGAGCTTATCGGTCCAGGCCTCTGATTTCTGGCAACACACACCGATGGCCCGAACAGCGTGCCGTGCTATTTCCCGATTGGGGCTGTAGGCGTTGTACTGGAGCTCCTTGATGATGTCACGGGCGTTTTCATCCGAGAAAAGCGCCAGGAGAACCTGGAACTTGCATGCAGCAATGGAAGCGTCGTCTCCAGCATGAATGAAGAATTTCCTCTGTAGACCCTGGAAAACCGTGGGGTCACGGGCCGAAATGCTCATGATCAACTGTAAGGCCATGAACTGTTCCGGAGCATTGCTTCGGTCCAAAGCAATCTGCACAAGAGCCCTGGGGTACCCATACTCCACCAAATGCAGTGGAGAAGCCACGGCCATAATGGCCCGCACTGCAGATAGAAGCACGGGTCGGTAGCACGAAAAGGCCAAGGATCTTAAGGCCTCCACGAAGAGTTTGAGGTCCAGGTCCATCTCAATCCCCACTTTACCATCGCCAGAGTCCCCAAACTCAAAAACTCCAAATTCAAAGAAATCCAGAGACTTTGAAACTGAATCCCGAGACTGTGAAACTGACTCTGAAGTTTTGGAACCTGCATCTAAACCCAAACTCAACTCCTCCAACAATTTCTGTCCCGTCTCCAGGCTCTCCTTCTGCCGTTTTGGACGCGGAATAAACCTCCTGCAGTACTCGACCAAAAGATCCACCATCAACGTCTGCGCCCAGGGGTCCAAGGCCAGCAAAAGCGTCGTGTAGCGGCGGAAGTTGGTGTGGATAGGAGCCCAGGCCCTTTTCGCCAGCACCCGGACCATCTGACTCTTCAACCGCATGTACACTTTCAATGCAGGCCCCACCACCTCTGTAGCATTGTCCGAAAGAAGCGTCGAAAGATGCACCATAAGTTGTTTTTGGTCGATTCCATCTATCCCATACGCAGACCCAATGGCCAATGCGGTAGCTGCACGCACTTCGGCCAGACGGTCCCCCACGGTTCTCTTGATGCTTAACACCAACAAAGAGCCGATTTCGGGAATACGTATTCCGCCCAACGTGCGGATGCTTGCGGCCCGCAGTGCCGGTTTTTTATCCGCAAGCGATTTCTGGATCGAGTTGATCGCAAGAAGCGCCGTATCTGGTTCCATCTCTGCAAACTTCTCGATGTACACCAACACCAAATTCTTGACTCTGGAGCTGGACAGAGTGACGTTTTTGACTACATCGGCAAAATACGCCATCACGTCCTCGCCACGTGACACGAGCGCCATCACACACTTCATTCCGTTGAGCACTTCTCTGTCGTTGCGAGAGTTGAGAAGGGCAGAGATCTCCTGCGGACGCTTGGACAAGGGTGTTTCCGAGAGACGTGTGGAGGCCGATACGGCGGCCTCAATTGTCATTTCTTTAGCAGACTCCAAGATGGAGGTGATACGTGCCAAGGGATCAGCCATAGTTATGGGGTAGTATAAGTGAGGTTGAGGTGATATGGTACGGGTCATGTGACTTTTCACGTGATGTATCACGTGCTTCTCACGTGCATTTATCCGGCCAGGGTCGGACGTTACGCATGCACCCGGCTGCACTGCCACGCCCTGCAATACGCGGTGGTCCAGGCACATATCTTCACGTACTGCAAATAGTTCTGCTCATGCATGCAGCTGCCTCGTCTAGTTTTGAGGCTTAGTCTCACGCTTCCTTGGAACTTGACGTTATCGAGACCCGTGTTTACGAAAACAATAGGCCAAAAATAGATTCTTAAAATGTATTTCTAGTGTATTCTATGAGTTCCCAAGTGTTTCACGTGTGTTTCACGTGTGTTTCACGTGTGTTTCACGTGTGTTCCATGGGTGTTTCATGAATGTTTCAAGAAACGCACAAGAGGACCAGCCTCTCAGGGCCGTTTTCACCCAAACGTAAACACACGTTCAGGGCCTAAGGTGATCTCCGAAGAAAACCTGCCGTGCGTCTCACCCCATTTGCTATCGTTCTCCGTAACTTGCATTAGAACGTTGGCCCATACGACGGACTCTGGAGAAAGGGTAGCTCGTGGCGAGGCAAGTTTAGGCGGCACGCACGAGGGTGCCTTAATCCTGCATGGTGTTGGTCAATTCATGCATATAGAACACGTTCGTATGCGGGCGCAATCTTAACCGATGAAAAAAGCCATAAGCAACAAAAACACAACCATCAAATGTTCTCTCATGCACAGCCCCGCCTTGAAAACGTGTTCTGGCCTGCAGAGCAAACCCCGTAAACATAGGCCTCTCCAAGGTTGAAGCACCATAAATGTTGAGCGTACTGCAGATAGGCGCACGGCCAGGGCCAGAGGTCCCTCCCCAAACATACGAATCCGGAGAAACTGCTCCCAAAACAGATTGGTCGATGCAAATATGGCCCTAGGCTTCTTTCCTCATGCGCTCTGCAGCAAGCTTCATTCGTTTGCCCATGCCGAGGTCCTTTCGGTACAGGATGTATTCCTGTGGGAAGAACTCAGAGACCGTGGACTGCACACCGGAGGTTCTGGCCTTGTTCATGTTTCTGACCAACGGAACCATCACCTCATCCACACGGGCCTGGGTCCAGCCCACGTTGTACATGAGGAAACTGCGGATTTGGTCGAGCAGCGGAATTCCCCACTTGAAGTGGCTGGAATCGGGGTCGACGTCGGGGCGCTTGTATGCAGTCCGCACCGTTTCACTTGGGAAATCATCATTCAAGAACAACTTGCCGCTTTTAATCCGGCCAATAAGGTTTTTTTCAAGTTTCGTCCTCTCTCCTTCTTTCCCCCTTTTCGCCTTTTGTTTATCTCCGTCGGTGGTGGAGCTATCTTCACCCATGGAAAGCTCTTTTTTGCGGTCCAAAAACCACGCCTTGAAAGTATGCAAATCTCCAAATTCAGCCAAGATCTCCATGGCCAAAACTGGCCCGATGCCCTTGATTCCCTCCGTATAATCACTGCCCAAAAGAAGCGCCAAATCTATAAGTTTGTCCTGAGAAAGGCCGATCTTATGCTCGATATCCTCGCCAATGTAGCACTCCACGTACTGTTTCTGGTTGAACATGTTCTTGTAGACCCTGGAACCACCAAAAAGAAAGCAATCGCTATCGTCGGTCACGATCCCGTCCACCAAGCCCAATTGGTACAATTTGGCACACTGGGCCTCGGCCTCCATGGGTGCTGTAATGTATGGGATTCCGAACCGGCGGAGGAGTTCCTGCACATCGTTGACCATGGTCTGGGTCACTTCGTCTGCATCCCGTTTGGCCTTTTGAAGTTGTTCCTGGAGAAGCTGTTCGGCTCCCACTTGCGTGTGGATATCCAAGTTGTCCACCTGGATGCGTCTCGAGAAATCGTGGTAATCGTCTTCCTCTTCGTGGAGCTGTTGCTGGAGATTGCTCTCTTCGTCTTCAGAGAAGTCATAGTCCATTAACATTTTAGAGTCAACTTTTCCAAAAGACTCTCCAGCTTTCCCAGAATCTTCAGCCAAGTCCTCGGTCAAGTCTTCAATAGACTCTTTAGTCATAGACTCTTTGATATTAGAGTCTTCTTTGGTCTTAGAGTCTTCTCTTGTCTTAGAGTCATCCCTCTTAATATGAGACTCTCCTGTCTTAGTCTCTTCCTTCTCTTCCTTGTCCTCCAGGTCTGCCTTAGAGTCCTCCTTCTCGGCCTCAGGCTCCTCTGTCCTAGACTCTTCTGTCCTAGACTCTTTTTTGTCAGTCTCTTTTTGTGCCTTGGACTCCTTCTCGTTCTTCTTTCCATTTGCCTTGGGGGCACAACTTTTGGTGGCCCTCTTAACCCCGGAATGGCCTTCACTCACAACCTGCTCGGTACCCCGACCAGAATCTCCCAATTGGTTCTGCCCATTTTTTAAAACATTATGAGCCCTTGCTTCCGACCCCTCCACTTCCTCCACTTCCTTCACTTCCTCCACCTCTTCTTTAGGAATATCCACCTCGTCTTCGATCTCAATCCATTCCGGCGCTTTGGATGCTTGCTTGTAGTAATCCTTGGCCTCTGTCCAGGAAATGAGTCCTGCCTCTTCGTCCTCATTCAAGCGTTTTTGGGTATTGTCTTCGTTGAACACACCAATGGACTCGTGGCCAAATGGCTGGGGAGCACTAAACCAACTGGGGGTCTCCTTCCTCCTCTCTTCCCCATCGTCCTCTTTGTCTTCTTCTTCTTTGTCCATTTCTGCTCCTTCTTCTATACTCCTTTCTGCTTCCCCTTTGTCCCATTTAACTTCGGGGTGTTTCTTCTCATTTTTGTCTCCTTTATCCTCTTCATTCCCTTGTTCTGTGTTCTCTGCTGAGAATAGAAGGGAGTTCTGGAGATCAAAGGCCTCCTCCTGTTTTCTCTCCTTATAAAAGTCCTTCTTGGACTGCTCCACGGCCTCGCGTAATTCCCGTTCGCTGAATCCAGAAACACTCCCCAGCTCCAACGGTATCCCTCCATTCAGTGTTGCCGTCTGAGAGTTTTCATCATTCACTGTCGCCGTCTGACAGTCTTCACCATTCACTGGTGGAAATGCTTGTTTATCCTCTGACACTTTCCCCTGATTTGTCTCGGGGTACCTTTCGTATAACGACTCGATCAAGATACGATTCTTTTCGTCATCAGATTCTGCCTCTAGTGGCACATCCTCTAGGTCCTCAATATCCAGGTCCGACGCTATACTCTCAGCCTTGACCGTCTTCTTTTGACCATTAGTGCCTTTGCCAGACTCCCTGCTATGACCAATTAGGTCCTCTTCATCCAAATCCACAATCTGCCCCAGACCCAGCTCGTCATTGTCCTGGGCTTCTCCCAAGGAAAGCGTCCATCCCCCCTCGTTCTTCACCAACATATACTGCCGGTCCTTATCTCCAGCAATCCTCTTGGACACATTGCCCAGATCCTCCGACATACCACTGACATTCATCAACTTCTGCGTATAGAAGTTCCGTTTCTGCACCTGCTGGATCTGGAACCGGGAAAAGTCCTTCAGGTTGGGGAAAAGCCCCACCAACTGGTCCTTGGTGTAGCCCATCCGAAGCCGCGACCGGAGCCGGAGATGGTTGAGGATCATGTACTGAGTGGCCATGGGGAGTTGGGCGAATTCTGCTGACGAGGGGTCCACGGAGTCAATGTGGACTCCGTCAACCACATCGAAGTCGTGGTTTTCCATTTCTTCCACTTCTTCTGGGGGAAGTATCCGCTCGTCGCTTTTCCGGACTCGAAACTGCTTGATTTCGGGAAGATGGTATTCATCTTTGGGCCGAAAAAGTTGGGTCTGGGTTTGGTTCTGGCCCTGGTACTGGCCCTGGTCTTGGCCCTGGCCTAGATCATTACTAGGAAGATCCTCAAAGTAAACTCCAGCCCCTGTACTCCCCGAATACCCAGTATTAGTACCTGTAGTTCTCGTATTAGGGTCTGTTCCTCTATTAGTAGCTGTATTTCCATTAGATTCCATAGATTGAATCGCCCTATTTTTAGAACCAGCCTTTCTCTTGTTCATTTGCATCAAGAGGAGCTTCTGTGCAGTTGTACTCACATTGTCAGCATTGCCCAGACGTCGTTCCCGTCTCTTCTGGATTACCTGCCGCTTCAATGCTGGTGCACCGCCGTCAAACACAAACAACGGGAGGATTCCAAAATACAACATTTTGCAGAGCCGCCGGAAAAACCCCACGATATGGCTCTGGCCCAAAGCGTTGCCTTCCTTGTCCCTGACTGCTTTGAGAAACTGGTAGATCCAGATCAGCGCATCCACCGCCAACTTTTTGCGTGAAAGCGCCTCGAGCTTGACCGGCCTGGCTGCTGGGCCCACAATGTCCCATAGAGAATGGACTCCCATGGGTTGCTATTATGGATGGCAAATGTGGGGGAATGGCTGCTTTATATAGTTTTGTGTTTGTGTTTGTGGCTGCGCTTTTGTGGTTTTGTTTGGTGGCTGCGTGTAGTATAATGTTCTATGATGTGGTGGGTTGGTTTTCAATTGCTGCTTGCTGAGGTGATGTGACCTCTGGTAGGTGCTTAATTAATGTGGAGTTGCGCGTGAGGATGATGGGGTTGTGTGCAGGACGCCGTTGGAACACACCCAATAAAAACCACCAAAAAAGGAAGTGTCTATGAAACTCAATTATGAATGATGTGAGCATAATAAGACTGATTTCATTGAGATATCCACTGCTGATATTTTGTATCTAGTACCTGGTGTACTGATGTATGGGAGAATGACCTGAGCCTGATTGAAACGCTCACTAAGCTTACCAGTGTTGGCCCTTGGTTCATAGTATGCTTTTTTCTGATCGGAAAAATCATGTAAATTACCGTTTTTTTTCTGGAGGAAGCTTTTCTAGTGACGAAGATATCTCGGTAAAGTTTCGAAACCCTGTTTATGTCTTTGTCAATCGATTTTCCTCAGTGGAGACACAATTATGTAGAGTTGAACCCATTTTATATTTGAAACTCACAATAAACAATTATTAAGCAGTTCATGTACTTAATTCATTTCATGCATTCAGTCGAGTAGCAGGCACCAAGGAGTCTGAAGGCAGCAACTTAGTAACTTAGTAAGTCGGTAAGTTGGTAAGTAGATAAGTAATTAATGATTAGTAAGGATGTAGTAAGATCTTACTAAGAGGCTAATAGTTAGTAGCTAGTCGCCAGTAAAGTTTGTAAATCTGTAGGCTGTAATTTGTAGGCTTTGAATCTGTAGGCTGTAAATCTGAAGGCTGTAAATCTGAAGGTGGTAGTCAGTGATTAGTAATTTAGTAGTAGTGACTCGTAGTAATTAGAAAATATCGGGTTAACCAAAACTATTGCTCTGAACACCCATGCTTTAAATCACTAGTATTTAGTCATACCCTTTTTTCCCTTATGATCGCTTCGAAATGGGGGAAATGTGCTGCCTTATATATTTCGCACCCCGCCGCTCCTGCATGGCTGGTGGCTGCAAATAAACTGGGCGGGGTGAGAAAAGACGTATATAAAGGTGAGTCCCCCCTTCCGCGAATCTCACTTTTTTACTATCCATTTTTCTTCTCTTCCTTACTCTTTCTTCTTTCTTCTTTCTACTCTTCCTTACTCTTCCCTATTCTTTCTTACTCTTCCTTTGTATAACTCCTCTACTGAGTGAGATAGTGCGTTATATAAATAGTATGGACTAAGTGGTTATTATGTTGATTTACTAATGAGGGATATTCCAGGAAACCGGACAACTTTATTGTTTAAACACACTGATACTGTCACTGTCACTAGCTTTAGCTGTGTACCTATATGATGACCAACCGTTGATAACTCGAAACGTGACTATAGCTACTCTTCCTTACTCTTCGTTCTCTTTCTTCTTTCTTCTTTCTTCTTTCTTCTTTCTTCTTTATTTCTCTTTTTCTTTCCTCCGTTATGGGTGCTGAATAGTATCTTGAAACTATGGGAAGTGTCCTTTGTGCCAGACCATCTGGAGATTCCAGGGATTGTGAGGAGGATTGCCGTGGAAACCAAAGAAAATTATGACCAAATACACGGTCAAAAGATAGTTATCCATTTTATATTATTAACACTAGGGCTACTGCTTGTCTCTAGGTGTGGTATATAAAAGGAGATGCCGGAATTGAACAAGCTCATTTATCAGATTACATTCACCCAAAATTGCCATTAATCACCATTACTTTATTACTGTTGGTATGTACTATTTACTACTAATCATATAGTTTAATAATAATACTTCATTACAACTCTACTAATTCAACCAATACACACTACAGGTTAAAGTTGTACTATATTTCTATTCTTAGCTAGAACTTTTCCTCGCCTTTATTGCTAAGTGGCTTGTTTATTTCATGATGCATCATGTCATGATCAGTTGATTAGTGAAGCTTGATCAAACCCCATATCTTCTACATATTGACTGATTCCTCATACAATAACAATAAAGAGTCCAACCTTGATACTAACCACAACCTGCTTGGTCACAGAAAAAATAACCTTGAATCTTAGAGGTGTACGGGTTTATCTTACACCCCTAAGATAAACCCGTTCAGGCAGATGATAATGATTGTGGGTTTGATACCCCTTTTGTCTACCATATACCTATACCTATACCTATACCTATATCTATACCTATACCATACACCATATCCCATATCCCATAAGCACTCAACATTCTCTATGAGCAAAACCTTTTATATTAAATTAAACCAAAAAAGGTGTACTTGACAAATGCTGATGAACTGAAGTGCTGGAGAATCTAACGTTCGATAGTCCAAATGTTGCAATTAATCTCCTCGCCGTAGATTTGAGATTTACTTGGACACTAGCTTCTTGCGCTGGATCGGCTTCTGGTTCAATGATAGAAGTTTCAGGTTTTGAACCACTGAAAGACATCACTTCAGATAAATCCATTCTCTTGCTTAACCCATCTGATAACCATTTATTGTTGTATATATATATATATATTACCTTTTTGTTCAATCAAATTTTGTTTCATTATTCATTGGCGCAGATCCCACTTGTTAAGGATCACTAATGAGACCAGTAGGTAGTCAGCGAGCTTGGATCTCAATTGCTCTTGGTCACCATTTTCCAAGTAAGTCATTGCTGCCTCGTATTCAGAGGAGGCCGAAGTGGATGCGGAGTTCGTGGCCTTGGAGCAAGAGTCCCGTAAGTCGGAGTACCGTAAGTCGGAGTACCATAAGTCGACTGAATGACTCAGATGCTTTACCCAGCGAATAAAGTGGAGTAGAGTCTGTCGAGGAGTCTAGTGAAGGGGAGTATGATGAAGAATTCACTTTAGACAAATCTAGTGGAGAAGTCAGTGAGGAAGTCAGTAAAAAAGCTAGTGAAGAAGCTAGTCATGAAACAGGTATCAATCCCGAAGTTAGAAGAATAGTATCAATAAAAAAAGACTAGTACAATGGGAACTACACCAACTGATGTAGAAAAAGTCTTCACCTTATATGAAGGTAAACTTGACTAAGAAACAAATCCTGTTTCCTGAATATGATGATATAGTATTGAAGGCTTTACATCAACAGAGTTGCAGCTATATCAGAAAAGAGCTTTTGGCGAAAATAAGTTATGTCCTGTAGATACCATATAGTAAACTCTGCTTAGCAAAACTATTCTCTGATTCTTGTCAAATAGAATAAGTATCGTTCCAATCCCATCTGCTTTTATATATGTCGAATTTGTCACTTTAAACCTAACAGTTCCTTCTTTGAATGTTTGGAAGAGTTCTAGCAGGTTGACGATGTTCACATCGCTTCCAGAATCCCATACAAATTCCACCTCACGGCGTAAGTAATACGGATTTTGCAGTTCATTCGATATATAACTTCCATCCTCTTTCTTAGGCTTCCTAAATGTTGCCTTATAGTGTCCCTTACCACCCCAGTTGTAACATTTCACCTTAAGCTGATTCTTGGGTTTGGATTTGTTTAAGCCCTCTCTGACTGACATCACTTTGCCTTTAGTCAGTACAATTTTGTGCCGAACACTCTCTAAGTTGTCTTGCCAATCGAATTCATCCCAGTCAGGTTTAGGAATCTCAACCAATCCTTCTTTAGCCTCTTCTTTGAATTCTTTGAATGCCTTCATAATTTCTTCAGTGGTAAATCCCTCTTGAATGAGGATCTTGAAGAATATAACTGGATTTTGACATTCAAGACTCGCGAAAGTTAGCCCACTATATACTTTACTGTTAGATCCACCATAGGTAGGGCCCTGCCTATAGAGGTATCATGAAGCCTATTCAGTCCGATCGTAACAATGGCCTGGCCATCATTGCACGAAGTGCTATGATGGAAGTGATACGGTTCTAGAACAATCCTTACCATTGTTCTGATGGAGAGTTTTTCGAATGCCAAGTTTCTCTCAAAGTTATAATACAAGCCGCTCCGATCTGACTGAACGATCAGCAATCCTAACATAGGCTTCTCATCAATATCCGGTCTGGAACTAGTAATAAGGAAAAGGGGAAGAAGCTGGTTGATTCTTTCAAGCAGACTTTGGGCAACTTCCATGGCCACCGTCCGGCTGTCTAGATGAACTAACACCTTTTGTGGTGTCTGATTAGCGTGAATTCTGGCACTTTAACTTTACGTTCGGTTCATCCCGCATCGCCAGTTCTGCTTACCAAAAATGGCCCATTAAAAGCTCTACATTCGTGAAAATGTTCAATAAAGTAACATCTTCTTTTTACATATTTTTAAAGTTTGAGAATATGCTAAGGCTAATTTTGCCCCGAGACATCTATTCATTCGCTTTACCTCATAAAACTGTTTTGAGTTTCTGCTATCCTGAGGGAAACTTCGGCAGGAACCAGCTACTAGATGGTTCGATTAGTCTTTTGCCCCTATACTCTTTGAGGATTCGATGCAGAATGATATTAACTTTCTGTTAATGAAATACTTCCATAGATTGGGGGACTGCATATAAGTGACACAAATTTAATAGTCGGACCATAATTTTTTAAATAAACCTCGGTCATCATCTTCTACTCATAATTACAGTCTTATTTCTGGATTGTGCATAGAGGAGAAGGTTGTAGAGTAATAGAATACATGATCGGAGATAAGCGAGAGTACTATAGTAGGCATAAAGTAGAGTTGAATTTCATTGGACACTGAAGATCAAGCAATAGTCTTTTCTGCTGCAATGAGTATCACCTCAAGTATGGTGGTTTACTATTTTCGATTCGAGACTGGTCTGTTTTCTACCACTTAGTAATAGTTGGGGCAATTTGGTTTTCTGGAATTCCATCCTACACCATCCACCAACTTGCGACAAGGTGGTCTGCACTGGTCCTCCTGGTCAATCCATAGAGAGTGATAGATCTAGTACTGATTAGTGATCAATACTGAAAAGCTATATGGTGTGTAGGAGGGGAACAGAAAAAGTTTTTTATAAGAGGATGTATGTAAAAAAAGGAGTATTAAGGGGAAAATATAGTGTTAATTTGTGAGGGAAATCATTAAGGGTAAGTTAATTTAAAGCGATGTTAAGGGTATAATGTAAAACGGGAGCAACATATGGCGTAAAACGGGGGCCCAGTATAGAGAGTAAAGGGGGAGTGGTAGGGCAGGTACTGCGGATACAATATCTCTATACATATATGAGTTTGGATAATACATACAAAAAGATGTTGTTTATACTATTACCTATACCTATACCTACCAATTAAATATCAACCGACTTCACACCAAGCAATTTATAATACTATTACCTCTAGGAGCTCTCTCACTACTAATACTACTATATCACTGTAACATCCCCATTAGAACCTATCTCGTTCCCATTAATTCTGTCTCTTTCCTATTAGGTCTGTCTCGTTTCTATTCCCCATAGGTCTGTCTCGTTCCCATTAGTATGTGTGTGTCTCAGGTGCACTGTCTGCAGTCGCGGCCTATGAGTAGTGCAGTTTTTTGCACCCTCACAAACATACTCCACTTCTTTCGACACACGGTCGACATTTTCTTCTCGACCCTCTTCTTTTCAAAGTCATTTTTTTCTCTTTTTTTTCTCGATGAGACCGTTTGTTGTGGACCCGGCAATGCACCTCCGCCACCTGGTGCTGCAGCCGGACTTCAAGGTACTGGCTGCCCGAGACAACGAGGTCTTTTCCGATAATGGGAAAAACTACGTAGAGTTCATGCCCCGGATCCCCGTGCCGTCGCCGGTCCAAGTACAAAACTCGCCTTCTGCAAACTTGTCCAATTTGGCTGCAAACATGTCCATGGCTGCAAACGTGCCCATGGCCAACATGCCCATGGCCGGTAACATCTCTGAAAACATGCCCAACTTCGAAAACGTGCCTAATTTTGATAACATGCCCAATCTTGAAAATATGCCCAGTATTTCCGAGAACATCTCTGGACTCTCTGGAAATGGGTTGCCTAGTACAAAAGCACAGTTTGTCAACTTCCGGCCGCGTGAGGCCAAGAACATGCCGCTAGCTGAGAAAGTATCCGCTTGGCTCAATAACGTGCCGTGGATCCAGGTGGGTGGAGACTGGGTGTCGAACTGCTACCCCGGACACGTGAGCAGCTCGTCGCGATCGTCCAACGCAAACCTCCACGACTTGAAGACGTCGCCCACGGACCAGGACATTTTCGAGCAGCAGGCCCGCCAGATCACCCGCATCATCACGGGCAATTACTTGAACAATGGCGAAACCACGGCCCGGCCCATCACCACCGTGCACGATTTCAGCGACCAGAGGTACTCTGACGATGGCTATTTGTTTGACTATGCTCACGTAGACATGAAGAACCCGTGCTAGAGGGAAAAAAAGCCCGTGGAGATTGACCGTGGATTAGATCCAGAGATCGAGTTCTTGGATATTATAGTGGCTCTGGCCCTCGGAATGGCCCTGAGTAGGTTCTAGAGTCTCGAACCGAGGGTAGAAGGGAACTATCTGGTCGCAGTTGTGCACGTAGGCAGCATTATAAACCTTCCAGTATGGGCCTCGGACCTTTCTGGCCGCTTGAAATAAACCACTCCATACGTAATTCATGAATAACCCTGGGCCTAGCACCAAATAAAGCGAATGAAGCGACGCAAGTATACGTGTAATCACGTGAGGCGACAGCTCATAGATATTGGGAAGCACCAAGTTGAGCAAGTGCACGAAAATGGACGGGTGGTCATTATGAACATGGCCAATGGAATTGAGCGCAATGTGCAGAACCACGTCTGCAGCAATCTGGCGATGAACCTGGTCCCGATCTGTAAGTGCATTTTTCAACAACGGAGTGATTGCAAAAAGGTAATCCTTAATCGTATGGCCATCCAAGTACTCGAATAGAAAACTCAACGATTTGAGCACTCCGTTCTGCACGTTTTTGTCCGGGTACTGATACTCGTTCATAAGTGCAGGAAGCACTGTAAATGGAGCACAAGTATCGGCCACGATACCAATGGCCACGGCAGTACACACCCGGAGCTGCCGTTCCTGTACCTTGAGGTTATCCAACAACATGGCCAAAACGTCCTGTGGTCCAATCGTCTTGGCGATTTCTCCAAATGTAGCATTTGCTGCCACTCTGATTCGCTTCCTTTGTGATTTCAACATATCCAACAAGTCAAAACACACCCTCATCCATTCTTTGGCATTGATGGTGTCTGGATTTCTGCTGGCAATGAGCCCCACCAACTTGATACACTGCTCCTGCACCTTCTCGTGTCTATTTTTCAAGATAGGAGTCAAGGTCGGAAGTAACACGCTAACCGAGGGGTTTTCAAGCGTGTACATGGTGTTCCGGTCCATGGTCTGGATACAGGCAAAAAGAGCACCGATAATTGAGCCTAGAACCTCGGGAAAAACTTCCCCCAATTGCTCGTAAAGGAAGAGAATGAGTTTCTTCATCACCGTGGTGTCTCCATGCAGGCAGAGCAGGATGGCCGGGGCTATGGCCGAAACCAAATCGGCCGACTGTTGACGTACCTCGGCCTCGGAACTCTTAAGCCGGTATAAAAGCGAGCTGAGCACCTCCGGCAAGTGGGGCTCCATTCTGGTCCCCAACACCCGAGCAGCCGTGGAAAACGCCTTGATATAAATCACACTCTTGACACTTTGTTCCTGGAATGCATACAATAAAGCATCCACAAGGAAAGCGTCCTGTGCAGGATCTAGTTCCACCACCGAGTCTGGTGTATTGACCAAGATCCGGTTCATGGCATCTGCAGACATGTGCCGAAGGTTTTCATTGGCATCTTTGGCTAGAGGCGTCAATTTCTCCACGAAAAAAGCCACGTCCAACTTGGTCGCTAGAGAAAACGTTGCATCCACCACTAACCGGTAGAGCTGCGATGAATCTGCAGCCACACGCCTGGTCCAGAAACTTTTCAAGAACGGGCCCACTATCAACGTCCTGTATTTTGGAAAAAGCGCCTTGGAAAGAGGAAGTTGCCCCAAAATCCGGAGAATGGACTTCTTCATGTCGTCGTCGGGACTGGAGAACTCACGTGACATGATCTGCACCAACTCCTTGGTATAGTAATTAGCATATTCGGAGAAGGCCGGGTTGTGGTGCATGAGAGGAATGGTCAGGCCAAGACACCGGAGGAAAGAGGCCAAGGCCCGGCCCCGGGAGTGTTTGAGCCCGGACCAGACCGGCTGCAAAACCGGCTCGAACGCCTCAATTCCATGTGGATGCACAGACTCCGCCAAGAGAGCATATGTGTTTGCCGTGGCCGTCCGAACCTGCACCAAGTCATCGTCGAGGCCGGGTAAGAGCACCTGCACTAGCTGGTCCAAATAGGGTAATAAGGAACCGCCATTGCCACCGCCCAAAAGAATGCACACGTGATGAATAATCCGGATTCCTGTATGCCGAGCATGCCAGTTCTTGCGGGACTTGATCACTGCCTTGAGAAATGGCACCACCTGAGAGATACCCAAGGTTGTGGCCACTATGGCAAACACTCGGGCCGTGAGGTTTCGGATAAACTCATCGGGGTTATCCAAATCGGGGCGCAAAGCCGTGACGAGAGATGCAAGGCCCACGGTTCGAGTGAGTGACGATACCAAGTCCCTTGCTTCAAGACGTAGGGCCATATTTTCATCAATGAGAAGCGGCGACACCGCAGAGATGATCTTGTGTGTGTAGGGCTTGATGGAGGAACCGAGGGGGTGGAGAAGCCGTAGGAGGAGCTTGGTGAGCACGTGCCGGTCGGTTTCATCGAGCGAAGGCTCTAGGAAGAGCGGAAGAATGCAGGGTAAAAAAGCTTTGGTACCATATTCGGGGGCTTTGGAAACTGCTCCTTTCATGGCTTTTTTTCGTATAATCAGCAGCCCGTTTTTGGCCCGGAAAACTAGGGCCATGGCTCGTAGTTGAACTGCGTCCTGCACATAGCCCGCCGCCTCCATATCCACATTTATCAATGCAGAAAAGTGTTTCACGTCTGCTTTTCGCATGGGTATACCTTCGAACTCGGGGAGTGTTTCGTTGATAGCATTTGCAGTGGAAATTGATGGTGGGGGGACATATAGAAGGACCTGCATGGGCTCACTTGGCACTGATGCTTTGATGTAACCTTTAGGAAGAATCTGGTCAAGTAAGTCATCTGTAAGTTCGACTTTGGAGTTTGGTTTGACGGAATCTAGACTGTTCTTTTGGTGAGTGAGGCTGTTTTCTTGTTTTACACTGGTTTCCTGCATAGAATCCGGGTGCTTTGGCTCGTTAGACCCAGGGCTATTTTCCTGTACGTCGGAGCTTTTTAGACCAGAAACGGTTTTGTGATCTTCTGACTGCTCCTCTATAAAGCCCTCTCCTTTTCCCTCCTTTTTTACCACCCCTTCCCCACCTTTCTCTACCTCTCCTTTGAAACCACCGTCTCTTTCTCCCTCTTTTCCCCCCTGGTCTGTTTCCGAAAACCTCCTTTTCCTAGACTCGTCCGTCTTGTGTCTATTGGCCATGCGCTCCTTATAGGTCTGCACATTATTGACATCTAGCTCCACCTTGTATTGCTGGTCAGTATAGGAAGGGAGGTGGGGTTCGGGCCTGGACTCGGCCACAAACTCCTGCATATGCTTAGGGGCCGTGTAGGACGCCGTCAACGTGCGTTTGCCCATAGTGAAAATATGGACTAGTTTATGTGTGGGGTAGAAATGTAGTAGAATGGGTGGGTAGAAATGCAGTAGAGTGAGTAGCAGCAGCAGCAGAGCCTGATGCCGCAGTGTGTGCAGGAACCCGTACATCTTGAAAAGAAGCACCCACCAGACCACCACACCTCCATTTCAAGTACATGATGGATATTTCTTATGGATATTTCTTTGGTGGTAAGTGCAGGATTAATTTCAGGACGAGTATAGAATACCCTTTTCGTAACCTTCTACAATTTGTCATGGGGCTGATCCGTCACCTCTGGGCTGTTTCGTGTACTATACTGTGCACTATATGTTAGATCCACCATAGGCAGGGCCCTGCCTATAGAGGTATCACGAAGCCTACTCTGTCTGATCGTAACAATGGCCATTGCAAATGCCGTGTCAATATTCTAGAACATTCCTTACCATTGTTCTGGTGGAGAGTTTTTCGATGCCACGTTTCTCTCAAAGTTATATAAGCCGCTTCGGTTCCTCTTCTTGAGGAACCATCAACGAACATAGTTTTAGTTAGGCATAAATGTATCAAAGAACATAACACTACATTACTGGCTACTATACTGTGCTATACTGTACCATACTAGACTATTCTACTATTTTACTATTGTACTAATGTACTAATGTACTATATTATACTGGACTATACTGTTTTGTACTAGAATATAAAGTCGACCTTAATAAATTAATGGATGACGGAATGAAAAGGCTATGGGTAAATGGTCTGGTGTACGGGTGCATCTCATCTCCAGTCTTAAGTGAGTGAGTGAGAGTGAGTGAGCAATAGACTAACCTCAGTCCCTCAGTCCCCCAGTTCTTAGTTCTTCAGTACCATACCTTTTACGAACACATCCCCATATTCAAAATCAAATTTAATTCTTGGTTCTTCTTTCTCAAGGTCAAAAAAAGAGACACCTAGAATTTTTTGATAGTGTCACTTCAGTCAGTCACTTCTGGTCAGATTTAAAGTCACACTTAAAGTCACTAGTCACACTTAAAGTCACTAGTCAGTCACTTAAAGTCACTGGTCACACTTAAAGTCACTAGTCAGTCACTTAAAGTCACTGGTCACACTTAAAGTCACTTAAAGTCACTTAAAGTCACTTAAAGTCACTGGTTAAACCCACTTCTACATACACAGTGACAAAATGACATCACATCCTTCGCTTGTTTTGCTTAACCGTCACCTTACGCTAAAAGAGCCTCTGCCGTTTACGCTTGTGGTGGACTCGTTGGCTCAGTCTGCAGGTCCGCTCATCCTGGAGTACGTCTATAGGTCCAGTGCTCCAGTCATATACCTCTCCTTCGAGACGGTGTCTCCGCCCACATATGCCACGGCTTTCTACGACTGTGTAGGCAAATACGTGGAGGAAATCCGCGATTTCGTCCTACTGGTTCTGGCACCCAAAAAAACATTGGTGGTGGTGGACTCGCTAAACTACGTTCCGGCACATAAGCTCTCGGGCTTCATCTCCACTCTTCTTCTGCCACACCACTCTCTAATTGGCTGTTACCATAGTGGAGTGCCTGTAGCAGGGGGCACGGGACCATCTCCACTTCTGCTTCTTCTGTTTATTGCCCAGAGCACTTTTGAAGTGGAACCTCTTCTTCCTGCAGACGAGCACGAGGGCCTTGAGCAGCACATGGCCCAGTTCCGGTTCCCCAAGGGCCTCAATTCTGCTTCTTTCAAGCTCAATGTCACCAATAAAAAGAAATCAGGTAAGTCTCTATCCTATGTGTTCACGGTGGACCTGGAAAAACACTTGTATGAGATCTACCAACCAAAGAAGGACGAGCTAGATGCAGACGACGTTATGGAGGGCTTGACCACGTTCAACTTGTCCACGAGCTCCAAGCAGAAACTAGCACGTGAGCAGGTGGAGTTGCCATTTATGGAGGCTCAGGCCGAGTTGGGCAAGTACGGAGGGGCTATAGTCTACGAGTTTGAGAAGGACGATGACTACGATGAGGAGGATCCCTATGAAGATCCTTTCTGAGAATCTAAACGCATACTATCATCTATAAGTCACTACCATACCATAAGTTCTATCGGAAGTACCAACTACTAATATACAACCACGTATTCGGATCTAATAATTCCAGTATTAGTACCTAATAATTAACTACATTCAAGAGTACGACAGGGCAAAAAGATTGCAGCACCACAATTTCACACATGGTCTCCCACTGCATTACTCACTGTGGCCCTAAGTGGCTTAACTAACGTTGATCGGACGGGAAACAGTGCTTTTCACTTGGTATGGCCGCAACCGAAAGTAAATTTTCCTGCTTTTTTACACTAAGTAGATTTAAACACCACTCGTGTCTAAGGAAGGACTAAAATGAATTCTATTTAACTATTCTATACTACTATTCCACTCCACTCTATACTAACTATGCCCTGAGTATTCTCTACTCTATTTCTCTATTACATAAAATAGTCATGTCTACTGTCTATAATACGTAGTACGTAGTAAAAAGTAAGTATTAAGTAGGGTCGGTTTCTCAGAGTCAGTTTATCCGAACCCCTTTTCTTTCCGAGCCCATTCGCCGGGTCTAGACCTTTACAATTTGATTTCCTTCAGAATATTTAAATACCTCCAATTTCTCTCCTTGAGGAATCACCAACGAATATAGTTAGGTAATTCACGTGCTATCAAGAATCTAACACCTAGGCTTGTGTTATGTTCTTTAGATACGTTTGGAAACCTAAACTTGTACTCATTGATGGTTCCTCTCTCTGAGAAACCAGAGCAGCTTGTATAACTAAGAAGAGAAACGTGGCATCGAAAACTCTCCGCCAGAACAATGGTGATGATTGTTTTAGAATATACGAAAAGGCCATCATAGTACTTCTTACATTACATCGATGGCCGATGGCCGTGATACGGCGTTTGTAATGGCCATTGTTAGGATCGAACGTCGTAGGCTTCATAATGCCTCTATGTATAGTGTCCTACCTATAGTGGATCTAACAGCTTGTATACTATCTCGATTAAATAAATTCCGGAAATATCATTCCACCTACCCTACTTTTCACCTTCCACCTTTCATGTTCCATGTTATTCTTTCCATGCAATTCTCTCGTCACTCTCTCGTTCATGTTATCTCTTTGTTTCTGTCATGTCGTGTCATGTGCCTGAGACAGATTTAGGTACCTAGCTTTGGTAGTATACTTATGAATTGACAGACTCTGGGTATAAGTAAGTATAAGTTAGTCTAATGAGTAGTATAAGCGAGTACTAGAGAGTATACTAAAGATTTACTAAAGAGTATCCACTACTTCATACTACTTCATACTACCTCATATTCATACTTTAAACACTGTCATAGTGTCATATTCATACTTTAGACACTGCCATAGTGTCATACCATTACTGCCATACTATTACTGTCCATAGAAACATTCTACCTTCATTTTTCACTAAAGAGTATGCTAAAGAGTAAAGAGGGTAAAGGTGAGTACAGGTGATCTAAAGTATTATATGCGGTGTGTATAGGTCCAGGTGAGTAAAAGAGGTATTGGATGATGGGGAATACCTACATTGGTACTGTAAGTTCCCACACACTGGAAATTTTAGATACGAAAACCTCCATATCTGTACAGTAACACCTTTACAATCAATACTCGTACGACACTACTACGTACTAGATCCCAGGTGTATCTTCTATAAGATTATATAGTAGTATATGTGTAGCCAGTGTGATGCAGTCAGTGGAGTAAGTAGTAGAGTTTATAGATGAGTAAGGGTAGTGTTATAGCAGATAAGTAACGATTCGTAGTTACTATAGATTATTATAAGTTCCGAAAAGTAGATGAAGTATAAGTGAGTAGTATAAGTGAGTAGTAGTGAGTAGTAGTGAGTAGTAGTGAGTAGTGTAAATGCTTAGTTCTAGTATGGACGGACTCTGATGAATTGATGGTTGTAATTATGGACTTAGTGAGAAATAATTCACAATTTGAAGGTCTTTTGTTGAAGAATTATTGGGTGAACGTCACTTGGTGTGGTACTCCCTTGGCTGTCTTGAATGGTTGTCTGCATTGTAATACTACTTCTTACTTTTTTCGCAGCAATACATGATCCCGACAAATATCTATAATGGTGTCAAAAATCGAAAACACTTTAAAAGTGTTTGAAAATTGGGTTACTATATTCAATAGCCCTTCTCTTTCAGATTGTGTAATTTAAATGGGTGAAATTGTTGGTAAATGGTTTTTTTTTTGTACCGGACTGCATATAACTCAAGTACTCTATGCTTAGACCTTTTTCCGATCCCAAAACCAAGTATCTAAGACTATTTTGCTATTTTGGGCAGGGCCACATTATACCATAAAACTTATCCATTACATTCAGTTAAGAAAAAAAGTGCTTATCTCTTCGAAAAAAAAGAGCTCACTGTGATGTGGAAAAAAAGAAAGCCCGATGCGGGGCTCGAACCCGCAACCTTTTGATTGACCTTATGTGTTTAAGAGTCAAATGCTCTACCGATTGAGCTAACCAGGCAATTGTTGACAATAAAAATTTGGGGATAACTAACTTCGCTCATAGATACTTTTTCCGTGAGCACCTCTCTTTTAATCTCAACATATCTACACATGCTCACATAATCTATTCAATTAAAACGTACTCATCTACTTCTCCTCCTTTTTCCGTCTAGTAAGACTCCGTATCTTTGCCTTCACCTTGGAAAGCTTCGAATTCTTCGAGGCCTCCTCGAACTCCTCCTCAGTCACCACCTTCTTCGTCAACAAGTTGAAGATGGTACCAAATGCCAAGGACATCACTGTGCATGTCAAGATGATGACATTGTACGGCATGGAGAAATCCGGGGTCGGAAGCGTCAACAACAAACTCGTGGACCTCAACTGGTACACGGTTTTACCGTCCACATCCAAGACCTTCACCACTGAAGGAGCAATAGCAAAGCCATGGTTTGCATCGGGAGGATACTCCGAGTACAAGAGCAAGGACTTGTCAAACTGGTAGGTCATGGCAATCTCTCCACGTGCAGGCAACTCGATCTCCAACTCCAAATGGCCTGGTCTGATTCTGTCTATAGCAGGCTTATAGAACTGCGACGTGATTTTGCCCGAACCAGACACATGAAGCGTATGCAAATAGACACGCATGAACCAAGGCAAAGTTTCGAAAAAGACGATTTTGATTGGCTCATTGGCAGGGTTCTTGAGTTTGATCCGCATTCCACCCCGGTCCTGCGAATACCCAGTGAGCGACCGAGACACCTCGATAGGTGGCAGGCCAAGTTCAGTCACCATAGACGAGTTGGAGGTGCGGAACACGGCATTGTAGTTTTCTGTACCCTGTAAAGTCTCCTCTGGCTTGACGTCATAGGTGTTCCCCTTGTGCTCCATTTGCACGGACCAATCATCGTGCACATCGAAATAGATCTTGCTCTGGGCGAACTCCTGGCCCTCGAAGCCTGCACCTTTGATAGGCCTTCCGAAAATGGACTCAAGGTCCCATTCCACCTCCACAGAGTCTGCAAGAGGGAAACACACCCACACATCATTTTTCTTTGTGAGGTCACATCTCAACTCTTCGCCAGGAGTAGGTTTGGGGATTCCACCCTCCTTGATACGGCGCAAGGAGCGGTTGACATCGATCACATGATGGATATTCTGGGCCAAGTTCAAATGGCACTGTTTCAGATCCACATCACAGTCCGTGACAAGGTCAATGCTCATGGAGTGCCACAACGAGTCGTAGAGTTTATGGCCATCCAAAAGCGACGAAACACCAGCTTTTCCCCGCGTAGGCAACATCTTTAAGAAAGGCGTCAAGTTCTCCGTGCAAATGGGCTCATCCGGAAGTGCAGCCCTCATCAAGAAAAGCGTATTGTTACCCAGCGAATCAGCCACGAAGTCCAGACCAATATCATGCACATCGTGGCGCGGAAACGTGGTGATGGAATCATCAATGAAGTTCAACGACGCACAGAAAAATCCAGAGAGTGACTCGGCCAATTTACGCCAACTTTGACGAGCAACGGCCAAATTGGGTGCCTCAATCGTGGCAAGAACCTCCACACCCGTACCTCCACTCAGAGACCCATTTTGAGGCAACCGGCCCCAGGTCTCGCTATCCCACCAACCTTGAGTAAAGCGTAAATGCAACTGCCGAGTATTTGTGGAATGGATAATGGGCTCAATGGATTTGGGGAACTGGCCATAGTGGCGAATCAACAACTCCGAGCCAGACTCCTTTTCCCCCTTTTCCCCACTTTTCCCCTTTTCCCCACTCTCGGGGATCTCGTATTCAAGAGGGAAAGAGGGCAGAGTGGAGTCAAAAGCAAAGGACGCCAATACCTTATTGCGAGGCAACGGCTTCAACGTGAGCAGTTCTGCATACTGGGCACTCACAAGCCACACTATGGAAAAAGTCGCTAGGACTGCCTGTAGTATGGACGTCATGTGTACGTGTCTACGTGTATAGTGTATAGATGTGGTGGAGTGTGCGGTGTTGAGTGCGGTGTTAGTGAGTGCGGTGTTAGTGAGTGAGGTGTTGAGGTACCGCGTAACCAGAGTGCGCCAGTACACCAGTTATATATTATACACTCACTTTACACTATACCTATATGCACTAGTACTATACTTTACCCAGGCTAACTGAAAGAACAGGGTTAATTGGGTTGGGCAGAATGTGTATAGGGGGATATTCTGTAGCGGAGAGTTGGTTTATATGCCGGAAATTCAAGTAATATTTTCCAGATCTCAATAAATTACCCCATGTTTATGGAGATCCACATTATGAGATCTGACTGGATAATCCCGTTGACTATATTACCACGGTATTTTTAAACACACAAGATGGTCGCGTGGTCTAGTTGGTTACGACATCTGCTTCACACGCAGAAGGTCCCCAGTTCGAACCTGGGCGTGATCATTTTTTTCTTCCCATCAACTAATGGAAGTATCTCCAGTAGCAGTTCAATTTTAAAAAGAGCTTGGCCCATTAATGGAGAGAAATCTCACATCTCACAGACACACAAGGAAACGACAGATTCAAAAATCGTATTAGGAAATGAAATTAGGGTTCGACATGTAGGGCTCTACAACATATGTACCGTGAACATAACTAGCTCTTGAAGATCCTCATAAGGATGTTGATACACGTTCACGTGTATGGGTGGCTTATAAGGAGACGCAAACGTGATGCGGGCGACGGAATAAGCATGCTGAGTGTGCAGTCCGTGCATCATGTCTTGCAACCTTATGTTTCAAGAAATCCCGCCCCCACACCCGTGTTTCAGAATATCCCTGAACACAAAAGCAACTCTATATAACCTCGCTTTTTCCCCGAGGAAATCAATCCTCAGTTTTTCAGTTTTCAGTTTTTTCTAAGCCGAAAAGAAAGAGAAATAGGAACAGGATTGCAAGTAGGATTAGAAATAAAAAAAGGGATTTAAAGAAGAACTTGAAGCGAGAACTACAGTCGGAGTCAGTTACTAAGTGAATAAGTTATTTCTGAGTTACTTCTGAGTTACTTCTGAGTTACTTCTGAGTTACTATAGTCTGAACTAAAGATTACTGAGTCACTAGTTATTCAGTTCCTACAGTGATAATGACAATACTCAATTACTACAGTGACAGATCCAGCAATAGACAGATACAGATCCAGCAATAAATAGATACTACTATTGAGTTACTACAGTTCCAGTGACACTTCCAGTTCAGTTCCAAGTTCAGTGACACTTCCAGTCACCACCTACTAGTTATTGAGTCACCCCGTTTCCAATTTGAGTGACACTTCCAGTTCGTGATAACCCTGTCTTACTCTAATACTTTGTTTCTTTTTAAAGTCTCAGGCAAAGCTCTAACATTTGGTAGGGCAACGAAGTTTAAGCTGATTGCTTTCAAACCAATCATTCCAGGGAAATTCGGCCAGCTTCTCTTGCTCCTACCAAATATTTCTGAGCTCCTAAAGAGACAGTTGAAGCAGTAGTGGTGGGTGCTCTTAACCGGCAAGGAGGAGAACGGACAACGTTCTGAGAATACCGGAGATGATGCTGTGAATATCTAAGCCACATTTGGATGAGAAAACGAGCTAGAGAGTTAGGTCTTGAGAGTTAGGTCTTGAGAGTTAGTGGGTCTTCAGAACTTATTCATGTCTTCCAATTATATATCGATTGATTGAGTACATAGACTAGAAGTGTTTGCCTCTTATACTCCGAGTTGACCTCTTTAAACAAGATAGTTACCTATCTAGAGAGAAAAACAAACAATGGATGGTTGAAACTTATTGAGTCCTTCTCAATTAGGTCCTTAGAGCAGCACTGTTTGTCATTCAACAGATGCAATGAGATGAAGGCTAAGATGACTGTATTCTTGAGTTCTAGAAAGAAAAAGGGAACCTCTACGACTTAATCTCCAGATTCAAAATCTACTCACATTCCATCACCTCAAGAGTAGGCAAACCCAGGTCTCCAACTACCGTTCATGTAATCGACCCAAAGAAGGATACAGAAGTGGCAGAAGAGACAACATTTGGTATGATTGAAGAAAAACCTAGGAGAGTATGGGGTGTCAACAAATTCTCATTTAAAACGAACAAAACATTCGATGGGACAGCTGGAAGTTAATGGGTATGTGGGAAGTGAATATCAATGAGAGTTGTTGGATTCTTGTTGTTACGTCAGGTACTCTGTTTGCTATGTTCATTCGCCGATGGTTCTCCAGAGGGAGGAATCGGGCTACTTAAGTAGTTGACAGTGACGTCGCCTAGTCAACCGGTTGTTGCTAGGTGCAAAGGGGAAAACTCTCCACATTCCTCCTGGTACCTCGGGTTTATCACATTCCCTCCGGGTACCCCGTACAATGATGGTAGAGGAGTGGCACAATGGAATGGCTATTTGTTAGGATTAGACAGCGTAGGCTCAAAGTACCTCAACAGGTAGAGCACTACCTATGGTGGATCTAACAAGAGTTATTGCAGATTGAGGTAATTTCAGGCGAATCTAAGCAGATGCTGGAAGAATCTCCATCAAGCTAATACCCATTTTCGCAGTGGAATCCACATAAAGTGGTATATGCAAAACTTCCTCGAACCAAACTCTCAAATTCATTTCAGGAGTTCAGAACTTTGTTCTCTTAGACAACTCCAAGTGCGGGAATAATGATAATGATGATATGAATCGATGACTGAGGGTGTGACTGAGGATGGTGATGAGACAGAATATGAGAGTGTTGTGAACAGAGGAATTGATTGACGGATTGGTGCAAAGATGGCACTTGGGGTTTTCAGTCTTGACAGAAAAAAAGGCTGTATTTTGCAGAAGGCTGATTTTATGCTTAAACAGAAACTTCCTTCAGGAACTTATAGATTCGAGATGAGCCGAGTTTGTTTCCCTTGGTATAATGCAATATGTGATTCAGACCAGGTTAGACCAGATCTATACGGAGAAACACCAGAAAGACAAAGACACGAGAGAATGAAAAAGACAGAATCTATGATTGAAGAAAACAGAATCTATGATTGAAGAAGACAGAATCTATGATTGAGGAAAGACAGAAGAGGGAAACAGAAGGAATAGGAGGAAGAAGATGGGATATTGACGAGGCATTACTTTTTGTCTCAAACAAGGTCAAAAAGGCCAACGAGGAGATCTAACGTGTACCACGAGATCCAGATTTCCAGGTCGGTATTGACATAGGCTTTGGACAGTAAAGTTTCGTGGGAGGAGAAGGTGATTGGAAAACCCAAACTCCTCAGAAGAGTCATTATTGTATCATTCTTCAGTCTAGACAACAAGTTATTGGTGTCACTTACTTTTTCCACTCCGGAACCGCAATCTTCCAGGCTGTAGGTTAGAATACCAGAAGGACTGGCTTGGTGTTTTGAAGTGGTTTCAAACTAGCAGACTTCCAAAGACTAGAAGACTTTGAGAGAGTAGAAGAAATTTCAGAAAAGACAGAACTATCAAGAGACATAAAGGAATGTCAGGGAAGTTCATGAATCGTCGAAAAAGACTAGATCTAATGTGTTGGAAATACAGAAGGCCAGTCTATACTGATTGCAAAAGAAGACATCTTTCTGGAAATATGACCATTACTAGGCCATGTACAATGATTTGATGACGAGAGGGAAGGAATGGTTTAGCCAATCAAAACATACCGCCAAACAGGTCCATACAGACAGCAATTGACTTTATTAGAGACTCAGAGAGCCACAGAGCCAGAGAGCCAGAAACTCACAAATGCATCAAAATTCGACAATAAATTCCCAAACAGCAGTCGAAGAGGGTTAAAAATAATGTGATAAAACAAGACGGTTGAAATAGAATGATGACGACTTCAATGACGATTGAAAAGAAGTGGTGCCTTGGAGGTTGATAAGTCTTTTGGAAGTACCTCTTTTTCACTATTGACGAAGTAGTTGTGTCCCCTTACCAATACAAAGGAGTTTGAAATTGTGCTTTTCGTTTAAAATCCATATTTGGAAGTCTACAGGATGTCAGTATATGGATTTATGTTCACATATGTCTTATTCATCATGCTAGTATTCGTAACCAATGCAATCACTACCTGGCTATCCCAAAAATTTTAAACTCAACAAGTTGGTCGCGTGGTCTAGTTGGTTACGACATCTGCTTCACACGCAGAAGGTCCCCAGTTCGAACCTGGGCGTGATCATTTTTTTCCCATCTCAAAACACCTGCGCACGAGTCTTACATGCCGCGCGTATCATCACATCAAACACCTCCCAAACACCATTCACAAACATACTACAAGATACACCTCAATACACCCCCAAAGCATGGACGCTAATGTTCTACAGCAGTATAAAGAAAATATTACCCCGCTCCCCGTGGGCCGTCTGGCCAGCAAGCTCGGCAAGGCGCTAGGCGAAAGCCGGTCGCGTACGTCTCTAGCCTCCCAGAGAGAGCTTCTAGAGGCCAAACTCCTCCTGGACGAGCTCGACGATCCGCTCCAAGAGTACGTGAATTATATAGACTGGATCCACAACCACTACCCCCAAGGGGCGAATGCCGAAAGCGGCCTCTTGGGCGTTTTGGAGCGGTGCACATCCTTTTTTCGGGACGCCGACCACTACAAAAACGACCCCCGGTACCTCAAGGTATGGCTCGAGTACGCGGCTTATTCCGATTCGCCACGGGATGTTTTTGTGTACTTGGCCAAAAAGCGCATTGGGTGTGAGCTCGCGCTCTACTACGAGGAATTCGCCCGGTTTCTCGAGGTGCGCCACGCCTACACCGACGCCCAGGAGGTCTACGAGGTGGGCATGGAGCGCAGCGCGCGGCCGTTTGCTCGGCTCCAACGCTCTCTCGCAGCCTTCGTCAAGCGCACCGAGTCGCAGCCCACGGGGTCCCTGGGTGCGGGCAAGGAATTGCAGCCCTCGCGAAATACGCACAGTTCAGGCCTCCGACAGATCTTGGGCAAGAGGACAGCCGAGGAGGCGGCCGAGGGGACGGTCGGACGGGTGGGCGACAGGGATATGGGGAATGCAGCGGAGGTCCGTTCCAATAACCAGAGTGTTTATTTTGGTCGAATAGGAGGCAGTATAAAGAAGAGGGTCACAGTATACGGAGACCCAAGCCGAGTGTCGATCAAAGACGAGGTGTTCAAGAGCGACGACGGTGCAGTGTTGGCACCGCTTGGGGCAGGCACCGAGAACAAAATCGCAGCCAGGCCCTGGAATGGCGAGGTGTTGAAGCAGAAGTTGGTGCACGACAAGAAGGCTGCCAAGTTTCTGGTGTTCAAGGATACCGAGGAGGCAAGTGACGTGGCAACTCAGCAAATGGCCTTTGAGTTGGTCCTCGAAAACAACCACAACTACACGGTGATCCGCAACCCGGGCAAGGCTCCAGAGAGACTAGCGGTCAATCTCAACTTGATCTATGGGTCTCTGGGCGAAGAAACCTGTCTAGCAGAACTCCTCGGTCTGCTCTCAAAGAGAGAGACGGAGGAGCAGACAGAGAGAGCAAGAGAGGGACATGCTACAGAGAGAGCTACAGAGAGGCATGCTACAGAGAGACGTACTACAGAGAGACATGATGTTATAGAGAGATCCACAGAAAGATCCACAGAAAGAGAACCTAAGTTTGAGAGAGGGGAAAAGAGACCTCTTGAAATGAGAGTTTCAAGGCAGATCGAGACTAGAGACCAGGAGATAAAAAACGACAGAAACCTTAATCTGAAGAATGAGAATCCGAGGAGCGAGAAGCTGGGGATTTCGAAACTGAAAGACAGTTTAGGGTTCGGCCATGGGAGTGACGGAGTTCCGAGACTAAGCAATAGAGGATCCAAGGCCCAAGACAAAGAAGGTGACCAAGAAGGTGACCATACATTCACAATACCGTTGAGAGATGGAAATACCACGCAGATGGCCAAGTCGCCCACCATGACGTTATTCTCCCGGCTCACCACCAACGAGGTGCTTGGCATGTTCAACGATGCTGCACACAACTTCCAGCTGGACGATGAGTCCATGAGAGTCACTGAAGAGTCCACCAACTACGATGGCTTCGTGACGGAAACCATCCATGCAGAGCCCGAACAGGCAGCCACTCCGCCCACGGACCACTACGATTCGGGAAGCTCTCCCTTTTTGGAACGGCCATAAACTAAGCTTATTTCTTTTTCAGTTTTAGGGCCAATTGGTGGAATTGGTGGTGGTGCAGCACGGGACCGGCTCGGAACCAGGAACCATGTCAAGCGCGCCCCGCCAAGACTTTTCTTCGCACAGCACTGCACACAGGCCAACGATTCCAATCAAACTTGATGGAATAGATAATACTCAACAGAAGCAACTAGAAAAGAGGATCCCGAGAAGAGGCCTTGACATTTGCAGAACGAACCGAGTACAGAAAAGAGCCTGTCCTGCACGAAACCCCGGAAGTCGTTGCTTTTCTTTTCACCGCCTTTCCTACTACTCACACACATCTCATCTCATGACCATATACCGCAAGTCGGACGGCCCGCTTCTGAAAAATCCCGTATCGTTTCACACCAACGTGTTGATCGTGGGAGGCGCCTATGCAGGCCTCTCTGCCTTGGTGGCAATGAAAAACCATCTCAGGCAACGAGGCATGATGCAAAAAATATCCGTGACGCTCATTGAGCCCAAGGCAGGCCTTCTAAATGTGTTGGGGATCCCTCGGGCCATTGTCAGCGAGGAGTTTGCCAAAACGCAGTTCATCCCGCTTCAAAATCTCGAGGATCTTCCCTTTGACCATTTGGTTTCGGACGACCCCACGGTGCTCGAGACAATGGGCCCTGAGATTAGGCCGAAAAACAATGATTATATCGAAATCACATATGTACAGGGCCGAGTCACCGACTTGAAGAGCAAGAGCGCCGAGTACGTGCTCAACAACAACGCCAAGAAAAGCGGTAAGATCGAGTTCAACTATGGTGTTCTTGCCATGGGCAGAAACAGGCAGTGGCCCACGTCGCCTTTGGCCCACAACTTCGACAGCTATATGCAAGAAATGCTGGAGTTCAACACCAACATCAGCCAGTGCAAGCTGATTGGAGTCATTGGTGCCGGTGCAGTGGGCATTGAGATTGCTGGAGATATCAAGCACCGGTACCAGAATCTAGAAGTTTATTTGATCCACCCCCACGACACGTTTCCCCCGGAGCCCCTCCCGGAGGATTTCCGGGCAGCGGTGCGCAAGTCGTTGGAAGACAGCGGAGTTAAAATAATGACCGGGTACCGCGTTAAGAGCGAGCTGGAAGACAATGAATTGGAATTTTACAATGGCGAAAAATTGCGGACCGACTACAATTACTGGTGCAACGCGTTCAAGAACAATGTGGACATTTTGACCAAGGACTTGGTACAGTTTGTGGATGAAAAGCTCAACGTCAAGGTCAACGACTACCTCCAGCTCACCAACGAACACAAGCACCTCCGGCACATGTTTGCCATCGGCGACCTTGTGGACCTGCCCATCATTAAGTCGGCCGGGTGGGCCCTCTACATGGGCCGGCAGTGTGCGCGCAACATTGTCTCGTTGATCTTCGACGATGAGTTGGTGGAGCAGATGCCGGATCTCTCGCAAATGCCCAAAGGCATGGTTTTGGTGGCCGGCAACAATGACTTGATCTCGTCGTTGGACGGAGCGTTGGAGGTCAACAATAAGGGCTTCGTGGAGGAGTACAAGGACTACTGCATAGGGAAGATCAGAGTGACCCTCGGAGCATAGTCTTCCACAGAAAACTAGAGACATTCATGGATAGAAATGGCAGAGATAATGATGACAGAGATGAAAAAATGACTGACAAATGACGGACGAATGATGGACAAATGATGGACACAGATGAAAAGTCTAAACCGAAAAAATGAAGTCTTCAATTAATCTTCATTCAATTGAAGGAATTGTTTAGCGTCTGGTGGATGCTTGGAATACCCCGCTTTGATTGGCCAATGGATTAAGGTTTTGGGCCCAGCACGAATCAACAATGGATTCCGATGCATTATTACAATAAATATAATTCCTTGTTTTTTAATACCTCGGTTTACAATTCCTCGGCTTACAATTCCTCGGTTTACAATTCCTCGGTTTACAATTTCTTTGGCCTTTAATTGGGTTCATAAATTGGGTTACAATTCCTTATGGCTTTTGACTTGTGGATGTTAAATTGACTTACGGTTGGTACAATGGTACAATGGTACAATGGTTGCTAATTGCTAAAGAGGTGAAAAGGTGATTTTCAAATTTCAAAGTGGGTTAAATTCCGAAGACCTCACTCTCAATGGGTATTTTTGAAAACCCCTCCAAAACCGCGTATATTTATTTATTGGGCCCTCCAGTCATTCTCCATTATTCAAGACTTTGTTAGTAAGTAGCATAAAACAATCGGTCAGCCGCGCGCACTGCACGTTGGTGGGCGCAGTCTAAAACCATCGGAATACCTTTTGTATTCATTCAAACAAGACCTCCGACGCCCAGAGCCCAGCATTTTCGTGCATATTGCTGCCGGACGTCCTTATAGCCAAAACACCCTACCTGCACGTAAAAAAACGGTGCTTTTCTGACCGCTGTGGCCTGCTCCACGTGTATTTAAACCTCTTTCGGGTCGGTTCCCCTACAACTCCCCCACCACGCCATTTAACGGAGGCCAAAAAGTGTTGTAGCGAAAGAGAAGCTCTTCAAGAAGAAGCCGTGAAAATTTGAGCCCCGTGCCATGAGTCTATCGCCGGAAGATCACTCCACGCCGCAGGGCCGCCGGAAGAGGGGACTTTCTCTACGGACACAGCTCCTCAACAAGGCCTTGGCCAGTCTGATGAATCCGTTTGCTGATAAGACCACCAGCAGTGAAAATTTGGAGGAAAACGGCCAGAAATCCGTGGAGTTGGAGGAAATCAATGCCGAATCGGGGAAAAATAGCCCCAAATCAGGAAGCCCCAGCCCGGAATCTCCCGACTCCATGCCCAGAATCACCGTGGATGCTCCTGAAAAGGTGCCCAAGTACCCTCCTAAGGGTCAGAGTCCATACTTATTCTCACAGCTGAACATCTCTCGGTCCACATCGCGCCTAAATGGGGACCAGAGCAGCGGATACTCCCAAAACAGCGATTTTTCGGGCTCATCCGATTTGCCCCAAGGCGGGGCCGACTCCCATGGCCAGCGGCTCCGGCTCCGGCTCCGAAGAAAGGCTCTTTCCCTGTGGAACCTGTGTCTACATACATTTCTGCGCAAAATCAGCGGCCGTTCCGACCTAGGCAAGTCTGAAAATGGACGAGTGATCCCCTTGTGTGTTTCACCCGAAAAGGCTAACCTAATCTTCAATGACCAGTTCTATAGTGCTTCCGAAATGGGCTATATTGATGAGAGACTGACCTACGCTTACTGCTCCAACGCTATCACCTCGTCCAAGTACACGGTGTACTCGTTTTTCCCAAAGCAACTTAAGGCCCAGTTCTCTAAGGTGGCCAACTGCTACTTTATGGTGGTGGCAATCATGCAAATGGTCCCTTCTTGGTCCACCACCGGAAAATTCACCACCATAGTTCCGCTCTTGATCTTCATGGCCATCTCCATGGCACGAGAGGCCTTCGACGACTGGAAACGCCATGGCCACGACAAGGAGGAGAACAACAAGCAAACGTGCGTGCTCCGCGAAGATGCCAGTTTGAGCACTCTAGACACCCACTCCATCACCACCATCATGACAGAAACCATACCTGTGGGAGGGTTCCCCAATAACGACTCCACATTGAGTGTGGCGTCGGCCAGTCCGTCTGCATCGGAAATTTCCAGCCCGGAAGCCTTGGCCCGTTACAATATGAAGACTTATCCGGTGTGCTGGAAGGATGTCAAAGTGGGCGACATTTTGGTGATCAAAGAGAATGAGTGGGTGCCCGCAGACATTGTTCTCTTGGCCGCGGCCGAAAACGAGGCTTTTGTGGAGACCATGGCTTTGGATGGAGAGACCAACCTTAAGACGAAGACCGTACATCCGGAACTAGCCAAAGAAACCAACTCCATTTCCCGGCTCAAAAACCTTGCCAGCTTGGTGACGGCCGAAGACCCCAATCCTGACCTCTACAACTTCGAGGGCCATTTCACACTGTCGCAAAAAGACCATGCATTGGGCCCCGATAACGTCATTTATAGAGGCAGTGTGCTCCGGAACACCGGGTGTATTTTGGGGTTCGTGGTGTTCACGGGAGAAGAGACCAAGATCCGCATGAACAACGTGCGCAATCCCCGGATCAAGGCCCCCAAGCTCCAGAAAAACATCAACTATATTGTCATCTTCATGGTGTTTGTGGTGCTCTCGTTATCGGCGTTCTCAATGATGGCCCAAAGGCTCTTTTATAACCGCAAGAAGAAATTCATGTGGTACACCTATGAGCAGGACGTGGGAGTGGCCGCTACGTTCATGGGATTTGTCATCATGTACAACACACTCATTCCGCTCTCGTTGTACGTGACCATGGAGGTCATTAAAGTCATGCAGCTTTTGTTTTTGCAGTACGACATCGATATGTACGAGACAAAAACAAATACACCTGCAGATGCCAAAACGGCCACCATTCTCGAGGAGTTGGGCCAGGTGTCCTACATTTTCAGCGACAAAACCGGCACTTTGACCGACAACAAGATGTTGTTCCGGAAACTCAGTGTGTGTGGAACTAGCTGGCTTCATGATGTGGATATGGAGGAGGAATCCAAGAAAAACGGGCTCTCTAGGGCCAAAAGCACTACTTCCATTGTACGTGAAAGCATGGAGTTATCGTCGGTGGAGAAAAACTCCAAGTGGAGGGCGCTGGCGCAGCCTGAAGCCGAACAGGAGATCCCCAACTCCTTGAGTCTTCTCAAGCACGTGCAGACCCACCCAGAGACGCTTTTCTCACAGAAGGTGACGTTCTTCCTCTTGAGCATTGCTCTATGCCACACGTGCCAGCCCAAAAAGGAAGAGGTGCCCAAGGGAAACCGCAACCGATCGCTCACCAGCTTGGATAACTTCGACAAGGATGCTTCGGAGGACCACGTGGCCAACGATGCCTCTATTCAGTACCAGGCAGCATCACCGGATGAATTGGCGTTAGTACAGGCCGCACGTGATCTTGGCTTTGTTGTAGCCAACCGGCAAAATAACCAAGTCACCGTCAAGACGTACCCCGAAGGATTCGGGCTGTTCCCCAAGTACGAGAGCTACGAGGTGCTAGATGTGGTGGAGTTTTCATCGGTACGCAAGCGTATGTCTATAGTGGTGAAGTTCCCCGACTCTCGCATTGCTGTTTTCTGCAAAGGTGCCGATAATGTGATTTTGGACTTGCTCAAGAACTCAACCATGGCCAAGCAAAAAGCCCATGAAATCGCTAGCAATTCTCACGACCGTAAGGTCATGGAGGCAGAGGTGGTTCTCCAGAACAAGCTCTCCAATGATCTTGATTCCAGGACGTCCTTCCATTCCACCAGAGACACTTTTGAAATTGCGCAGAGGCTCGGGTCCATCGATGGGCTGATGCGGGAAAGTCGGGATTTGAATGAGATTGCCCGCAATGCAAGGCTCAACTTACACTCGCACCAAGCGAAGAGATACAGTTTGGACGCTACTGCCAAGAATATTCCCTCGGATAAGTTGCTCATCAACGAGGAGTTTGTGATGGAGAAGACCTTGGAGCATATCGAGTCGTTTTCCACCGAGGGTCTACGGACGCTTCTATACTCGTTCAAGTGGATCAGCGAGCCCACGTACCAGAAATGGGCCGAGGCATACCATGCAGCCAAGATCTCGGTATCCAACCGTTCGGAGCAGGTGGAGAAAATCGGAAGTCAAATCGAGGACAATCTCCTGTTGTTGGGAGCCACTGCCATTGAGGATAAGCTACAGGAGGGAGTCAGCGAAGCCATAGTCAAGTTGCGTCGTGCAGGCATCAAGATCTGGATGCTTACCGGAGACAAGAGAGAAACGGCCATCAACATTGGCTACTCGTGCCAGCTCATCAAGGACTACTCCACAGTGATTGTGTTGAGTATTGATGAAGGAATGGAGAAGTTGACGCAACGAATCCAGACCAGCATATTGGAGATCGAGCTGGGCAACACTGCACACAGCGTGGCGGTCATAGATGGAGGAACCTTGACGGAGATTGAAAGCGACCCCACGGTCATGAGTATCTTGGTGGAGCTCTGCATCTTGGTGGACTCGGCCGTGTGTTGCCGGGCTTCCCCATCGCAAAAGGCCAAGATGATCAACTGTATCCGGGAAATCAAGAAGAAGGACGTGACTTTGGCCATAGGCGATGGAGCAAACGATATCGCCATGATCCAGAGTGCGGATATCGGAGTGGGAATCACTGGAAAAGAGGGTCTCCAAGCAGCAAGAGCAGCAGATTATTCCATTGCGCAGTTCCGGTTCTTGATCAAGTTACTCTTGGTCAATGGTCGTTATAACTATATCCGCACGTCCAAGTTTGTGTTGATGACCTTTTATAAGGAGTTGTTGTTCTACTTGACCCAGTGTATCTACCAACGGTATACGCTTTTCCTGGGCCTGTCGCTATATGAGTCGTGGTCTTTGTCCATGTTCAATACGCTCTTCACGTCGTTGCCGGTGCTTTGCATAGGTATGTTTGAGAAGGACTTGGATGCTTCCACCTTGATAGCTGTTCCCGAGCTCTACGCGGCCGGACGTCTCTACCAGGCGTTCAACCTTAAGGTGTTTTTGTTCTGGATGTTTTTGGCTGCGTTGCAGAGCACGGGAGTTTCGTTCATGATGTTCTTCTGCTGGGGATTCACTGCTCTCAGGGACAACTCGACGTTTCCCTTGGGCAATGCATCTTTCTGGGCCTTGGTCATTGTGATCAACATCAAGGCACAGTTCATTGAGACCCACAATATCCAGTGGCTAGCCATTGCATCCAGTGCATTCTCCATATTGGACTACGGTCTATGGAACCTCTTGATCATGGCACTCCAGCGGCCCAAAGAAAAAACCATCTTCTTTGTGGGCTACGGGCTCGTGGAGTTTGGCGAGGACGTCACGTGGTGGTCTGTGATTCTTCTTACGGTGTGTGTGCTTCTTCTCTTCGACTTGCTCACCAAAATCGCCAGGTTCATCTTCAGCCCCAGCGACACGGAGATCTTCCAGTACTTTGAGAAGGACTTCCACATGAAGAAGTTGTTTGAGCAGAACGCTATTAACGAATTGTCCCAGGGTTGGTTTTTCCAAAGAGATGCCTCCACCACGCTTCGGAAGATCCGGGCACTCTTGGGCATCAAGTCTAAGCACGACGAAGAAATGCTTGAACCAGGGTCTTCGGGCTGGAGAAAACGAGCCGGCACTAGTCCTCAAGACGGAGAGCTTCCGCCTGGTTCCGAGGCCTATGCACTTAAAAAGAACTATGAGATCTTGCCCAGTGGGTCGAGGTTCAAGGTGCGGAAGAAGAACGCGTTGGTGTCGAAGATTGAAAAGAAGTTGCAGAGGGAAGATGAGAATGTGAATGAGATCATTGAGAATAGAATGAGAGGTCTCCACGACACACCAGACAATGCATGATTCCACCATCACAACTCCAGTGCATGATTCCACCATAACAACTCCAGTGCATAATTCCACTCCATATCCACTCTAGGTATCATTCGGACTGTTACATAGATTCAGCATGAATAGTATATTGGCCCTGGCCATGCACATAATTGGGCCTGATTATATTCGGATACTTCCACTATAATACATAGAATTCATTGGTATTATGGTTTAGCACTCTACCACATTACTTATACAACCTTAGAGTACATTCATAGCAACCTTCCCAGTGCTTAAGCTACTGACTACTAGAACTTCTTATGGTTCTGCCAGTCAAGTAGTGAAGTAGTGAAGTAGTGAAGTAGTGAAGTGACTGTATTGTGAAGTATTATATGGGAATATTTGATGATATAATTGATTTAAAATGGGAGTCAATTTTAGGAACATGTTCCTTACTTTGGGTGCTCCCAGTTCCATTGATCGTTTGTTCACGACATTCTTTATAGAACAGCCTTTGCCGATCTTGTCTTTGAAATCCATACTCTCCAATCTTTTCCTCTTATCTGATTTTCTGACATCGTCAAGTACCATATTCTTCCGGAGTTCTTTGGTCTGTATAAAGTGACTTGGTAGAACTCTCCCGATCGGCCATAGTTAAAGGTTTAGATACTTTATTATAACTTGAGGTGTTAGAACCACTATAGACAGGGCTCTGCCTATAGAGGTATTACGAAGCCTCTGTCCGATCCTAATAATGGCGAGGCCATCATAGTACTTCGTAGAATAATGGATGTGATACGGTGTTTTCAATGGCCATCATGGTACGAAGTACTATGATGGCTTATCGAATGTGCTAGAACAATCATCACCATTGTTCTGATAGAGAGTTATTCGACGCCACGGTTTCTCTTCAAAGTTATATAAGCCGTTCTGGATCCTCTCTTTGAGGAATTATCAACAAATAAAGTAACGATTAGGTACTAAATGCACTAAAGAACATAACAGTATTGTATTGTTCCTCAATGAATTTAGGATTAGCAATGAAATTATGTCTTTCAGCTGCGTCAGTAACTGGACACAAGAAATACTTAAGAAATTCAACCATCTCTAAGATTTATATTTCACATTTATAATGCGAGAATTTTTATAAGAAACTTAATTTATGTACATGAGTTTGTCTATATATGCTTACCCTTCATCACGCACTACTCAGCACGACGCAAGAACGCTTGGTGGGATTCGTTAATGATGTTCACTCTGCCCGATGCCTTCATCTGCCGTTTTCCTTCCTTTTAACCAGGACTCTGTGATAATAATAATAGTACTTTTTTTTAACTGAAAGATTAGTAGTCGTCCACTTCAACAGTAGTATAATGGAGGATACTGAGGTAGTGGTATAGTGGTAGTGGTAGACTGAAATAGTACCATAGTACTATAGTGCCATAATACTATATTTCCTTAAGTAGTAGTACCAAAAGTAGTCCCAGAGGTATTACCAAAAGTAGAGTCCAACTGTTGCGACTGGACAATACCTTATACATCTATATACGCTTGTGGGTGCGCACTCCCATGCCCATGCACATAGAGGCTATACTGGTCTACCTGATACTAGACGGATGACAAGCCAACCGCTGAAAAAACAGGACTGAGTTCTAGACTGGCTCTGATTATACAGACTGGTATAAATTCTAGGAGTAGGGAGGGGTCTATGTGCCGGAATGGACTGTACGTAGGGTCCAATTTCTCCCAAAACGTCATTAAAAACGGACCTGCAATAATAATATTGTTTTCATCTATTATAAATAAGATTTAAAGGTGCTTTAGATGATTTATGGCTTTTATTTTTATTTTACAAGGGTTTTCGATTTTTGGGGGCTGGTTGTATTTTAAAGCTATTGTCTTTTCGCACTATTCAAGAAAAAATGGGAAATTTCGCAGCCAGTGCTCACCCACTAAATCTTCCCAATGACATTGTAGATGATGCAAAATAGATCCTAATAAATCCTTAATAGATCCCTCAGATCCTTCATAGAGGAGACTGAACTATAAGTACTACAAGGTAGAATCTCATATATAAAGCCTGGTTTATAGTATCTTGTCTAGAGTAATGTATCTGAGACTACTGGTACTACTGGTACTCCTAATGTAGACAATTGGTATTAGAACAATTAAGGGATGAAGGCTGCACGAAGATAGGACACTATAAAGATATACTGTATAGATATTATATGGTGGGTCTATACAGTATAATACGTATGGGATAGAAGGGCAGGCTGATAGGATGTTGTTATGTTAGTTATGTGAGTAGTTGAGGAGATGCGAGGGTGCGGCCGGAATTGCCAGCTTAGGTTGTCTAAAAAAACCACACACTCTATAAAATTTTAATTTAAGACCACAGTTGCGATTTCCGGAATTCCAGCACCTCAGTGAACTACTTTTCATGGCACATTTCGGAAAGAAAAGGGGGTTTGCGTTGGGCTTTTTTCTACTGAGGTAGCCGGGTGTACGGGTATACCATCCCCAATTCCGAGGGTTGCAGCCATTTATTCTACAATGCCCCATTTACAGGAGGACTATATATAGTCCGGAATTAATCTAAAGAGTGGAAATCTAATGATGAAGAGACCCACGAAAAATGAGTCTAGTTTTCCAATGCCTTGAACATGAACGAGGCAAAGGTCGAGGCCGCAATCAACACGCAAATCATGTTGGGCCCAAACTTGTCGGCGTAGTCCGTGGCCTTTCTCTCTCGGATAGCAAAAGTCCAGCGGATATACTTGAAAGTGGCATATGCCATGGTGAAGAGCGCCGAGATGAAGAATCCTACCGATGCAACCAACGCCGACCGGCTGCCGTAGTTGATGAGAACTGTGGCAGTTCCTCCAAGAATCATGCCGATGGAGAGCCAACTAAGGAATGTTCTCTCTGCAGCAAAGTACACCTTGGGCTCGATGCGGACAGGCACACAGATCTTCTTTCCGCTGGGCAAGCGGTCCTTGAAAGTAGCGTTCAAGTCGAAGTTGGTGCCTGGCTTGATGGTGAATGTTCTGTCGTCGTTGAAGTAGTGCAAGAACTTGCCGTACAACAGCTTGAAGAACGACGAGGGTGCCTCGTTGGTGCCATAGCCTGAGGGAAGCAACAATGGAGTATTCTCGTCCAAATCCTCCTCCAATGGGTTGACCGAGTTGGAAAAGTGCACTGAAGAGTACCGTTCGCCGTATTGCTCGTCCATGAGCTCCTCCTCATCCAATTCTCCGCCCGAAGACGACGATTTGGCCTTGTTTTGCTGCCGGAGAATACCATACTCCTGCTCCACCTTGGGCTTGCGAATATCCACATCCATTTGGGGGTACCAGAAAGGTAACAAGTCCACGCGATCGGTCAACAAAGTGGCTCCACCGTGGATGAACTTGGAGTACTTGGGCACAGCTTCCACCAAATGAGAAGCCACCAAATCACGGACCCAAGCTGGAGGTTCTTGGCCCATTTGCGTCTGCAACTTCACCTCCAAAACAGCATATGGAAACCGACAAATGTCCTTCTCGCGCAATTGCGAGAATGGGTAATCCACGCCGATATCCATCCGTCTCCAGTTGCCATGGGTACGGTCAATGCCATCGAAGTTGTCTTCACGCACCATAGACAACTCGGTATCCAAGGAAATACGCACACGGGCATCTCCAGGCAACTGGAACGCCGTTCTGTTGTAGAAGGACCTCATCACGGGCCGGAACTTGTGCTTGAGCACCGAGTACTGCACTTCCTTGGCCAAAGCCTCCAAGTTGTCGATTTCCTTGGGCAGTTTCTTACCATCCTTTCTCATTTTCTCAAAAGCCTGTGTGGCCGTGAACTCTCCACTCAAAAACGAGTTCACCTTGTTTTCTTTCAACACGAAACGGGCCTTGACGGACTTTTCACCAGTCCAGTCCTCTCTGTGGGTCTTTCTCTCCACGAAAATCTGGTCCGACTTCATGCCTCCGTACCATCTCAACCGGATAGCCTCTGCACCCTCATCCTTCTTCAACCGGCCATAGTACAAGTCCATGTCCTTGTTATCGAAGTAAATGGACGTGATGGCCGAGTCCTCCTGGTCAAACTCCTTCTCCGCATTGAACACCAAAACAGGCAAGTGCTTCAAGATAATCAACTTCAATTCCGTAATGTTATCGGGATGCACCCAGTACTTGGTGGTTTGCCGGACGAAGTTCTGCTGGCTTCCTCCTGCAGCAGAGTCTCCCTTCACTGGGTTACCTCTTGTCCGCACCAAATCGTACAATTTCGACAACTTGACAATCAAAATGTCATAGTTATCCTTATAAAACGGCTTGGCGTTCAACCGCACCTGGAAGATGGGTTTCAACGTGAACGACGTGGTTTTATCGTGCTTCTTTAAGATCTTCTGGAATCCCGTGTAGTTCAATCGCGTGAACTTGGCAAGATCGTGCACATCGGCAATGATATCCGACAATTCGTCCTCCAACTCGTCGAAGTCCAGTTCCAGTGGCTTGTTGCCTGTAGGATTTTTTAAGGCATCCACCACCTCGTAAACGTACTTTTCAGCATCCTTGATTCTACGGCTTACCTCAGTATTTTTAACTTTGGTGAACAGGTACACCTTGTCCAACTCCTCCTCCAACCTGCTCAAAAACTCCTCCTCGAATTGGTTGGTCCACTCGTAGTCATTGTCCTTTAAGGTTTTTTTCAATTGGTGCTTCAAGTTGTCGTAGTCGATGTAGTAGAAGCTGTAGGTTTTGATGAGCGACTTCCGCAAGTGGTCGCCGAACTTCATGCTTTGGTGGGGAAGATGTGGTGGGGGAGAGAAGGGTGAGATGGAAGCAGGTGGTGGAGTAGTAATTAATTAATTAGGACTTATCTCTATCGCGCCACGTGTGGAGGTATGTGCAGGCACGCGGATCTTCAAAAGGGAAGAACGAAAAAAAGGTCGTACCCGGATTCGAACCGGGGTTGTTCGGATCAAAACCGAAAGTGATAACCACTACACTATACAACCTTTGTTGAAAAAAAAAACCGATTGTTTAACCAGCCAGATGGAACACAATGTGAATAGAATTGTGATAATCCCATAAATTTAAGTGTATGAGATTAGGTTGTATAGGTTTACTCAAAATCCAACTTGAATCTAAGTCCTGTATAAACTTTTTCAGTGTGGTAACCTGAAAAAAAGACTCTACCCTCGGTTTAACTGAAAGTGCATATCCGCACTGATGCAAGTTCGTCAGTGTGCACCTCATGCTTAGTCGAGGCTTCAGACGGTCCTTTTCAGCCCGGCCACTCTCGGACTTTTCCCACGTGATCATAGGAGGTGGAGTAGTCGGAGTCGCTGTGGCACACGAACTCCAGAAAAACCCCGCCCATAGCGTGGTGCTTATGGAACAGCACCCAATGCTCGGTATGGAAACCACCAGCCGCAATTCCGAGGTGGTCCACGCAGGCCTCTACTACCCTCCCTCATCGCTCAAGGCCAGGCTCTGCATCCGGGGTAAAGAGTTGATTTACCAGCTACCCCAATCGCTTGTTCCATACCATAAATGTGGCAAATGGGTCGTGGCGCAGTCCGAATCCGAGGCGGAATATTTGGACAGTTTGCTGGCGAACGCTTCCCAATTGCAGGTGGAGACGGAACGGCTTCTGGCGAAACAGGCCCACACTTTGATCCCCGATATCCGTGCTTCTTATGGTGCCCTTCATTCTCCTTCAACTGGGATCATTTCGGCACACGACTTGACGCAATATTTCCATGCCCAGTTCGATAATGCTGGTGGAACCTTGGCTTTGAACACTCACGTAGAGAACTTGGAGCATGACCATGGCAATGGTAGGTACATTGTGTATTGTAAAGATAGTAGGGATATGTTTTCGGTGACTGCTGAAAATATTGTCAATTGTGCTGGTTTGCATGCTCCCAAAATTGCCAATATGCTTCTTCCACCCCACCGTCACGTCCAGAGCTACTTTGCCAAGGGGAACTATTTCTCGTATACCCCAAAAAAGCCATTGGGCAGGAAAATCAATAAGCTCATATACCCGTGTCCTCAGCCCAATGTTAGTGGGTTGGGCACGCACTTGACGTTTGATTTGAGCGGAGCCATCCAGTTCGGGCCGGATTTGGAGTGGCTCAACACTGAAAACGCTGATAACTTGGATTATCTGGTCTCACACACCAACCTTGAAAAAGCAAAAGACGCAATTGCTACGTATTTCCCTCTGATATCCATCGACGAGCTCCAAGCGTCGTATAGTGGGATCAGGCCAAAGATCCATCCCAAGGGAACCGGTGGGTTTGCTGATTTTGTCATTCGTGAGGAGGAGGGGTTCAGTGGGTTCATCAACTTGCTAGGCATCGAGAGCCCTGGCCTCACCTCCTCTTTTGCCATTGCCGAGTATGTCAGCGATATATATACGGGCAAGCATAGAGACTATTAGTTTTTAGAATGTGATTATCCAACATCGTCGATGAACTAGAAACTAGAGAAGACCAGAGAATATGTCAAAGAATTCCTAGTGACAGAATTTTCTAGTGACAGAACTTCCTAGTCACAGAATACCTTGATAGTCACACAATACTATACCACTCTACCACTACTATACAAATACAGGACTATGTACCAAGTGCTAAGCAATATCCTGCATTCACCAACTATTCTAACTAGAACACTAGACATTACTAGACATTACTAGACATTACTAGACATTACTAGACTCTACTAGACTCTACTAGACTCTACTAGACTTTACTAGCCATTACCAGCTATTATGTATTACGCTGCACTAGTACTACTAGACTAGATTAGACACTAGAACATGCACTACTAGAGTATACACACTAGAGTATACACACTAGAGTATACACACTAGAGTATACAGTAGATACTACACATAGGTACTACGTACTAAAAGCTCCCCAATAGACTATCCAGATTGGCTATCACTAAATCATTACATGTTGTGAAGGAATCAAGAAAATACATGCTTCAGTAATATTCACTTTTGAACCACTCAAGTTTTAATCCTTCTTCACCTTCTCTAAGTCCAATATACCCTCCTAGTACTCTTAGTACTCTTTGTACGTTTAATTCTCTTAGTACTCTTAGTCCAAGTTTTAGTACCACTATTAGTACCACTTTTAACCTTATCCTTATACCTCCTCTTAGTACTCTCAGTCTATACTCAGTCTATACTCTTTATATTGGAGAATTATTTCTGGATATCAAAAACTTAAGATCTGGTTCGACCCCAACGTTACGGCCCGGAACCTTGAGAGCACTCCGATATTGAAGCAGGAGTATGGTGGTGCAAGCATGGGTCTGGCTGAAACTGATGCTCATGTGTGAGTTATAGAGAGAGAGCTAGATCTGGTAAAGGTTAGATGTTGGTGGAATCCAGAATTAGAGTTAGTAGACTATTGACTGACTTGTACTACTACTATGTACTACTACTATGTGTTATTTTAATAGATGTCATGCGTTCATATGTGAATTAGGGTACTAAATGTGTTATCTTAACGTATGATATCACTATGTGGAAATACAATAATTACTTTTTTTTCTTTAACTTTGTCTTATTAATTATTTATTTATTACCTTTAGTTTGAGCTTTCACTACTCTCAGTCAGTTCGGGGTCCACAAAACCCCAAGCCGGTGTGGGAGTAGAATCAGCCACTTCAAAAGGGTCCCAAAGTTTGGGGTGGGACTTTGGGGTGTCCCAAGGCAGTGCGCGAGCCTGGTGCTTGGTTTCCCCAAAGTCCCCATTTTCCCAAATGGTTTCCCAAATGGATTCGCCAATGGATTCTCCAATGGCTTCTGCATCGCACGGAATAGAGCCTCCAAAAAGGAAGTCCATGGTCAGTTGCGTGAGTAAGTTGCCCTTTGGAGGCGGCTTGGACTCCAGGTCCAAGTCCAGGTCCAGGTCCAGCATCATCGATTGGAAAGTCGAGTGGAACCTCGATTGGGACCTCGAGTGCAGTTTGGTGGGGTGTGAGAGACTCAAGGTGCTGGACAAAGTGCTCATATCAAAAGATGAGTTTCTAGAGTTCAAGGTATCAAAAGGTGAGCTTTGTGACTCGTCTATGGCCTCTTCTGTCTCTTTGCACTCTGCCAGCTCTGGGTTGAGATTGTCAGGGTTAATTTTGGCAGGCAAAAACGCCTGGATTAAGGGAGAGAGCTCCAAGGTTCTCCAGCCCAAGGGACTGGACCGGGGGTCTTCTTCGGGGTCAAGAGCCCAGCTGGTGGGTCTCCATTCCCTAGGCTTCCTAGGAGTCGAGCCAAGAGCAGTCAGGAAAGCCAGAAAAGGCAGAGGATCCTGAGCAGCCAAGAGTGGAGAGAAATCGGTCTCCAGTGGGGTATCGCAGCTGAAGAGCCGGTGGAAATGGTCACACGGGTCAAGAGCTTGCATTGAAAAAAGAGTCTGAGAGTCTAGGTGTAAGAGTCTAAGTATTAAAGTCTAAGTCTGAGTCTGAGTCTGAGAGTCTAAGTATTAAAGTCTGAGTCTGAGAGTTTACTTTAGAGAATTTGTTATTCTGAGAGTCTGAGTTGAGTCTGAGTCTGAGTTGAGTCTGAGTCTGAGTTGGTGGAGTGAGTTGGAGGGAGGTTGAAACTGGGGGAAGAACGCGGCTTATATACGGCAGCAGCCGACTACAAACTCATTTCTGGTATGGCCGATCACAAAAGAAAAAAACATACGTTTTGTGTTTTTGCCTACAAAAAAACCAAAAAAAAAGAAAACTAGAATCTCACATGGCGTATGTGAAAATGGTGTATATGAAAACATAGGGCAACGCACGGTATTTACTGGTCAGCCAGGTCGCGGCCAGAAGAACCGTCCCTGGAAAAAAAATACTGGAAAGCTGGTTTCGAAAAAATATAGCTTAGCAGATGCATCAATAGGCTTGGCAGGAATACGGCAATTTGGAAGGTGGAAATCGGCGTTCGATGCACAGGTTCCGATGTCTCGTGTGCTGCAAGCTCGATTTGTGGTTTGTGGAATGTCCATATACGTAACTGTGGGCCAGATGCAGGTTTGTTTACACCTAGAAAAAAGAAACAGCCAAAGATATATTCAAGCTGGAGGAGTAGAGAAAACATCATAGAGATTTGGACTGTGTCAGATTGGAATATAGAGAACAGGCTTGAGTTGGGTGCAAAATCCTGCATACACACATTTTACAGGTGTACGGGTGCAAAAGGATGTTCTACTCCGAACATGACTAAAAGTCAAATCTATCCGTAAAAGAGTTCATACTAGTACTATCTTGGTAGCGTGTCACACGATCAAGTAATGTGAAGGCCTATGATAAGTGTTCAAGCTGGAGATCTTATAATGCTTGGTCAAGTCTGAGTTAAGCTGTGGTCCTTGGAATAGTATAACCAGACTCATCATGTATTAGATATGATCTAGTATAGTGCAATGTACTACACTATAATATAGTGCACTACACTATACTAATACTGTTGAACATGAGGAACCGGTACATCTTAGGGTACTGCGTGTTCATGTGACTGCATATATTCAAGACAGATGAAACCACGATGGCCTTTTTTGAGGAGAAGACAAAGCTGGGACCAAACCTCATCTAGCTCTGGTTATTGTGCTCGTCTAAATAGTTATTTGAAGAAGCTTGACCAGGGTGAAATGGGATATATAAGAGGCGACGAAGTTGCTCTTATGAGGAATCATCTCAGCCTGAGAACAGCGTATCATGTTTTCAGGGTTTGAGGTATTCGGTAATCAGATATTCAGGTTCCTGGTGCTAAATACAGGTAAGAATACAAGAATCTGACAAGATTAGAAGAAGAACCCCGACTCGCTTGAATTGTTGAGGGCCAAATGTGGCCGTGTCTTTGGATCTCTTGCCGGTTTCTTGATGTCATTAAAGTCGATTCCTCCCACGTAAAACAAGGATATGCAAGAGGACAAAGAGCCCCTTTTTAATGCTTTGAAAACCGTCGGGCACTCGATTTTGATCTCCACGGGAGTCATCTCCACACTCAAAGTCAACAAGGAGAAGATGAAGAATGCCTTGACCATGGACATGTTGGCCACGGATCTTGCATCATTAGAGTTATTGGAACCAATGACAACCGTTCCAGTTTATGCGAAGGTTATTGTAATGTGCAACACAATAGTCAAACAAAATATTCATTGCTCACTTTCGACACACTCATGTACTGCATGTAATTAACTACCTGCATACACGGGTTGACACTGTTGGAACATGAGGAATCAGTACATCAGAGATGTACTGCATGTTCCATATGACTGCATGTAAGCGGGACAGATGAAACAGTGATATGCAGGAATAGACAAGGAGTGGGCGACGTCCCGCGGAAAAGGGAGCGGGCGGTATCAGAAGAGGTAACAGAAGAAGAGACGAAGTTGTTAATATGAGAGTTCTTAGTATAGTTTAGATACAAATAAGAATAGAAGATAAATGCTCCAGTTTATGCGTTAGTAGATGATAAAGCGCAACAGAGTTGGCACATGTCTCATATTCAACAACTGTAACACCAACGTATACATAAAAACCATCTCACTTATCTTGAGGAATGAGATCCATATTTTCAATTAGGAACAGTGCCGGGATTTTGGTTTGGGTAGACGCTCAACTCTAAAAATGTCAAATTTTGGCAAGACCACGATATGGCATTTTTCCAGAACCTTCACATTATTTTCGCTAAAGGATATAAGCTCAGGTGATGTCTTATATCAGGCTGATTATTCGGCACACAATGGAGAAGCGTTTATCTTCAATGGAATTATTAAACGCGCAGCAAATCTTTTGAGCATCTTTAAACCCTTTGGCCCCGCGGCTCTGTATGGTGGGATTGCGCTCTACAAAATGTACCTTGGAATGCTTTGGAATACCTTGGAATGCTTTGGAATACCTTGGGACCCAACTTGGAGGTACCGTTGGGGAATCTTTCTTTCAACCTATGTTTTAGTATATATATTAATATACAGGGATATGTAAATTGTACCTTACAACGAGACCAAAGTGCGACATGTGTCAAAGTGGGTGAAAACGTGGAAACTACTCTTCACTCGACTAGCAACCTGCACATAACGTGTCACTAGAAGTCTGCATACAACGCATTGGCGAAGTCCCTTGACTCCGTACATGCTAGGTACTCGTTGACAGAATGTGCTAGAATATAATGTAGTTGAATTAATGTTTTAGGGTATTTAGACTCATGTATTTTAGACTCATGTATAGCACGCGCTTGTAGTGGCTTCTCTGGAACAGTCTTTGCAGTGGAGTTTAACGTTTTCTTTCTACTGTAGCCGGTGGGAGTGCGCCTGCATGTAGCACCCGGGCCAACCCCCTTTGTTTCCTTATATGGTAAATTGAACCCGAATAAAGTCATTTTTTCTTATACTCTAATTCCGGCCTAGCCCATTTTTTTCACCATACGGCGAGATGATGTCTCCAAATTGATTGAATTGAATTAGCCGTATCATTGGAATTCACATCACCGAACCCTTGCGTAATTTGAACAATAGGCACTGAAGTCAAATGAGCTCAGTCAACAACTCAATGCACTTCTCCAGTCTTTCCAAAAACCACTAAACGGAAAAAAAATGTAGTTCGTCACTTATCTCCCAAAACCAATTCTACATCTATAAAGCCTTACTTTACTCTCTTCGCCAACTCATATATCTGACGGATATACCAAGGAAGTAGCGGAGATAACAAAAGGGTCTGGAGTTAGGGAGGCGTAAAAGACCACAGATTTCATTCTTTTTGAATGGCGTCTTTGTTCTGGCCGCCTTGATAAAATTTGCTGACTTCCCTCAGTATGGCCCGTGCATGGACGGTTTAGACGACAGAATTGAGCTTTAATGAACAATATAAAAGGAATGCTCATGCGGCCTGCATGTAGCCCAGAAAATCATTCTTCACCAGTGCTGGAGTTCCTTGAGCCCTAGTGTCGGACTCTTCTGCCTACAACACACAGATAAGTCAATTTTATACCATTGCAATCTCAAATCTCTCCAAGACGCATGTATGGTGGTATTCCCAATCGTTGAGCTCATGCTTGCGTGCACATGTAAGGACTCATTTGCAGCCATGGGGTCTGCAGCCGATAATTTGGCTTCAGAAAACTTTCGCAAAAAAATCCATTTTTCGTAATGTGGGCCTAGAATTTCGGCAAACAAAATTCAGGGTCGAACATGCCATGAGTCTGAGAAGGGTCTTTGGGCCAAAAGAAAAAACCAATTTTGATATATCGTTCAATAGGTAATGTGAGAAAAACGAAACACTTTCCATTGGGAGAATAAAATTAGTTTGCTTTTGGACAGAAGTCTGGCTTTTGCCGGGTAAACTATTTCCCAATTGCATTGCTCCCCAGTACTATAATTCGGACGTAGTAATCATCCATCAGTGCCTCATAATCAGTCCTCTTTAGGCCTCTCTCTTGTGGCTCTTGGNTAGTAATCATCCATCAGTGCCTCATAATCAGTCCTCTTTAGGCCTCTCTCTTGTGGCTCTTGGAGCTCTTGCTAGAGTATATTCTAGAATCTGACCCAGACGACTTGACACCCTGAGGCAGAAAAAAAATATTGTTTTGACAAAAGGCCTTTCCATTAATGTAGCATCCCAGGAAGAATTGTTTTGGGCCCAGGAATACAGGAAGTATGCACTCGCTAAGGCATAGCCAGAGATTATTCGGCTTTTGCTCCCCGAAAGTCGG
>NKZK01000424.1:0-31795 GCA_002370145.1 [Candida] ipomoeae | reverse complement strand
ATATACTATACTATGATATACTATACTATACTATGATATACTATACTATGATATACTATACTATGATATACTATACTATGATATACTATACTATGATATACTACTATATCATACTGTACTACTGACTACTGACTACTGACTACTACTACCAAGTGCTAATCATTGACATTGGCTGCTAACTACTAGATACTATGAGGACTATGGTGACTACTACTAAGATTTCTTCAAAATACTACTGCTATTATTGCTAGCAAATACTATGAAACTGCGACTAATTACTACTGGCCTTCCTGAGATATAATGATACCAACTATCACCAGGTGAACTAGCCACTGCTACTACCAAGATATCTCAAAATATAAGCTACTGCTGCGGCTGGTACTACTACTACTACTGGTACTACTACTACTGCTGGTACTACTACTACTGCTGGTACTACTACTACTGCTACTACTACCAACTTTTCCTAATCATTACTACTAGTAGTACCAACTACTCCTAATTATTACTGACTACTACCAACTATTCTTAATTATTACTGACTACTACTACCACTATATATGTCTGTCTGTCTACCTGCCAGTTAGTCAGTCAGTCAGTAACTCAGTCAGGTTAGACTGGAAATTCTATTGTGACCACTCTACTAATCTGTTTCTATTTACTGGTTCATGTTTTATGGGTGTTTCAGTTTCAGTTTCATGGGTGTTTCAGTTTCAGCTTCATGGTGACTAAAAACTACGTTTACTACTTTACACTACTGCTAGGAAAAGATACTTTATGATATACTACCACTTGCTACTAGTGCTACTACTACTAACTATTACTCTGTTACAGTTATTACTACTAACTATTACTCTGTTACAGTTACTACTACTAACTACTACTCTGTTACTTCTACCACTGCTCATACTACGGTCAAAATTGCTTTCTACAGTATGAGGTATACTGCTACTAACAACCAATTATCGATACTAATGGTAGCTACTACTACTACTACTACTACTACTACTACTACTACTACTACTACTCACTAACTATGACCCACTGACTACTACTACTACTACTGCTACTACTACTACTACCAAGTGCTAACTACTGACTACTGACTACTGACTACTTCTAAACTGCTTCTATATTGGTCAAATGATTCTATATAATTGTCCACGTAAACTGACTACTTATAGATTACGTATAGACGGCTTCTGACATCTTATACACACTTTATAGACTACGTAAATACTTGTGTATACTATTTGTGTGCTACTTATAGACTAGTTATATGCAACTTATAGACTACGTATATACTACTTCTAGACTGGCTTGGATGTCTGAGTTGATCACTTAATCTATACTGGACTACGGCCTACGGACTGCTACTATACTACATATTAGTACTCTACCATTAACTGGTGGTTTTACTGAAACTACTACTATAACTAATACTATAACTAATACTTATACTGCGGACTACTTCTAGTGGTTCTGGATTTCCTGTTATTCCAGACTCTAGAATTATAGACCATGTATACTACTTCCAGACTACTTCCAGACTACTAGACTAATTAGATAGGAACTAGAGTTGAACTACTGCTACTGCTACTACTACTGCTACTGTTTTTGAGATATCTTGAGACTATCACTAACAAATTCTATTACCAACTACTACTACTACTACTACTACTATCATGCTACGCACTTTCAATACTGTGATGCTACAGTTCCTGCTATTAGCATATCTTGAGATATACTACTACTAGTACTACTAGTACCGCTACTAGTACCGCTACTAGAACTAGAAGTCGTACTATTATTGGAGCCAGAACTAGTACTACTACGACTAGAACCCTGACGTAACAACACAAATCTAACAATTATCTGATTACAAGATCATCTAATTATTTGATTATCTGATTTTCTGATTATACTGATTAAATATTAACAAAGTTGATAAAATTGCACCACATAAATCCCGAAAATTAGTATTAGTATCAATACCGAAGAGTAGGAATCAAAGAGTAGTATTAGTATCAATCAAAGAGTAGTATTAGTATCAAGAGTGACTTCCCATGAGAATACGCCATGGCTTGATACTGGTAGAGGAGTGTAGTGGAGAAGTGGATCTGACCTGGAACTTTTCGTTGACCATATGTCTCGATCTTTGGTAGTATACCACTCCGATGTAGATATCTGCTCTAAGCTCCTCACCCGTGGCACCCAAGTACATGGACTCAATGGCTCGTTTCCGTGGTAGTTGTAACCTGCGGTCTTTAATTGCTCACCGAAGTAATCTGCCGGATTTTCACTTTCATAGTAGCTTGAAATCCACAATGAGAAACCATCATGAATGAAAAATACTAATTGGGTACTGGATGCACCCAAGAAACTAACAGTACATGTAGACTTTACAAGCTTCAATTGATTTGACATACATATAGTATGTGCTCTTGTAATATTGACTACCTGACACCCTCATTAGTAGTGAAGCGCTCCTGCTTTTTTTATCTGATTATCTGGTTATCTGGTTATCTGGTTATCTGGTTTCGAGAGAGCCAAGTTTCGAGAGCCAAGTTTCGAGAGGTAAGTGTCGAGAGTTAAGTGTCGAGAGGTAAGTGTCGGGAGAGTGCATTTTGAAGTGTTCTGAGAGTTGATCATTCTAGAGTTAACTATTCCAGAGACTTCTAAGAGTTTAGGTTCTAAAGCCATTCTCAACCATTCTGGCTCAACTCTTCTGGACTAAAGCTAGAGGTGACTATTCTACAAAGTTTCGAGTGTTCTAGTTGACCATGGAGAGCCAGGTTTAAGAAGCTTTAGAGAGTTTGCATTCTAAAGAGTTTTGGAGACTTGCAGGGCTACCGTTCTAGAGTTGCCGTTCGAGAGCTACTACTCCAGAGCTACCATTCCAGAGTTACAGTGCTTCATGAGTTACAGTGCTTCTAGAGGGACCAGAGTCTTCTGTCTTTTGGGATTATCTGAGCTGACCATCAAGTTGAAGAGGCATTCTAGAGTGTACGGAATTATGAGATCGAGTGTACGAATCAAGAGCAAAAGCACCAGCTCTGTACTCCGCATTTCTTCATTACTTCTATCTGATTATCTAATTATCTAATTATCTAATTATCTGATTATCTGATTATCTGATTCATAGATTGACAGATTGACAGATTGACAGCTTAATACTGGGTATACTGATGGTACTGACTGGTCCTTGTGTCATACATATTGATCATGGTACATAATCTTCATCCCTGATTATTCTCTAATACTGGATTGAAGCTGATGACGAGAAGGAGTATAATGACGGTATATGTTTGGCAGAATAGTAGTGGACTAGTATAGATAAGTGATAGAGTAGTAGAGTAAGACTGGAATGGAGATAAAAGTATAGCAATATAAGTTGGTAGTAGTTGAGTGATTGATAGAAGGAAGGGAAGGACTTTATATAGATAGTATAAAAGCAGTATAGATTAATCGATAGACTAGTATAGTATAGTAGACCGAGTGGTATAGTAAAGTAGTATGGTAGATTATAGTACAGTAGAGTATGCTACAGTGTATGACACCACTTATGGTGCGGTACAGTAAAGTGTAGTATAGTATGGTACAGTAGAGTATATTATGGTATAGTAAGTATGAGTATGAGTATGTGGTATCTAATTATAGATCTGGCTGTCCAGCTTCTGTCCAATTAGTGCCCAATTAGTGTCCAATTAATGTCCAATTAGTGTCCAATTTCTGTCCAATTAGTGTCCAATTTCTGTCCAATTTCCGTCCAATTTCTGTCCAATTTCCGTCCAATTGCTGTCCAATCAACTAGACTACTTTCATACAGACTAATACTACTAGAGACTGGGGAGATTTAGCGAGCAGACTATTGATATAAATGAGTGCATATAGCAATAGACTGTCTATTTACACTTTAGAGTTGAGTTCGAGAAAATCAGGTAACCTTCACGTGACCGCAAGCCACTGGAAAAACACGTGAGCGACACGTGAAGATCACATGACACTCACGTGCCTCACAAAAAGACAATTGAGTGAATTTACCTCGTCATTTCCTACTTTTTGTTTGATTCAAAGGGTGGCATGAAGTGGTAAGGATGAGGTAATGGAGCAGGGCCGCGCAACCAGTGCATGAAATGAGGCCAGGGCCGCGTAACGCGTGCATGAAATGGGCCCAGGGCCGCGTAACCAGTGCATTGAAAGACGACCCAGGGTCGCGTAACCAGTGCATTAAACATCGTGGGCCCGGGCTCCATAACCCTCACCCAAAACGTAAGCTCGAGTGCAGCGCAAGCATAGCCTCGGATAACGGCCAAAGATCTCCGAGCAATTTTACGGAGCTCCGTAGAAGCAGGTGGCGATGGGAGGGCGTCTTATATGCAGACCCACAGCATAGCACGAGTATAAGGCTGGCAGGCTGCGCGCAAGCTTAAATGACGCACGGGCTTCTTTTTCCGCTGTTGATTACATCGTGACTTTTTCCTCACACCGCGGCCTTAATCCAAACAGCAGAGGCAAACAGCATCTGAAACACCAACACGTGGAGCTCCCAACACCCTGAAACACACGTGAAACACCCGTGAAACCCCTGTGAAACGCTAGATCTAGGGAGGCACGTGACGCTGCACCACAAAACCAGAGCCGCACGTGATCCCACAACACAAAAGCATTCCTCCTACTTATATAAGCTTCCCTTCCCTCCCACACTTCCCTCCCTTACCTCACACACTTCACACTTACTGTTTCCCACTTTTCTTCCTCACTTCACACTTACCGTTATCCACTTTTCTTCCACATCACACTTCCCCCCACACCTCACTTCACACTTCCTTTCCACTTCCTCTTAATACTCCCAATTTTCCTTAGAGGTTCTGAGCCATGAGCGACGGTTCCTTCTTTAGATTTCCCGCAGAACTAAGGGCCGATGCCAGTGTCATGCCAGGAAAGGAAATGGACGGTGGAGCCAAGGGTTTTAACAAAGGAATCAAAGGCGGACTCACGGTGGATGTAGGCATGAAGATCGGAGAAAATATGGGTGCTGTAAATAGAAATGGAAAAGGGGTGAGTGCTGGTTTCATGCCTGTTTCAGAGTCCGATTACTTCACCCTAAAAAGTGGTGTTGCTAAAGGAGAAGAAGCAACGGTTGCAGAATCTGTAGGTTCAAGAGAAGGAGGAGGAAAAGAAGGAGGGGCAGTTCCAGAAATGGAAGGTGTTTCCGAAATGGAGGTGCTTCGAAAACCACTTGTTTCCGCCCCCACGTCGGAGTCCATAAGCTCTGTAGGCTCCGACGCCACGCTATTGGGCCTGGTCCTGTACACAAACCACTTTCTGTCGCTTTCCAGTGAAACCTTGGTGGAGTCTGCTTCGCCCAAGGCTCGGGCCCGGGCCCCGATGTTGGGTTTAGGCCCCTTGAGGCCCCCAGAAGACCCCATTTCCTCTTTTTCCCGCCCTTCTAGGCCCAATGTGGCCTCTCTACAGGAACAACCGGAGCTACCGGGCCGGAACTATACCGAGCCACTTTCGGCCCTCCCTAGGGCTGCTGCTCCGCTTCCTACGCTTCGAAAACAACATACACTTCCGTGTCTTTTAAGACCAGAACCGAAAGAATGGGGTTCTGGGCCTGGTCCTGCATACGGTAACGGCTCCAGTGGGAACATCTCTCCACGGGTTTCGGCCAAAAAAGAGAGCTATCGAGATGCTATAGCCAAGCTCTCGCCCACCATCTCGTTTGTTTCCGCAGAAAAAGTGTCGCTGCTAATCCAGAATAGCCTGACCAATAGTGAAACCGGCCTCCGCAATGTGTTGGTGCTTGATATCCGGTCGTTTGCCGATTACGTCAAAAACCACATTTCCGGCGCCATCAATATCTGCTTGCCTTCCACGCTTCTCAAGAGAGCCACGTTTAACCTTAGCAGATGTGTGATCTCGTTGCCTACATACGAGAAGACGGTGCTCCAGAACTATTTCCACTACAATATGCAGAACGTCCAGGCAGGTCGCCGGGTGGGTGCAGGAAAAGCTATGGGACTCTATGGACTCCCTTCGATTGTGGTGTACGATACTCTGACCACATCAGCCAATGTGTACCATATATGCAGGAAGTTGGTGGATTTCTCCTGCTACGACATGGAGGCAGCTCCGCCGGTATACGTTGTGGAGACTGGCTTTGAAGGCATGGAGGCGTTATATGCAGATCTCTGTTCCAACGGTACTTCTGATCTTATTGATCTCAGCAAGCTCAGTTTACAGGTGGAAGAAGCTGCAGTGGAATCGCCCAAGCTTAGCGACACGCAGAAACCCGTGGTTGTATGGCCAAGAGCATCATCCATGGATATTTCTGCAAGTAGAAAAGACCCGATCCGGACGCCCATCATCTCCAACTTCTCGCTCCCCAAAAACCTCCCCCAATCGCAGTTCAAGATCCGGCATAATGAGGAGAAGTTTGACTTTTCCGTGGTTCTGGAGGATGAAGTTGGCGCAGGGACTGCACCCTTGACGTCGCCCGAGGTCCAAAACCTTCCCCTCTGGCTCCGGGACTCCGACGCTAACCGTATCCAGATCAGGCACAGTTTCCAGCGGTTGGAGGAGTGTGAAAAACTTCGGTTGAACCTGGCATTCAAGCTCAAGGCGCAAAAACACTTCCAGACTCCAGGAGGAGGCACCGATACCACGCCAATCATCAATAGTGGGTTGGATTTCGGCCACAAGAACCGGTACAAGGATATCTTCCTATATGAGCACCTGCGGGTGACGCTCAGTGACCGGGACGGGCTGAGGACGCAGCAGGAGCAGCAGGACTGTGACTATATCAATGCTTCGTACGTCCGGCCGTATATGCAGAACCGGGCCATCAGCCATTTTCTCCAAGCCAACGGGGGCTTTTCCACGCAGCTCAATTATTTGGCCACTCAGGGCCCCATGCAGCGTACAGCAGGCGATTTCTGGCGCTGTATCCATAACCAGCGGTGTGTTTTGGTGGTATCGTTGACCGGAGAAACCGATAATGGGGTGGAAAAGTGCTATGCGTTCTGGAACCTGGGCGATTACTACTCGGAGAAAAACCGGGTGCACGTGACGCTAGTCAGCAGCAAGACGGTCCAAAACGTGGTTGTTCGGCAGTTCAAGGTGGAGATGGGGGGAGTGGAGCGGCACGTGACGCAGATGCATTTGAGCACGTGGCAGGATATGACGCTGGACGTGGATTTGGACGAGATTCTCTCCATGGTGAAGATGAAGAGACAAATCCTTGGGTCTGTTCAGGAGCTCCCACCGTTCCCGACTCTTATACATTGTTCTGCAGGATGTGGCCGGACCGGAGTGTTTGTTGCAGCGGATATGCTCATCAACACGCTTCAAGAAGCAAGCGTTCCAAGCCATCCAAACCTAGAAGGTCAGGCATCTGGTCAGACATCTGGTCAGGCCACAGATCAAACGGATCCGGTATACGAGGTGGTGAACGATTTGAGAAGACAGAGGATCTCCATGGTCCAGACGCTCCGCCAGTACTCCATGATCTATAGTCTTTTGAGAGAAAGCATCAGAAAGGAGCAGCTGGCTTAAGACACTAACATAATATCATTTAATATAATACAATATCATTTAGTATAATTTCAGATCATGTAATACAATATTATCTAATAGTAATGGGAGTGCAAAATTCATGGAGATCGAATCCTTCGTCGCTTCTATGTTCATACCTAAGAACTTATTTGATATTCCCAAGCCTTTCATACTGAACATCTTCGCAAGCTTTGCCAGTATGTCATTCACACACGAGTCTTTTGGTCCAACTATCGAATTCATTCCAGTTAAGTTTAGCAATCTCAACTACTTCTTCTTTAGCCTCTTTTCTGAATGAGAAGCTCAGTATGGCATATTAAGTGGAGTAGGAAACCCAGGAGTCAAAGTTTCTAAATCCAACACCCGGTTGGCACATACAGATTTTTTTTTTTGAAAAATCTCCCAAATCTCCAACTGTTTATCTTCCGACAATTAGTTATTTTTTAAAAATTGTTGTATTCCTCATGCTTCTCTATAAACGATCGAATCCCCGTTCTCTAGTTGCTTGATTATATTAACTAATTCGTTTCCATCAACAGATAATTCTTTATGCCTGCAGTANCTCTATAAACGATCGAATCCCCGTTCTCTAGTTGCTTGATTATATTAACTAATTCGTTTCCATCAACAGATAATTCTTTATGCCTGCAGTAGATGCAATCTAGATGGAATGTGCAATATAAAACAAAAGATAGGCCTTGCTATTCCGCACTTCCTCCTGGGACACATAAGATACCACACTATCGTCGTATTTCTTTAGTAGTAAATCCCTCTTGAAGGAGGAGCCATTAAGTAATAAGTAGTAAGTAATAAGTAGTAAGTAATAAGTAGTAAGTAATAAGTAGTAAGTAATAAGTAGTAAGTAATAAGTAGTAAGTAATAAGTAGTAAGTAATAAGTAGTAAGTAATAAGTAGTAAGTAATAAGTAGTAAGTAATAAGTAGTAAGTAATAAGTAGTAAGTAATAAGTAGTAAGTAATAAGTAGTAAGTAATAAGTAGTAAGTAATAAGTAGTAAGTAGTAAGTAGTAGTCAGTAGAGTAATCGGTAGAGGTGGTCCAACTATCAATATGTCATAGTAGATGCACTGATCCAGCATGGCTTTTTTAAATCCAAAACTCATTATCGCTCTGTGGATGGCTTCATGCCACACTCAAGACGCTTGTTTCAACCCATACAAGAACTTCTGCAAAGAACTTCTGGAATTTGAAAACTAAATGTTCTTTTCCCTTCTGGACATATCCTTCAGGTTGCCTCGTATAGATCTCTTCTTCCAGCACCCTATTGAGAAATGCTGTTGTGACAACCATTTGTTTTAAAATAGAGTATATAATGAAATATATCCGATCATAACTAAGTTGGATTAAATTGGTATAATATAGTAAAATAGTAAGTTTGAAATCCGAGATGGGACTTCCACGACTCATCCGGTTTGATTTCATATAATATAATATAATATCATATAATAGTAATGGGAGTGCAGTGATTAACCAAATCCAATGCCCTCCAACATAAATATCCACATAAAACAATCACTTCACATGAAAAACCACTCCACTAAGGTCAATGTCAATAGAACAATTCCCAAAAAATCGGCCTGTTATAAGATAGTCCCAGGTCTCAGATCCCAGATCCAGGTCCCAGGTCCCAGATCTCCAAGCCATGGTACATAATACACATTCTTGGATGATCTCTTGAGTGTAGGTTAGTGATAGTCTCTTATTTTTAGTCTCTTATTCTTAGTCTCTTATCTCTTGTCTTGTATCACCTCTGACTCCCTTACATTATCTAATTCTAGTCTCGTGTCTCACATATCTCTATCTCTATAACTCTATAACTCTATATATGAGGTATTGCTGGATATTGACCCCTTTTTTCCGGTCTTTTTTGGGCAGATAATGACTGGATCTTTTTTGCCGAGATCAATGGCAAGTTCGAGGCACTCAGAAGCCTGGCGGTGGAAGGAAATATGATCCTTTCACTTAATGGAAAGACGAGACATACCGTTCCCGTGTTTACTTTGAAAGATGGAAAAGCATCAATTCGAGGAGAGTATCTTTGAGTTTGCTGAGAAGCCTGATGAAGATGGATGGAAATTACAAGCCTTCAAAAGATGAATTAATGAATTTTATCTTTCTTGTTTGCATAGTCTACACTGATTCTAATGTCTTCTCTTGTACTGTCTCTAATATCACTTCTTATAAGCTGGAGCTATAGCTAAGACTGAGCTGTACTAAGCTACTGTCCTGCTTAGTCTGATTCAAGCTCCATATTACTATGGAATAGTGTAGTATAGCGGAATCGCAGTATAGTAATGATGGTGAGTGTGGTAGTAGAATAGTAGTATTACATAGTAGTCAGTATACTATAGTAGTCAGTAGAGTATAATAGTGAGTACTACTAGTAGTACATAGTCGTAGCACTAGTATAGCCTTATGGTAGAGTTGAGAGTAGAGTAAAGAGTATGTTTATGAGTGGTAGAATCGTTGAGTATAGAGTAAAGAATATATGTATGTAGTAGTCTAAAAGTATAGTAATGCAGCGTAGCATAGCATATGATGTCTTTAGGATGCTATAGTATTGAGCAGTATTCTCCACACAAGCTTCAGAAACCAGGTCCCAGGTCCCAGGTCCCAGATCTCCAAGCCATGGTACATAGCTTATACATTCTTGGATGATCTCTTGAGTGTAGGCTAGTGAGGTTTGGAATACTATAAAGAGTTATTCATCGGACTGCAAATCGGACTGAAAATAGGGGTGAAATATCAGAAGCATAGTGCTATTATAGAGTACTGTAGTGTGCTACTACAGAGAAGTCAGTATAGAGTAATTAGCACTAGTATTCTGGTGTGTAGTAGAGTACGGTATAGTCTGGTGTGTAGTAAAGTACGGTATAGTCTGGTGTGTAGTAAAGTACGGTATAGTAATATAGTATATAGTATGATGTTGCTGTCTACTATTTCTGCTATGCCTATTACTGCACTATGTACTGTTTTATATCAGCAAAAAAAAAACCTATCATACTGAATGATTAATAATTCGTAGTTAGAAGTGCTTGGAAAAACAGTTGACGAGGAGAATAAAAAGTCTTTGTTTCTATACCCATCTCTTAAAGCCTTGTACAGTAGTAGCATTATTACAGTATGCTAGTAACCTTCTTTAATTAAATAAATATTTTAACAATTCCAAAATCACCATAGCTGGTAGTTACAAAATAGATAACAAAAAAGCATATATAATGGTATCTGATTGTATAACAAGATCGATAGACATGTGTGTGTGTGTATATACGTGTGTGTTACTAATATCTACTCTGTGTATAGTGGGGCTTGTTCTGGAACTTGTGTTTGCTTTCAATGGGATTGATCCAGTATATTACAATTCGCATCATGTCTGCCATGTTCTATCATCGAATACCCAATGGCTATTGGTATTAGATTCTTGTGAAGAGTTCATGTACTAAGTTATTTTTGTTGGTTGATGTTTTCTCAAAAGGAGGAAATCGGGAGGGAATTCGGGCCACTTAAGTAGTTGGCGGTGGAGTTAGCGTATCCAGCCTGTCGCTGCTAAGTTTTTACGGGAAAACTCTTTACATTCCATCCTACTCTGGTCTAGCCAACTATCCTCTACTTTACTATACTTTACCTTTATACTGTACTACTATATACTCTACGCTACTCTACGCTACTCTACGCTACTCTACGCTACTCTACTCCATTCTACTGCATCTGCTATACTATACAATACTCTACTCTATGTAGTGTAGTGTGATAGTCTACTCTACCATAATCTACTATAATGGAATAGTCCAGGGCGACTTGAAGACGGAGAATTTATTGGTTACAGGGGGAAATTGGCTTGTGGTGACGGATTTCCTGGCCTCAAGTTTATCACATCTGGTATCTAGTACAGTGATGGTAGAGGAGCGGAGTTATGGAATGGCCATTGTTAGATCAGACGGCGTAGGCTTCCTAATACCTCTATGGGTAGTGCTTTGCACATAGCGGATCTAACACTAGTAACCTTCTTTAATTAAATAAATATTTTAACAATTCGAAAATCACCATAGCTGGTAGTTACAAAATAGATAACAAAAAAGCATATAATGGTATCTGATTGTATAACAAGATTGGTAGACATCCACCATATAATATTCTTAAGCAGAACAAAGAGAATATATAGAGCTATGTACACATGTGAGTTCGTGTTTTATATAAAAATATGTTGCTTATAATATGGATTTCAGCCTCGAGGCTTTCCCCATCTTCGGCTTTCAACTGGGCCAACACCTCGTAAAAATACAGGTTTTCGTCGTAACTACTGACTATAATCACCGACTAGAAGTACCTACTATAATTACTGATATAATGACGTTAGACCTTCTCGGAGTAGCCAGTCACTGGGTAGCAGCGAATCAATAATCAATAATCAATAATCAATAATCAATAATCAATAACCACTACCACTAACTGACGTATAGTCATGGTATTAAGTGACACTGCATGATAGTAAGTAGTGGAGGGACCATCTGTGAAGTGGCAAAGAAATAGGGGAAGAAAGGAGTCTAGAGAAATAAAGAGAAAGAGAAATTAGTGTGTGTGTTACTAATATCTACTCTGTGTATAGTGGGGCTTGCTCTGGAACTCTTGTTCTCTTCCAATGGGGATTGATTCGGTATATTACTATTTGCATCAAGAGAATCTGTCCCAATGAAGCGTACTATGAGTATAGATAGTAAGGAAATATAGGAAATATAGGAAATATAGATAATGTAGCAGTATAGTCCATGTAGCAGTATAGTCAATATAGTCAGTGTAGTAATAGTAAGATAGCGTACTGTGATATAGTGGTATTATTCATATGACCAATATAGTCAATACAGTCACTAGTCACTAGTCACTATAGTCAATACAGTCACTATATGTATTATAGGTATTACCAGAAACCAATACTATTACTTGGTAGTTCTAGGTTATGGTCTATTGGTCTGCCTCACAGACAATAGTATTATTATGTATTGTTTGTAAATAATACAGCCTTTTGTAAGGTTAAACTATAAAACAATTATGGGGCATAAATAAAAATATTAGCTAAAATTACCATTTTATCTCTTTTCTCAGGCATTCAGCATGCATAACTAGGAATGACGATTCGAAGGTCGCATCCGGTGCATAAGGATGGACTCTGTCCTCGGGACCGAATGAGGTTGGATCTCCAAGATTGGATTCCAGGGATAGAAAGAGTTCCGGTTGGAACACTGGAACGGATTCCAAGAAGAACTATATATATCCGGGATCCCGTTCATGTTTGAAGGGTATCAAATTTAGATAGCAAAGAAACTGAATATAAGTGATCAAAGATGACTACTGAGATTCCACACTTAAGACAGTTATTGGAGACCTAGAACACAAGTGTTCCAGTTTATGCTAAGGTTTATGGTAACGCGCAACATTAATAAACACCCATATCTTAAGTCTACACTCTTTCAAGTTAATATATAAAAACCTATCAATAACATTACATTATTGCATTCGCTTTTTAAGAAGTCTTTTACCTCGTATTCGTTATTATTATTATTTCCATATTTTCATTTTATATATAACCTCTATCATTTTTATTATAGTGAATATTAGGCTTACCAAGTTCCATTCTTTATAGAGATTTACCCTGGGTTCTACTTTTTATCCCTATCAATTTTAACGTCTATAACAGAATAGATATACGATGAATCTATTCAAACTCATGATTATTATTTATTTTTTTTTATCACAAAATAATTTGCCTAAAGAGACCTCAACGAGTAGTTAACTTAAATTAACCATAGTAAAATTACCTGTCTGCCTCACAGTCACTTATCTGTCATGGACTATCATTGAATACCCAATGTTATGTTCTTTTAGACACGCTGGTTACCTAAACATGTATTCTTTGATGGTTCGTCAAAGAGAGGAACCAGAGCGGCTTTTATAATTAAGAAGAGAAACGTGGCATCGAGAAACTTCTCACCAGAATAATGGTGATGATTGTTCTAGAATATTCGGAAAGCCGTTATTGTACAATGATGGCACTTCGTACAATGATGGACTGGCCATTGTTAGAATCAGAAGGCCTAGGCTTCAATAACTCAATAGATGGAGCACTATGGTGGATCTAACAGCATACAGTGTATAGTGTAGTGTATACTATTTAGTGGTATCGTATATAGTAGTGTAGGGTATAGTATATAGTAGTGTAGAGTATAGTATAGCGCAAATCTATCTAAGTGTTAATAAGGGTTTTATGGCCGGAGTTAGGATTGCTCCTAATAGGCTTCAATAATATCCTATGGTCAGAGCCCTGTCCAAGAGCCCTGTCCAAGAGCCCTGTCAAGAGCCCTGGCTAAATGAGCCTGACAGAAGCGTAGTATGGTTCAGTATAGCCCAGTATTGAAGTAGTTTAGTGTCCTATATTAGATAGTAGTAAAGTATAGTGGTATTGAATAGTCATAGAGTAGTGCTTTTGTATCGTATATTGTATGTATTGGTATGGAGTGTAGTGTAATGTGTAGTGTAGTGTAGTATATAGTAGTATATAGTAGTACTGTTATTGTGGTAGTGTTAGATCCAAGATGGGTGGAATACAACCCATATAGGGATTTAGCTCACGTGCCCAGTTAATCGGGAACCGATGCTACTACGCCCCTTTCGGGTCCACCATTACTACGCCCCTTCTCGGTTCACCGTTACTACACCCCTTCGGCTACCTTCCGGCAGACTACTTAATGGCGGCCGATTCCTCTTGCTGAGGAATCATCAACGAATATAGTTTCGATTAGGTAATAAACGTACTTACAAGAATCTAACAGGTAGTACAAAGTATTAATAAGCCTTATCTTTGATGGTCATTACTGGGACTAGATAGCTTAGGCTCAAGATACCTCAATAGCTGGAGCACTACCTATGGCTAGTGCCCTGCCTATAGTGGATCTAACACTACTCTATACTCTACTCCATACTCTACACTATACCAGTGATTGGGCAGTGCTCTGACCATATTGGAACTAAAGATTCAATGCATTTCTAATCCTTTCGAATCATCTCCTATTCATGTACTAAGGGCTTATGACCTATGGAGAATCAATCCAAGTCCTCAGTAAACAGCAGTCCCTCTACACTAATTAATATTGGTGGATCTGGTGTCGTAAGACATGTAGCCCAAAACATGTAGCCCAAAACTCCACCGAAATGGCAGGTCAAGAATATTTTATTACATGTAAAAGGTCTTTCTGTCATTGTGTCATGCACCAGATGCTAATATTAAGTCATGGTCGTAGTCACTAGAGATTATCTCTTGTCATGTCACTAGGTCTGTATGTCGTATTTTACTAAACCTCATCATTTCAACAATCTCTTGTCGATCACCTACCAGACGGGTTCTTGAGGTTATCGTTGGCCCTCAGTAGTTTGGACGTGATCTCGTCCTTTGCAAATGTGGCCATTTTTGCACACATTCCGTTTTTCAAGCCCAAGCGTCACGACTTGACCGAGTCATCCCATTTTGGAGGTTCAAGAAGGCATTAGTTTCATTGCAAATGATGTGAAAGTCGCAAACGACCCTGGCAGCATTTTTGCAATCATTACTGGTCCGAACATGATAGTATAGATCAGACATAAATGTACTAAAGAACTGAACATTCTCTCGTTTAGATAATTCTTACTTGTTTCCTTATATGTATATATGTACCTAGACTATAGTACCTAGACTACAGTACCTAGATTACAGTACCTAGACTATGTACCTTTTTTATTCCTTTAAATAGTAATTTAAATGCCTTATTATCAATGACTCTATGGCTCATTACTACTTCTTCTCCATGTCTCCAAGTCCTCCATTATTTTTGCACAGAGTCTGTGCTGAAGTCGTCATGATTGCTGCGGCCTGCATTGTCTGGAGCCCCACCATTTCAAGGCATGTGCTTAAACTCTCAAGAAACTGGAATTCAAGACTGGATATTCAAAAAGACATTTAAGGTCATGAATATTGTACTGAGCCAAGAACTCCGTATATTGCGTCATCAAGGGATCTTGAGCTCTCACCACCGTTTGTCGGTGCAAAGCTGACTAGTCCAGGGCTCCAGTACAATCAGCAATAGGTCTTAGGCAACATCCTTCTGGGTGACTCCAAAAAGCAGATGACTCCAAAAAGCAGGTGCCAGTCTTTTTATATCCGAGTTAATACTACTTCACCTGCAATATGACATGATTCATTGACTATGGAATCTCTGATCAAACATACAACATAGTGAGTAGAATGACTTCAGTTGGAATCTTGACACATACTTTTCCAAGTCCACTTTCTCCAGAAATAGGTTGTTTTTCTCGGTCCCCAATTGCTTCAATTCCGATAAAACCTTGCCCAAAGTGGTATGTGTTAGTTTTCAGACTTGCGTTTATTAACTGTGACTTAGGTCTTGCCCACGTTATTCTCAGCTTCTGCGGAAGAACTCCTGACCTTACAAACGTGAGCGACAGTCCCTCCTTTTATATCGGGGTGGACATGCCTCGCTCAAATCGCGCACGCCCAGACTTTGAGCTCTAGCGCACATGCGTGAAGTACTCACGTGTTAACAGTATGTGAATTCTCCACCTCCGCTTGTCGTCCGTTCATATCATCGCACAACTGCTTATAATGTATGGGAACCTGCACTCCCAACAACTCCAACGACTCTATGAGTGTATGGAGATCATAAGTGGGTTTGGAGAAACGTATAGGCTCACGCTCTTCATCACTGTTCAGGAACAAATTTCTTAGTGCCAGACGAAAGATGCGTATATGGACTGACTCAGGTCTCAGGGACATATCATTTCAAATCCTAAGTCGTCTTGTCGTCTTGTCGTCTTGTTCTCTTGTCTCTTTCTTCTTTTGTCCTTTGTCTTTGTACTCTTGTCCTTTGACCTTTGACCTTTGTTCTTGTCTCTTTCTCCTCTTGTCCTCTTGTTCTTTTCTCCTTTTTCCTCTTGTCCTTTTCTTCTTTTGACCTTTTCTCCTCTTGAGGTTATAGTAAGATGGTGCATATGGTAACCAATGGTTTGGGGTAGGGAATGGATGCATATTATCCGGATAGGACTATGTCATAACCCATACCAACATTGACTGACCATTGACTTGACTTCATTCATGAGAAAAGGTGGCACAGAGTGGAATATGGGGTAGAGGGAATGAACTGGGAGCGAAGATATAGAAGAATAGGCAGGAAGCATAGCCAGAAGTTGGAATTATAAATATAGTCAGGTAAAACTTGACTATTGACTTCTGGGAACTGACTCATAAAATTGACCCCGAACAATGAGATGGAATAAACTCTTGACACTGTCTTTTTGTCAATCTTTTGACTCTCTGATAAACAGGACTTTCATTGACGTAACAAGAGTTTAATAGGCTATTGTAACCTGCATGGTCCATGACCAGTCTCGTTTATCATCAATTGGAAAAGACGTTTGGTCTTTTAATAGACAACAGAGATGATCATTGAGGCTCAGGTTCAGGGACAACAGAAGCACCGTAAAAAGAGCCCGAGGGAGGTTCGGAGTCGGCTGGCTTCAACATTTTGAAAGCAGTTAAGGAAAAGTGATGTTTGAGGATCTTCACGTCGGCTTGACTGCTTTGAAGTATCTTTCCTCCTGATACATACATTCCTCCTATACTATCTGTTCCTCCTGTTTCTCCTTCCCCTCTGTCAATTTCACCTGCATTTCCACTTCTTCCACTTCCACTTCTTCCACTTCCACTTCCACTTTCTTCCCCTTCCCCTTCCCCTTCTTCTTCTCCTCCATTCCCGGTTCCTATTTGAAGCTTCTTTTGAGCTTTATAAGCCTTAAGTTCGGCTCGTGTCATGAAGAAGAGATCTATTGGAGAACACTCCATCTTACCCATGCACGAATCCTTCTTCTTGATGTTCCAGTACTTTGCCCACAGACACAGACACACCATGATATCGACGTTCGAGACCTTCAAGTGTGCATCCAACTGGATCTCTAGCGGCGTCACCTTGTTTCTACTGCCAAAAACAAATTAGTCGTCAACCATGCCAAAGATCATTTCGTCCCTTCCTTTTCCAAATGTAGCCACTCCTTTCTTCAAGGTGAACCAGGGCAGGCGTAAAAGCCTCCGATCATTGAGAGAAGCAAATTCATAGCCATAAGCAGACCCCCGGCTAAGCCGCTTTAACTTGCCATTGCTTTCAGCAAAGAAGCTTCCAGTGGACCCGGCCAGGGCACCGGCTGCGAAAAGAAACCCGAGCATCAACTGAATTGGGTTCATAGGTGGTTTTAATGAAGGCGAGTGAGTCGTGTAAGTCAATTAGACTTGAATTGACGGGTGACCAGGGACAGAGTGCGTTATATAGCACAGTCATTTATAAAGGTGATAGGAGTGACGGGCGACCTAACAATAAGCGTACATGAATGCACGTTTGGGTCGAAATTTGGAAATTCTAGCTGTGGATGGCTAGACGGTTGACCACACCAAAGAATGATGTGGCATAGTCTTCCACCCATTACCACTTCACTTCACCTATCCCTTCCCCCTTCCTCCTTAACCCCTTCCTCCTTAACCCCTCAACCTCTTATTACTTTATCAACTCAAATTTCAACTCAAATTTCCTCTTCCTCATGACGTCACCTTATTCCCTAGATCCTCAAATTATATCATTTTCAAGTCACTTTTTTTATCCCCAAGGTCCCAAATAATATGACCTCACAACCTCACTTATGGGATGATAGCTCCACAATATGACCTAAACATCTGATCAATCATTTTCGGCAGGAGATCCGGTCACTCGTAATGGTGCAGGGACTAGTTACAGTACAACAATGAAAATAGATTGTTCGTGACTTGAATCTGAATGAAGCCCGTCACGGGTTCTTTGGTCATTGAAGGTAGTAGCCTGATACCTGAGGTCTAGACCAGACCGGTTTTTTTTTTTTTCAATTTCATAGTCAGGGATAGGGATAGGCATATTCAGCCCAACTGATCCAATCCAATAATATTTAGCCAATTTACGCCTTTTGCTCTATAGCCGTGGAGCTAAGACTTTGTTCTGATCTAAACGAATTTGTCCTTAGGTTGATCTGGCTTGATTTAAAAGCAGGATTCGATCTGAATCGACTTGTAGATTGAGCGTACTCTGGATCTTGCAAATCAATACGCCAAATCACACATATTAACGTCTTTTCCAAAGACTTAAGTCGTTCTGACTCAGTCGACTCAAATAGATGACTCGGATAGAAGACTCGATAGAATACTCAAACAGATGACTCGGATAAAGGACTCAAATAGATGATCAAAAAGAAGACTCGAATAAAAGACTCGAATAGATGATCAAAAAGATGACTCGAATAGATGACTCAAATAAATGTTGATCTAATATAATGCCATTGAGACCGACGCCATAGACTCCTTCTGTGTGCCCTAGACCCCAATATCGCATACCACCTTAATATTGCCACTCTACCAGGAAGTTTGATAATCTTTCCAAACCGACTACCGACTATGATGTTGTACTGGTCGTAATAGTTATCGAGTTCGAGAAGGCCAGAGTCGAGAGCATGACTTCGGTAGAATACGAGAGTGTATTCTCTTTTTGCAGCCATGACGTAGCTGCACGTTCACAAGTGGAGTCTAAAAAGACATTTCATAAATACACAAGAATAACCCTAGAAATAGTGGGAGACGTCTCCCTTATATATTGCTTGGGAACGAGCGTCGTACATGCACTAGGGGATGAAACAAAGCTGCATGATGTAGTATGCGGTTTCACACTTGGTGCATTTTGTGGTTGCATGTTGTGGGTGCATGAACTCCCGATCTGGTAGGCGTTCCGATCAACGGTTGTCGCGAGTGTTTTGGCTGCATGCGATACTCGGGTATAAATAGGGCCCTTCCCCCCCATTTTAATTTACAGCCCTCATATTTTAAAATAAGGTTTACTATTATGACTTCAGATTTATAGACCAGCCACTCAAAAAGTGAATCAAGGATACATGTCTATGATTTGTGCATCACATTAACTTTAGACTATACCTTTGAAAAGGAAGCTAACCAACATATACGCTTGTATTGTGGGAATTTAATGACATCCTCACTTGAATAACTCTATATGAGTCATTACTGAGGTACTAGCATTTTGTGTGGATTTCATAGAAGTTTGAAGATCAATGTGGTAATCATAAATGGATATACCGATAAAGGAGGTTTACTGATGAATGATGAGTGGATGAATGGATGTTGCTGTGATGAACTTGGAACCATTTCATTCCAAAGGCATATTTGAATTTCACATGCTTCCAGATTGAACATTTCTATGGTTGCAAAAGTGATAAATCACTAATCTTTAAAAAAAGACACCAATGTCAGCATGGACTTGATACTAAAGAGAGTCCATTCTAGGGTCTACAAAGATCTAAGAGGTGGAGAAAGGACAACTAGCAGCTAAAGGCCAATAAAGGGAATGGATTGAACATTATTACTACACATTTGGAAAGGCCTATTATGGGCCTATTTCGGTCCAATCACGTGCCCTTACCATTTAATCTGGACTCACGTTTCTAATGATCTAGTGGTATCCAAGAACAACTTTATTGGTGTCTAAATATAGACACAGACTATCCAAATTTCTACTAACTATTGATTTCATGCTTGAATTTAAGCTTATTCGTGTTTCAGAAAAGTTTAGGGTCCTTATATAGGGCGCGTTCTGCACACAAGACCATCCTTTCAATCCCTATTTCGGCAGGTGGAATACTCAATTGACTTAGTTCAATTTCAGTCTTTTAGAGCTGTTTCAATGTATCAGAAGTTTACTGCTTCAATTGCAAAGCATGGCAATCACATCTTATTCTACAATCATTCTTGATCATTCTTGTTCTCGTGTTTATTGATCTATATCCTGCCTCATTAGTTCTCGTGGACCTTGGTCAAGACATTCTTCAAGTTTCCTGGGTTGGCACCAATCACCTTCTCCACAACCTTACCGTCCTTGAAAATAAGGAAAGTTGGCATAGAAGAAATCTCGTACTCCTGTGCAACCTCTCCCAACTCATCCACGTCCACCTTGATGAACTTATCGTCGGAGTACTGCGTGGCGAACTTGTCGACCATTGGGGCAATCATCTTGCAAGGACCACACCACGTGGCGAAGAAATCCACCACCACGAACTTGTCGTGCTTCAATGCGTCATCGAACTCGGCTTTTGTGTTAACTTGTTGAACCATTTTGTTTGCTATTGCTGTTTTGCTGTTTTGCTGTTGCTGTAAGAATAGTGGTGGGAACGGCGCGTATTTATAGTGCGACGACCCGCGCCGCGCACGTGCAGGCGCTTACAAATCTGGGCCGCTTTGAATTACAAAGCACGGGGCCCAGACCCGTATTAGTCAACCAAGCCTCAGTGACTTCTTCGATGTTCTCATAGGTTCCATGAGACTCTTTAGGGAATTAAGAAATTCGGAGAAGATGATGGAATATCTTTTTCTGGATTCCTAGGGAATCTTGCTCAATTGAGGTTGATGGATGACGTTGTCACATGATGATTGTCACATGACCAGTCATGCCGTTGACCAAGCTCATAGCAGCCATACTAACACATGAAGCTATTATCTTTTCATGGCGATATTGAGGAAATTCTTGAATTCTCCATGACTATAGAAGTTCATGACTGCATGATGGTAGGAGAAAGTGCAGGAAATGAAGGAATAGATTGGAGATTGGCATAGTTCATACCCAATTCCTCTTTTGTATCGTAGACTGGTGGAATCAACTTTAGAGATCCTCCTGGATTTGGGTAATTGGTGATTCTTCCTGTATGCAACTCTTGATTTAGGGATCTCTAGTTGCCAATGGATCGCCATATTGACTCCTCTTTGGAGCAAGTCTAAAATTCACACTTCTCATCCAGACAGTAAAGGACTTCTCATTAGATAACCATCAGGATCTTTATCGAAGTGGGTTTTATCGAAGGGAGTTTTATCGAAGTGGGTTTCATTTTCCAGAAAAGGCGGCGAAGACTAAGTCTCAGGAAGCCAGTCATGTGATGCTTATCATATAGTTCAGTCTTCAAATACCCTAATAGTAGATGCTGAGATTAAGGTGGATTTGCTGTCTTCTGCTTGTAATCAATAAGCCTGGATATTTCCTAGAAAGGTAACCAAGATTAGAAGGTAGTCCCGATTTGCCAAAAGCTTATCCTGGCTCCTAAATGAATCTTCTTTATCCTGATAAAAAACTGACAAGAAACCCTTAATAATAAAAAAAAGCAATTCAGTCCATGATGATATCTCAAGAAGACCAGGCTGCTAAATATCATCTCAATTTCCCAAACAGGTAGTCCTCATTGTTAAATGGTAGCCATTCTAAAAGGTCCCAGACTCCTCAAATAATATCCTAAATGATTTAACAAGAATCCTGATTGCAGCCGGCAGTCCTTCAAAGGTATCTCATTTTTTGAAGATGCCCCAGATTTCTTCAGATCTAGATTATTCTTGTTTCCCAAAAAGGAAATCTAGAGTCGACAAGTTGCTTCAGCTGCTAAACCTTTTGCCAATCGTAAACAGGGAGAGGGTGTTTCTCTCAATTTCAGTAAAGAAAGTGTTAATGGGTTCTATGAGTATCCACAAGTGTCACTGATACATCACTGAACTACTGAAACATCATTGAAACACCACTGGAACGCCACTGAAACATCACTGAAACATCACTGAAACACTAAAACTTAAGCAATTCCTCTAGAGAATGTAACTGAACAATGCAAATTTCTTCAAAAAAAAAGGACCACTGCTAACATGTGTTGCCTATCTTCTTGCCAAACCAATTAGAAATCCCCATGGCTGTAATCCTAAGGAATACCGATACCTAAATAGTGATCCCTATTCTAAGGTGGTAGGTAATTCCCAAAGACGGTAATTCCCAAAATGAGTTAGACCCCCAAAGGTAGTTAGATCTCGAATGGTAGTTAGTGCTCTATTGGTGGTTAGATCCCAAATAGGTAATCAGAATTCCTAAAAGGGAAACAAATCTCTAAAGGGCAGTAAGGATTCCTAAAAGGGAGGGGTTTCTGGGAGTGGCGGATCTGGCGGCAATTTATATTCGCACCACCCCCCGCGCGTTTCACATTTTGCGGCCACAAAAGCGTTTCTTCCTGCAGCCACAAAAGCGTTCCCCCCTGCGGTATATAAAGAGACGATCCCCCCCTAAATTTTTGCAGCATATTTATACTTTTCTCTTTCTTTTCTATTTCTTTTCCCATGGGCTAGGTCTACTATTTTGGCAAGGTGTATTGCCATAAATAGGAAAGGCAGTGACGAAGAGAATTCCTTATCCACTTGAGTCAATGTACCATTTCAGGTGATGAGTCAATGTACTATTCCAGGCAATTTATCCTGTTTATCCTATCTAATTGATTATTATTTGTGACCATACGCCCTATCTGAGATTTCCCTTTTTAGACTGGTCATTCATTTGAGACTGTTCATCCTATTCATCCAGTTTATCCCACTAGCCATTCAGCCATTAAACCTTTTAGCAATTTGATCATTGTCAATCTAAGCATTTAACCATTGAACCATTAACAAATTAACCGTTGAACCATTAACAAATTAACCATTGACAATTAAACCATTAACAATTGAACCATTCACAATTGAACCATTGAACCATTTACCAATTTAAGCATCTAAAAATTTAAGCATTTAAGCATTTAGCAATTGAGCAATTGAACCATTGAACCATTGAATCATTGAGAATTTAACAATTTATCCATTTCAGACCGAATATCCAATGATCCAATGATACACGTATCCTTACTATCCTGAATATTTACCGATTCCTATTTTAAAGCATTATACATTTATACATTTACCCGTTCGAACCAATTATCCATTTGTCCTAATCATCATCTTTACTCTTTTGAGACCAATTATCCATTCCTTCTATTTATGCCAGATATCCAGTTACCCAACCAACCATTTAACCATTTACCCATTTGGCCATTTGAAACCAACTAACCAATAGTCCAATTACTCTATTATATTTGAAACCTTATACCCTATTTGCAGACATTCATTATTTGAGACCATACATCATATTCATCCATTTCTATTTATCCTACTTATCCATTTGAAGATTCATCCTATTTTCATTTTTATTACTTACAGCCCGACAATAGTCTTTTACGACGAATTGCTTGTCTCTGGTATTGTCTCTGATAATGTCTCGTGATCAAGACAATGATTGACTGCACAATAGTGTCCAATGACTGTCTATTATAAAATTTCAAGGGATTGCTTTACAAAAACCACAAGTTCTTGGTCTGTAAGGTCCAGTAACTTTTGCAAAAACCTTTTCTTGGCTGACTTATACTGCATGATACCTTCAGGGGCCTTTCTATTGGAATCCAAGATTTTAAGACTGGCTTCAGCTGCGTTCCGGACCAATTGGATAGTCTTGGAGATGATTCGGGGGTCTACCTCCTCGGAATTCCCCGTTTGCTGCATAATATGTGGCACACTAACATATGTGTCGTTATAGAGAACGCCAAAGGCCGTTTCGCCTGCAGGCACAACGGGAGACGAGAGTTCGTGGTGTTCTAGTTGTGCTATTATCTGCAGAACATCATCCTCCAGATACTCCTCCTTCAAATCGGCAATTTCCTGGTTCCATTTTGGGTAATACTCTAAACCGTCGATCACGAGAAGAGGGAGACGGCCAAGGTCTAGAATTAGGTTGTTGTTGGTAAGTGACATGGAGATGGCGGGAATCACGTGAAGCCATTTCGCCATTCGAACAAAATTTTGATTCTTTCCGGTGATTTCGGCCACCAAAGCGTCCAAGCCATCGATGTGCCACGTGAACAGCGTGGTTTCTTCAGGAACAAAGCCGTAAGTGGTGAAGAAGTGATTCACGCTTGGCTGAGGATCATACGAAATGGTGATTTCGGTGTTGGAATCGACTTCTTGGGTGAGCCGCAAGATGATGTCTCCAGAAGAAAGGTCCACATCGAAAACAGCACTATTTGAAGCTGAATGGTTGGCGAAATCGAGCATGGGAACGAGGGTCACGTTGGTGAAGAAGTCACCCGACTCTTTGGTTTTGGAACCGTCCGGTTCTGTTTCTGCTACTGGGATCTCCAAAACACGTGACACCACGGCCTTGTGGAGTTGAAGAGCCTGGTCGTAAGGGAGCAACTGGCGCAAGTGCAGGTCACTTTGCACAGCTCTTTCATAGTCGTTTTTGACTGTTTCAAGTTGAGAAAGCAGGAGCTCGAGAAATGCATCACCCAGACATGATTCCGGGTCAAAAACAAGGGTTTCTGTGGAGCTGAGACATTCAAAGTATGGCTGGAACTGGGTGTCCAAGGTATGGCTCAAGCTCACAAATGCCCAGATATAGTTTCGGAGAATAATGGTTTCCGAGACGGTTTCCGAACATGCAAGGAACAGGTTAATTGTTTTGGCAACTTCGGGGTTCGATTGCTGCAAACGGGTTTTAAGGGCCATACATGACGATAAGTCAAGCACAGCAGGTTTGGGGGTCCGCAAAACGACAGTGTCTTCGGCAAGAGGCACGTGAGTGACGATTCCATAGCCTCCTAGGCCACTTTTCTGCACACTGACGTCATTGTGAAGGCTTATACCTTGAAGAGATGCCCACCGGAGGAACGATTGCATGTCAAGCAATGGAGGCCGTTAGAGAGAAGTGGAAGAGCATGCACCTCCGTACACCACCGAGAAATAAGAAGGGAAATGACCGAAGTTCGGAGTCAAGGGTGTGAAAAAAAAGGTCAGCAATAGATTCAAGGGTCTAAGGTGCTTTTGAAATGAAATTTTCCGAAACAAGAGACAGTGGGATCAAGGGACAGTGGGATCAAGGGAAGAGAACTGATACAATAAGGTGCAGGAGATTCCCAATTTCAGGTGCTTCCGTGATAGTCCCACGCATGTTTACGGTCTAAGATTTCTTCATGGATTCTACATGGCATGGTATGTTCTATGGTATGTTCTATGGATCTTCCACTGTGGTTCTATGGTGGTTTTATGGTGTTATGGATAATCCAGGTTTTATGGTGCTGGTGTATGGAGGGCCGCGAAGATTTTCGCACTTGTGACCATTTCAATCCGCATCCAAAAGTCATCGAACCTCATACTCATACTCATACTCATACTCATACTACACAATGTCTTGGGACGACGAGGATTTTGACGTGCCTACCACCAGTGCGGCTGTGACGTCATGGGAGGCCGAGGCCGACGACGAGCCATTGATGGACTCGTGGGACGTGGACGAAGATGAGCTCGCGCAGAAGAAGGAAGAAGAGGCGCAGAAACGGGCCGAGTTGAAGAAGAAACAGGACGCGGCCAAGGCCAAGAAAAACGCCAAGAACGGGCCTCAGGCTCTTCTTGAAATCGATACTGTGGATGAACACACTCGTCGGGAGTTATTGAGGAAAGCCGAGTTGCTGGCGGACTTGAACAACGCCGCAGACTTGTTTGGCGGTTTGGGTGTTGCTGGCGACAGCTTGGAGGACCAGTTGATTGCACATCCCCGGGAAAGAGCCGGAGTCGGAGCTGGAGCTGGAGCTGGAGTTACGGTTCAAAAGAGCATTCCCAGGGATTACCCCTTGGAGAACCACCCTCTTTTCCAGCCCAGCAACAAGCAGGAGTTTGAGAAGTTGCGCAAGACCTTGGGCCCGCTTTTGGCGCTGTTGGCCGAAGACTCGTTGTTGAACTACTCGTCCAGCTTGGCCGTGGACTTGGTCCGGGATGTCGTGCAACCATTGAGCGTGGAGAATATCCGCAAGGTTGTTTCGACGTTGAATGTGTTGCAGAGGGAGAAGGAGAGGGCAGAGAGAAGTGCCCGGTTGCAGAAGTCGGGTGGTACTGCTACTGGAGGTGCCGGCAAGAAGAAGGCCAAGCCTGCAGTTAAGACCAATGTGGACAACCCTGGGTTCAAGAAGGATGTGTACGATGACTTTGACGACTTTGGCGATGACGACTTTATGTGAAGAAGTCGGTTTTCTGGTTGAAAGTCGGTGAAGTTAGGAAATGTGGAACCACTAGGATATCCTTGCTATGTGCAGGTCAGAAGTCAGAAGTCAGAAACCCGAAATCTGTTTCATCTTCTGTTTCATCTTTTGTTTCATCTTCTGTTTCATCTTGGACTGTGTGCAGTTTGAGCTCAATATAGGGGCTGAACTGTTGCCGGGTATGCAGGTATCCGGTGCTTAATGGGTTGGTCGCTTCTGCTTAGATAATACCACGCCATGACTCAGCTATATGTATTCAATAGAACATGGTAGTATGTATTGGTGTACGGGTGTAGTTGTGGAATGGTGCACTGATGTATGAATTTGGTGTACAGGTGCGGAACGCGATGGTGTACTGATGTAATAATTGGTGTACTGATGTTTTTCGTAACTGATCGCGTGCTGCTACACCTTCAACGGGCACCCGATGAGCTCCCTAAAACATGCCTTGGAGCGAGTGTCGCGGGTCGTGCAGATGCATGGGGCACCAAAGTCGGATCCTGCACAGAAGAGCTTCCTCCCGGCGGCGCCGGAGGCTCGGCTCCGACCAAAAACTTGCCAAACCCGGCGATCCAAACTTCCCGATCGGGAGTACGCCCGAATAATGCCCAAATTGGGCAATGTGCAACGAAAGAAGTTCCAGGACTTTCTCAATCCTTTGGGCATTCCCCAATTGAAAATATATGACGACAATGTCGCAAAATACGACATTGGCCGGGCACAACAGAATCTCCGCCAAAAGCGCAGCGCCAAGCCCACCGACATCTTCGTCGATTACCTCAACGAGAAGGCCATGTTCAACAAAATGCTCACGTGGCTCGTGGATTTGACGCCTGGGCACTTGAAAGACGGAAATGTCGTGCAAAATGTCGCGGCGCTCCAAAATGTCTTACAGGAGGAAAACGACCAGTTTATGGCGACAAAATACGTGAATACGCCGCGGTACCATTTCCAGGAGCTCCCGCCGATACCCAATCCGCTCACTCCGGAGTCGTTTCAGGAGTACATTTACTTTTTAACCCACAGCCAGGTTATATACAGGAACTCTGTGTCGCTCAAATCGGGCATAGTGCCCGACATTTTGTTGCACACACACCGGCTCGACAATGTCGCGTTTCAGAAATGTCGCTCGGTCGAGACATACAATTATCTCATCAAATACTTTGGGAACGACAAGTTCCAGGTGTCGTTTGCCAAGGAACTACTCTTGGTGATGATCAAGGATGGTCACGTGCCCAATATCAACACCATCAACACGCTCATCAAGATCTGCAAGCGACATTCCCATCGGAGGGCAGTGACACTGACGTATTTTGCGGTAGTCCGGTATTTGCAGCTAGCCAAGAAGTTTGGGATCGAGTTGAACTTGACCACGTGGAACCGGGTGTACGACTGCATACAGAACGTGCTTTTGAAGGAGCAGTTTGTGAATAAAATCTCCGCCGAAAACTTGCCTATTCTGGCGAATTTAGCCGTGCAGATCCTAGAGGACTATGCCACCACCACGGATAGCTACCTTGAGGTGATACGTTTTGTGGAGCTGGATCTCCGGCGGAGCGACTGGCGGGCGGATTCCCGGGTGTGCAATAAGATCTTGCACCACCGGGTGCGACATTTGCGCGACATTGCCGAGTTGCGCGACATTTTTGACGACATGCTCCCGCAGCTTAAAACCGACATTGCCACGGTGAAGGCGATGGTGGATGCGGTGGAGGCGAACCCGAATGTCGAAAAGAAAGAGGCCTTGATTCTTGGCGTCTTCTTGCGGTTCCTGCAGGGTGACATTCCTCCCGAGACATTTGGGAAGGTGGTTGCGACTATGTGCAGGACCACAAATAACTACGACGTCCGTGGACTCAGTTCCATTGTCCGGGGCTTGATTCATGATGCATGCATTGCATATCAGTTGCCGGAAGAATACTTTGAGTACGAAGATGAGGGCCAAAGCCGAGGCGGGGCCGAGAAATTGCCTAATTGGGAAACCAAGAAGGGCAATAAAAGCAAATACGGCTTGGCAATCCCAATCCACCTGCTTTCGGAGCTGTACCGAATTGTGAAACGACTTAGCAAAGATGGTCTAAACGAGTTAGAAATCCGGGTGTTATATGCCAACCACTCGCACGGGGCTCAAAACGCCATGCCGCACGAGAAACTCAGCGAGGGTGAAGTGGTCACGTGGCAAGAATTGAAAGAACGGGCCCGATCGGCGGAGTTCTGGAGGAACCCCGAGCTTGCATTGGGCTTGACGCAAGCTGCACACGCGACGCCCGCTTCGGTGGTCAATGCATACAAACGCGCCAACCACGAAAGCATGGGCACTAGCCACACGCGCAATTTGGTGGAGATGTTGCATAGCGGCCCGCGTGAACACTTGATGCAAGAGATGCGGCTGCGCAAGATCATAGACGTCGACCTGTAAATAGATTAAGTAGCATTGTACTGGATATATATATGTGGAGATTATTGTCCAAGTCCTTGTAAACATCAGTACCTCTACACTAATTAATATTGGTGGGTCTGGTGTCGGGAGACATCTTTGTATGTCCTCCCTCAGTTGATATATATTTCGGTACTCTTATAAAATAGCGGGAGCTTGTCCTTTTATATTGGGGTGAGCCTTCACATGACCAAAGTCACGTGAGTGACTGCGGTCTCAGAGAGACAGCAAGAGCTGTTTTCTCAACAATATATGTAGATTAGACAACACATGTTCTGCAACCATAGTTGCGGCACCAGGTGGACCATAGATTAACCATGGTGTAACGTCCAGTGGACAGTGACTGAAGGACACTGTCCTCATAGTCTCGTCAAGATATGTAAACACTTCAGGAGAAATGTTTACTTCAAGAGAAGAAGAAGATGTGGAGTTTTCAGTGTCCATTGGAGTATTGGTGGGTCTGGCTTTAGGAGGCATCTTAGTATGCCCCAGACAGATGATATTTTAATTAAATTATTAAAAAGATGGATATGGTCCCGACTCCCTTATATATGTGGGAGCTCTACCTTCACGGCACCAGGCGGTTGTAGTAACCTCAGGTGCATATGAAGAACAGGTGCTTGTAACAATATATAGTACTGCACATAGCCATAGAACCATATAGATACTAGTGTAACGTCATAATGCATATAAATATTACTACATAATCGTGAATACGTGAATACAGGAATACGTGAATATTTATTGCCTCCTTTAAATATATATGTATATAATATTTTTTAATGAATGTACTGTACCTGGTGGAATGGCTGCAAAGAGGACCGAGGGTATGTGCAGTATGCGCAGTGATATCTTATTATATTCTAGGACTAGCATATTAAGAATATAATCGGTAGCATTAATTATACCAATAAATAAAAAACACTCAAAAATCAGGCCGTACTGTATATAACAATCCAAGCGTCAGTCTATGGACCTCTATGATCGCTAAAGTGACCTGCGTAGTATAAACACTTATGAAGAGAGAGCATAAGGTATAACTGTTCCGATTTACCATCTACAATCGCATAAACTGGAGCGGTTCTGTCATTGGTCCCCAATGTCATCCTATAGTTAAAAACTCTAAATATTCATCTCAGTCATTACTATTCTTATCTGTATCTCTACTATACTAAGAATCCCCTGAACACACTGTTCTCAGACTGTTCTCAGACTGAGCTGACTCTGTAATTTTTTGCAAATTCTTCCAAAACCTTTCATTTTCACATAATATCTTTCAATCCTTTCCAGTTTTTACAAGAGTTTCCAAAACTTTCCAAAAGTTTCAGTGTTTTACCTGATGTTGTAATAATTATCAAGTCCACTAAAGTGATACGTTCATCATGAATGAACTAGCTCAACAGATGTTGTAGAGATGATGATTTTGAGCTGATAAAGACAGTTCTCTCAAAGTATTTTACCCTCAAAGAATAAAGCCTGATTCATCCAAGTCTCTTTATTGAGATTTGTTTTCAGCCATATTTAGAATCAAAAGGTAAATTGGTATTTGGAATAGTCAGTGGATGAGCTTTGGTAGGTTTTGTGAGCTCTCAGCTAATAACTTTCAGATCTAATGATAAGCTTAAAGAGCTAGTGACCAATTTGAAGGCTAGATTGAAGAATGTCTTCTTGTAATGGGAAATTATTCGAGGAAATGCCAGGAATAGAAGAAGAGACCTAGACGGTAGATGCAGGACGGTAGATGCAGAACGGGCAAAGGCATAGGAAAAAGGACAGCTGTAGACCAGTCTAGGAAAAATATAATTTCGTTTAAAAGTCTGTGTTGGGAGTCATTATGATGATATACCCCGTCTGGTACTGTACCCAACACAACAGTCAATGCACTGTATGTAGCATATGTACGACTAAAATATTTCCGAGTGCTCAATTGCATTCAGTCACTCTAATCCACCAGTAGTCAGTCATAGTAAACTCTCAGTCACTCAGTCATTCAGTCACTCTCAGTCATTCTCAGACACACTAAGTCATTCTCAGACACACAGACATACTCAGTCACACTCAGATACACTCAGTCATTCTAAATCACTTTCAGTCACTTTCAGTCATTCCCGGTAGTCTAGTCGTTTTCTCTTAGTCTTGTTGACTTGAGCACTCTTTACGACACAAGAAAGACCCGCAATAATAAATTCTAAGGAAGAGATAGTTTCAGACAAATAGAACAAATTCCAAAACCAGTAATTCTTTCCAAATCATAATAAATTCAAATTCAAAAAAGGGTTAGATTCTGACATCATTTCTTCCTCTGTTCATGATTAGTACCGCTCAATTCTGATCGAGAACCCCTCTATATATATAGGGATATCCAGAACTCAAGCATCTGCCCCACAACTACAAATGAGGGAATTAAGTCGCCGGGGGTGAAGTTGGAGATGTCCCCTAGTTAGAGTGCATCACGACAAAACACGATGAGGCTGGTGGCACGTGACTTTTCAGTTGAAGCTGGGGTGCATACATTGAACAATAGAAGGCCGTATTCAATAGACGGCCGTATACAATAGCCGTTGTTAGACTTAAAAGGCGGGGCTTCATAATACCTCAATACAGCACTACCTATAGTGGCTCTCACAGTTATAGTGTACAGTTATAGTGTATAGTGTATAGTGTACAGTTATAGTGTATAGTGTATAGTGTATAGTGTATAGTGTATAGTGTATAGTGTATAGTGTATAGTGTATAGTGTATAGTGTA
>NKZK01000423.1:0-97073 GCA_002370145.1 [Candida] ipomoeae | reverse complement strand
TCAAGCCTGTGTGTTGTCGTTGACCTGCAGGCAACATGTTTCACAGTTGCCCGCACTCACAGGTTGACACATGTCACATATCCCACAAGTTCAACACGTTCAACAATGGTCTCAACGAGAATATCTCAAACATTTTGGGTGGTATCCAGCTCATAAGACAGGGTAAGTACTTCCATGAAGATAAGTAGCTTTTTGTATATGCCATGATTGATTTCCAAGAATTCCTGCACTCTGCATCATTCACTTTAAGAACCCAATTCTTGTTTTGGTACATCTTTTTTGCGGCTTCACTGATTAAGTCAAGAATCGTGCATAGAAACAGTAGGGTGACATTTGTCATGTAAGGCTAATGCAATTAAGGGTATTGCGACTAAGCTTATTGTGGCCACGGTTGCTGCAGGGTAAGGTTAATCGATATTTTTTATAGGGCTTTCTGTACTGGTCATTGTGTCCTGTATTGTTATTGTATCCTGTATTCTTATTGTATCCTGTATTCTTATTGTATCCTGTATTGGTCATTATTATGTGGTATTGGTTATTCTTCCTAGTCTTGTTTCAGGTGTGTATCATTATTGTCGTTTAAGCACATTCTTTGTTGTTCGTGTACATTTGTGTATCGATAATGATTATTTGCTATTTCATGTAGTACTTTATTTGTCGTATCATTTTTATTACAACCATTTTTGATTCAGGATCTCGCTGTATTTATACCTGAGAATTCGGGGCTGCAAGTTGGCTTTGTGTCTGAAACACCCCTTCGCGCATGCACGAACGCCACGTTTCATGTTTTGCAGCCTTCTGCGCACACAAACTGCCGTTACTTGACTATATAAAGCTTTGCATTTTTCCGTCAATGGTCTAACAGGTGGTCTTCTTAATTATACTCCAGCATTCAACACTCATGGTTCCTTCTAACTTCTTGATCGCTACTCACATTAGGCGATGGCAATATAAGTGTAGATGTATTGCTGATACGACTTGAACCAGTGTGGATTGTCGACCAGGTGCTAGAAATTCCCTTCAAATAGACATTTCTGTATGATTTCTTTGGCGGCATCATTTCTTCGAGGGGATATCTCGCATTCAAGTGAAGACCTCATTCATCCTATCAAAATAGGATTGTCCCATATCCCCATATTTGAACCGATCAATTCAGAATAACCTTTATTTTTTTTTTTTTGCTTCTTTGGGGCTCAGCCATTTTCCGTTGGTGACCTGACATGGGTGGTGGCACTGCTTTCTATTGACACTCACACACCATTTTGGATCGTTTATGGAATGGCGCTAATGGTAATAGTTAAATTATTCCGGCTTCTATACTCAAGGAACATTCAATTATGGCTGTCATTTTCGTGGAGCTGACCCCCTATTTATACCAAGTTCTCTGTTTACATTCGCACATGGCTGCGAAATGTGAAACATCGCGCTCGGTGTCCATGCGCATCCAAGGAATGACGACCCCTCCTCCAATAATATAAAAGGCAACATATTCCAGCTTTTTACCTTTTCCTTCTCATCTTTTTCTTTACTCCTTTTTGACTCCTTTCTACTTTTCCTTCTTTTCCTTCTTTTCCTTCTTTTCCTTCTCCCTCTCCTTCACCCTCTCCTTCTCTTCCTCACGTCTTCTCCTTCTACATTCTGTGATTGCAATTACTTTGAAAATGCTTTTATGTGGAGATTGGAGGCCAGGAGTCGTTGGAGAAATCTGATTCAAAGGGACTTATTTCCACATGGGCTTTGAACTCATATTGAGGATCTAACAGACAATGGACTACTTTGAAGATATGGGGACCAGTCATTACGGACAATCCGATACTACTACAGGGCTTTCCGATTATTGTTCATGGCTATCTAATGGTTACGTGTGAATTATTATTACTAAAAGTACTGGCAATACTAACAATACTGGCAATACTCTGACAATACTGACAATACTGACAATGCATACAGACTAGTACCAATTTGGAGCGATACAAATAACGATACTGACCAATAATTGAATGTTCAGATGTTGGGATGATGCCCTGGACATACTTGGAAAACTTCAAACCAGCTTCATTTCTCGTTGACTTTCCCCCCGTTGAAATCCATTTCGAATAGTGCATTTCTTATTGTTTGGCGGCGGCGACTGCTCATAACATGAGAGCATTTCGCACCCAAAAAAAAAACTTACCAAACCAAAAAAATAAGAAACCACCAAGATCATCGCGGGTGTACGGATGTCAACCCAGGCTGCGACCGCTTGCGCTAAACTCATCGACCCCACACTCCATTGTCCCCAAACCAACACCTACACATCCTAAAAAAAATATATACCAGATGTCATATGCAGATGTTTTGAAACGTGGAGATGAGTTCCTTGCGGAGTACCCACGGACTTCGGGTTGGTGGAACTATGCGTCGCATGCCACGTGCTTGGGCATGCTTCTTGCATCCAAAGGTTTAGTCAACCTCCTCTACAATCCGCATATTCACGATGTGGAGCGGTTGGATGCTGCTTTAGCTCGTGCACGTGCTGAAGACCGGTCGCTTTTGACCGTCATGAATCATATGTCTGTGGTTGATGATCCTGCGGTGTTTTCCATGCTTCCCATGCGGTTCCATACGGATATCGATACTGTACGGTGGGGATTTGGGGCTCACAACATTTGTTTTTCCAGTAAAGGATTATCGTGGTTTTTTAACCTAGGTAAGGTTTTGGGTACTAAGAGATTCGGGGAAGGGCCATTCCAGCCTTCGTTGGATGCGGCCATTCGCATTATGAGCCCTGACGATACTTTGGACTTGGAATTTGCTCAGAGAAAAAGAGAAACCGCTACTGACTCTCCTTCCCCTTCATCTTTTGGGCCTCTTGCGAGAGAAATCTCGCCTCTGTTGGAGTCTACGGGGCCATTAATGGCCAGATCCCCGTTTATCCGGACAAAAACGTCATGGTTTCACGTTTTTCCGGAAGGTTTTGTGCTCCAGCTCGAAAAACCCGATAATAACTCCATGCGGTACTTCAAGTGGGGCGTGGCTCGGCTTATTTTGGAGAGTGCACGTGCTCCCATAGTTGTACCCATGTTTTCGTGTGGTTTTGAGAAAATCGTGCCTGAAGAAACTGCCAGTCAGGGCATAAAAAGATGGCTTCCGCAGAACCTTGGTGCAGATATTCATCTCTTCATTGGAGAGCCTGTTTCGGACGAGAAAATTCACGAGTATAGGAAATCCTGGGAGAAGTTGTGCGAGGAAAAAGGTGAAGTGGGAGCTCTGGACTTGAACGAAGAGTTGAGAAACGGCAAGGAGGCCCAGAGTCTTCGGGCAACCATTGCTGGCGATTTAAGGAATCATGTGTTGCAGCTACGGGAAAAACTGGGCTTTTTTCCTCCCGAAAAGGCTAAATTCGCCGACCCAGCCTTCTGGAAACAGTACACGCTTTCGGAAGGTGCCAGCGACGAAAGCGTCAAGTTCATTGGCCAAAACTGGGCCATCAAGCGGCTCCAGAAACATTTGCCAGAATACGACGAAGAGCCAAATCATTGAGTCAGACAATTACAGACAGACGTGGCTAGACATGGCTAGACTTTGATAGACATGGCTATCAGCATGGCTAGACATTGATTATAGACAGTCAGAGACAGTTATAGTCATGGAAAGTTATTGATCATTGAAGTCATGATAGACATAGTCATTGATCATTGAATACCCTAAATTCATTGATAGTCATTGATTTTTGAAGTCAGTGAAGTCATTGAATCATGGACAGTTACTCAAGTCAGTGGATTCAATGAAAAACATAGTCAATGATATACATGGATAGAGATGGTCATGGGGAGACATTTACTATTGATGGACAGTGAATTTATTGACAGTCATTGAGGTCATGGTCATTATCATTGAATACACTGAAGTCAGTGAAGTCATAGTCATTGATAGACTTGGTAGACATTGAGTTCATTGATAGAAATTGAGGTCATGGGCTGCTACTGATACACATTGACCTTATGATGGATTATCTCATTGGACATGTTCAGAGATGTCTCAAAAAACATCCCGAAATGTCTCAAAAAGATATCTAGAGATGTCTTAATGGTATCTAGAGATACTCTGGGTTTTTACAGATACTCTGGGTTTTTACAGATACTCTGGGCATTTAGAGATACTTTGAAGGGTTCTTCGAGGATACAGATATTAATAGAGGTTTGTGGGGCCTCTAGATCTGGAATTTTTGAGACATAAAAGACTCCGACTACACCAGTCAGTGCTGGTCCAGAACCGTTAAAGATACTTGGATGATAAATTTACTTGGATGGCGAATTTACTTGGATGAACTTTATGGGAGGCTCAGAAGAAATAGTGGACTACAAATGATCAAGAGAGAGTGAAATATAAGAGTTTGGTGTGTTCAGAGTTGGGATCGGATTTGAAGTGGGATTCTTGCTTATATGCAGGATTACCATGATTCACGCCCGATTTGGAGATTTTAACTCAAATTTTCGCGTGCTTCAAACCAACAGATAAACAAAATTTCCTTTTCTCCATTTTTTTATCATTGTCATTTCTGTCTTTTTATTGATTTACTGGGTTCCTGTCTTTGGTCTGCTGGGCTCATGAGTGATGGTATTTTCGGTCGCACGGGCGCGCGCAACTCATCTCCATCACTCAATTGTTGACCTGAAACAAACCCACACCATCCCTACAATCGGTGAATCCGGTCCGAATTTCGCTGAAATTTTTTGGACTTTGGAATAAGAAGAGCCGAATCTCAGGAATTCCGAAAAAAAACGGAAAAAATCGCATATTCAGTCCCTCAGCTCACTGCATTACTCAGTGCTCCTCATACTCAAAGACTGAGTTCAGAGACTAACTTCGGACACTAACTTGAGACTAAGTTCAGATTAGTCCAGTTAGATTGTCTATACTCCAACGATTCAGCTTAGAATCTTCATCTTCCAAAGACTCAGCTCATACACTTTTTTTTGGAATTCCACACTGGTTGATGAATTGGTTGGGGCAGAGATGGACGGTGTGCGGCCGTGGGTCCATGCTACAATATATCCGATACAGAGATGTGCGAATACTGCCGTTTCGGGAAATTCATAGTGGAAAACAAAGGGACTCGGGGCTCCTGACCCACGTGGCCCAGGCTTCACTTCCCGACCTTGTTTCGGATATAAACCATTACCTACGAACGACGGAGATGGCCGACAATCTCCGGAGAAAACTCCTCCGGGCGAAATGTGACGAGTTGCTCGTCTACGGCCAAAAAAATGGAGTTTCAATCGATTACTTCCGGGCTCTTAACCGTGTGTTCGTGCATACAAGGCAAGAAAGCGGCTCCATTTTCTCGGGGGTCCAACTCCATGAGCTTTTCAATCTGGCCGTGCAGTACTACCTTGGCCGGAACAGGACGGTGCCTCAATTCGTGCACCTTTTGGCCGCTGATTTCGTGAGCTACCCGGAAAAATGCCCCCTTTACCCAACAATGACTCTTGTAAATATCGTTCGGTTGGGGACATTTCTACGGGACTTCGAGACGAGTTTCCTGCACATAAGCCGCTTCCCCCTTCCTCCCGATTTTCTTTCCATGCTATTGGCCGAAATGAAGGCGAATAATGAACTCAAACTTGCGAATTTCAAAACTGTGCTTCAGACAGATAATGTTTCGGATGACCTAGCGTATGGCTTTGTGCAGTACGTGGAAGACCTATTCAATGAGCGGAATCCCAATATCCACGAATACTTGGACCGGGAGAGAGACGTGGCGTATGTGCAGGAAACCATGAATCAAGTGATTTCCCATGATTATTCGGTGGATGCAAATATGGCGTTGCTTGTTTTGAAAAGCTCGATGAATACAGTGTGCTGCTGTGTGCAGGATGAACAATCGGTTGCAGAGCTTTTCCGAAGAATTGCCGGATTGGGAAGTCGTTTAAATTTGGACGAGACGAATTTGGATGTTTTGCTCTTGGAAGCGGCCAAAAACGCTGCTGAGTACCCTGAATTTTTACGTCTGGTGTGTGACCAGATCTTGCAGGGAGAGTTTTCGGAGGAAGCCGTGTCGAAGGCGGAGGTTGTTCGGATACTTACCGGATCGGGCAATTCCTCGGCTCAAGCCGAATCGTTGGAAACCCTTTTTGGGAGAAGTGCAGATTTAACCAATGTGTTTACCTTTATGGTTCAAGGCATGGCTTGTGTGCAGTACCCCCGAATCGTCGAAAATGTCGAAAATCTCCGCCGAAAATTGCACCACGAATACTCTCTTGATGACTATAGGTATCTTATAGGTCACGTGATGCATCTGAACCCCGACCAGGCGTTCCAGCTCTTCGAAACCTCCACCAACTCCATCAACTGGCGAGATTACATCGACCCGTCAGTTCCACATACCCTAAACGGACTAATTCTTTCATTGGCGGAAAAAGAGCATCTTTCCTTGGAGGAATTGTTCCGGAGATTCAAGAAAATCAAGCAAAACCATCCCAGTGTGTGCGATGCTCAAACACTCCATGGTTTATGCAAACGGATGTTGAAGGAGCAATGTGTGGGAGATGTGATTGAATTGTTGAAGAGGGAATTACCGAAAATGGAAAAAGATTCGATCCACAAGCTCCAGGTGCAGGAATCATATAACCATCACAACCGTCAGTTATTCAATCTCTTGCATGATTTTGTCTTGACCTACGACCAGGAAAAGACATACGAAGTCAATTGGGTGCTTTATGGAGAGCTCCACAAGTACTTCCAGTTTCCACACGAGAGCTATCTTCCCGTGATGCAGTTTTTTTGCGGAAAAAACCGGTTAAATGCAGCGTTACTCATTTGTCGGAGGATGAAGATGCTTAGTGAGCTCCACGGTGCTCAGAACCCGAACCGACCACCTCTGAGGGACATTTACATGTATTTGTTCGAGGTTTTCGGGGACAACTTGTATGAGGAGGGAGTGGTGGAAGTACACGAATATTTGAAGATGGACACGGCCATGGAAAGCCAGGATATCGAGTTGCAGAATTGTTTGTTGAATGCATACTCCAATCTCCAGGAAGTGGGCAAGGCACACGACTTGTTCCTAGCGATTTCGGCCAACTCCAAGGAAAACGGCGGGCTCAATGAGCGTACGGCGCAGATCATGATCAAGACCTTCACCTATAGTGATATCACTTATGTGAAGCAGTTCTGGAACAGTCTTTCGGAGTACGGGGTTTTTCCTACCCACGATATCTTCAAGCAGTACTTGATAGCACATGCATATTATGGGTTGGTGGATCAAGCCAAGGAGTTGGCGAAACAGGCAGATGAATATAACTTGGTGTTTTCGCTGGATATGTTGTTGGCCATGCACAACTATTGTTTGGATGCAGACAAGCAGGAGGAAGTGGCACAATGGGCCATGGAAACGTACCCCAAGGAGTGGGCAAAAGTTAAGGAATCTGGGGCTTTGGTCACTGCCTCAGGATATATGCCGGATGGCTTGTTATTCGAGGGAACCCAAGAGACAGACATAGAGACAGCCATGAAACATTAGGAAAGGGCGGCCATGAAGCAGGATTGACAGGACAATGAGACAGACATAAAATTATGCATCTGACGAAGAGAACCTTCAACTTTTTGTTAGAAAAGAAAAGTTCGGTTGAGGAGCTGGCAAACATCATTCTGGAACTTAAAGCTTGGTCTGGGGACTTGAACTCGGAGTGTGAAAGATGAAGTCAGCAATTGACAAGAGAGTGATTGGAATGGGCTAATTTCTTCATATACCATTCTCTGTTCACGTCTTCGTTCCTTATCCAATACTTATTATTGGAAAATGATAGTCCAATAGTCATTTGCTGTGATTCAGCCAAAATCTATTCACAGTGAACCGAAGATGAGTTGAACTAGTCGACCATTGGTAAAGGGTCCCAGTACTGGGAGAATCTGTCTATGGAAATCTTCTCGGTCTTCTCAAGGAATTGTTGGGAATATGTTTATCCATATGGGTGGATTATAGTCAAGGCTCAATTTCTTGCATCATAAGACCTGCAATCTTCAGAGCTGGTGCTATCGATGGTATAGACCAAGTGACTGACAAAGAAACCAGAAGACTGAAGACTGAAGACTGAGACTGAAGTCTGAAGTCTGAAGATGACGTGTCTAACTCTATAGAGGTCAGATCTGCATTTGAGGGCTTGAGGAATCGAGTGGATAGCATTACTGCCTTAACGGATGCAAAGCCACGCATACTCCATGCCGAAACTCCAATTTTGCAGGAGTCGTCAATTTCCCTTTCTTGCAGAGGAACCAAGTCCCTATCACCTTGAGATTTGGTTCAGCCAGAACATCAACAACTCAGAGACTCACTAGACTAGATAGACTAGACAGTTTAGATAACTAAATATACTAAACAAGACTAGACTAGATATACTAGACACAAAGAGCACAGAGAGCACATAGACATTGGATGAAAGATACCATTTAGTGGTGGACCAGAGACTTGGTAGTAAACAGGAGTTACTACCACCACTACCACAACCACTGGATGGCTGGCAAGAGCACCATTGTGTTGGCGCAGGTACCTGGATCCACAGTCATGTCCACCCCCATCATTATTCTTTCTTCGAGCACCTGCCTTGTTCCTTCCGTGTCCAGCTCCAACATTGCTTCCTCCTCATATTGACCTTGATTCTTCTTCGAGCAACGACCTCCCACTTTTTCTTTAATAGACGACTTAGACTGAGTGGACTGTAGTACACCAGAACTGATAGTCTATACAGGAGACATAGGTAAATATTGAGCTGTCTTGGGCCCTTTTAAAGGCCAGCCCTTTTTCGCACATGCCGGACTAGTCCATAAGTTGCAGGGTTTCACAGGAAGGATTCAGAGATCTGGCTTCAAGTTTAGTTCCAGGACAGTGTTCCATACCTCACTAAGTATCATGAAAAGACTAAACCCACATAATTTGACCACGAGATTTGAAATCGATTGATGAAGAGGTATGAAATCTTGCAGAAACTGCGATTTTTTCAATACCATTTTTCTAGACACAACTTAATCTTATTCTCAACTATTATGTTTTCGCACTGATCGTACACCAGTACAGAAAACTGCAAACCACACTGAACCAAATCTCACAGCCAACAAATTATCGGAACCAAAATAAAATCGTATTGGAATAGCTTGAGATAGTAACGTATAGGATTCTACCCAACATATCCTATACGTCATACTCCCATACCACTTCACCACTTGTTTATAATCTGTACATAGTACTCTAAATTCCAGTAGTCAGTAGAAGTACCACTTTAGCACTAGTAGTCAGTAGGTAGTCAGTAAGCAATCAGCAATCAGTAGTCAGTAGGTATTCAGTAGCTAATATTCAGGAAAGTGGGCCAGTATTAGTGGTAATTAGTGTTTGGTGAAAAATGCAGCAACAGTTCAACCGGCATGTCTTCAAGTTAGAGCAAGAAATTGAATGGTCGTTCATCGATTTCTCCAAAAACCAGCGCTGCATCAAATTGATTGAGAACACGCTAGGTATATTGTCCCTCTTAGATAAAGACTTCAGATTGCCTCCCGAAACGATGAGTCGTGGGTGGAGAAAATGTATCAAGACCTTGATAAACCAATATTGGCTTAATTCTCCTTTTGAAGATAGTTAGATACCCACCTCAGACTAAAGACCCAGTATTAGTATCTGATAACCATAGTAGGCTTAAATCTCTGAAGGTAGTGTTCTACCCATAGTGGCACAATCCAAGAAAGATTGCCATGAAGATGTAAGGAGAAGAAAAGATGACTTCAAGGAGAAAGGAAGAGAAAAGATGATTCAAGAAGAAAAGAGTAAGGAGTAAAAAAATGAAGAAGTAAAATCCCTAGGTGGTGCGCCTTTTATAGATAAATTCCCATGTCTTACCCCGCCCAGTTTATTTGCAGCCACCAGCCATGCAGGAACGGCCACCCGCGAATAAATATAAAGGCAGCAAATCCCCCTTTTCCCAGCCATACTATTTTTTAGGAGAAAAGGGTCAGGAGTAAAAAGGGTTATGGATGAGAAGAGTTTACGGGAATACATAAAAGCTTACCTGAATATATCAACACTCTACTAGTTTGTCTGAGCTCCCATTCTCTTATGTTTCTTCCTACCTTATGTCTTCCATTGGTGTGCCCCTGAATATGTTTACTAAATTTTCGAATATTTCCCAAGGGCGAGGCAACATACTTTCTTTGAAAAAGTAATTTCGTTTTTAGTTGAAATCGGGGACCGATTGTGTGTTTGTCCTCTGACTGATGGAGGTGTGCTTGAGAAACCAGGCCGAACATTTAATGGCTGTGCGCGCCTGTTACATTTTTGCTTCATATTTCATGAATATGATCGTATTTGTGATTGGTGTTTGTGTTCCGTCTTTCATGTTTGTGACTTGTGTTTATGTTTCGAGACATATAAAAGGGAGGGTTTTCCTAAAATCAAAAACCCAGCAAAAGACAGCCTCCAAAATTTCACTGCAATGATTCCCAACACTTGGCCCAGATCATTCTTATACATTCAAGTACCTACAATCAAGAGGAGGCTTTCTGGAGCTAGTTTGACTCAGAAATGAAACGAAGGGGTTTCAGGCTTTCATGATCTGATTAGAAACATGAAAAAGTCGGAGCTGAACTCTGGGAAAGAAATTTCGTGCTTAGATTCCTGATTCATTTGAAAAGAAACTTTTGCCAGGGCCCAAAAAAACACATATGTTCTACCAATTGAGCTCAAAGCTGATATTAATTGGTCTGTTGGACGTCTCAACATTGTTCTGTTTTCTTTCCTTTTGGTATTGCAAAAGAGCCTGTGTCTCCTATTGAAGGCTGAGATGCGATTTACGAACAATTTCCTGAACAAGAAATATTAGTTCCTTAGAAAAGATATTTTGGCAAGTGTTACCAGTCTTGGTGACCCCAGTGACTTGACCAAAAAGGAAATTTTTCCGATTGTTGACCGAAACGGAATTGCCGCAAAGGCTTGACTGATACAGAAAAGTCCTCAACACAAGGGATTGTATTCGTAACCTGGTCCAGGCAAACTCTCTGGTTTGTTACAGGATTCAAGGTCTCTTTGAAACTCTTTATTGGACCATTTAATATTACTGATGGATTGTGCCATATATGCTTAATTTTGGCTGTTGAGAACAAGCTGAATGTTATGAAGTTCTTGTTATTCTTCAGAAAGAGTCAGAGTCTCCATGGTCGGCACGTGATATCCCCTCCTTGCAACAATAGAGGTGCATGCATTAACATGCTCCGTCTCTTCATTGTTTTCCCCTTCCCAATTGATGCTTAAATACGAAGCACCAGACTCTGCATCAGACTACCAATGCACCTCCTTACACCATGGCCGATTTGCACTAAGAAGTCATTTAAAGAGAGCTACAACAAAATTCTAGAGTTTCATATTTGATACAGAACTAGAAACTCTATACTTGAAACATCGAACGATTCATATTTAATGATTGTTTTGGAGTCTCATTTTCTAATCGGACTCAGCTTCATCTGCACGGGATGAGTTACTTAAAACCAAGGGACATAAAAAGAAATGCCTGGGTACTGTTCTTGAAAAAGGAGTGCATACATCAGGGCCTGATGACCGATTCTTATTACCTATTATTCAGAAGCCGGTGAGTGACTCACTAATAAGTGATTCAATGGGCAGAGCTTCTCGATAGCCTATAAAATGGGCAAGTGGTCTCCAGAACATAACCATCCGAACCAGCAACAATAAACATCAGAACGCATCAGTCATCAGCAGTCATGATATTCACTCGAGTCTTTCCGTTGCTAATCGTCTTTGTTAGTGCAGAAAATCCTTGGGTAGAAAGCGACCGGCCAATGGCTCTCACCATCAAAGTCTATGGCGAATATGTGCCGCTTTTTGCCAAACCATATTCGGATACTTTGTACACTCTTTGCTGGGGATACGAGAGTACTGGCACCGCCGTGTTCAGCCTAAAAGGCAAGCGACTATTTACTTACAACCAGACTGAGCCAGCCACAGTGGGAATTTACGTTGGGGCGTATTTTGTTGTGGGCTATATGGACAATGGTTTCGATTTGGAAATAGGCACCAATGGCAAGATCTTGAATCAATGGTTCTACACGTGTGACGGTACTCCTGGCGTCAACACGATTTACATGAACCATTACCATCCCCGCTATTGTGAGGATGCCGAACTCTACCTTTTGCCCTATGATCCAAACACAGATACAGGTGTGGCGCCAGGAACGCCCTTTTTCGACATTATACTTCGAGAGGAGGCGGAGAACCAAAAAAAGAAGTTGGCAATCAAGGAGGCCGCCAATACGTCTTTGGAGTTCTTTGCCAAAGTCAAGTCGGAATTGATTCCGCTTTCCGGACACGTATTCGAAGGATTCAATTCCCCACGCAGTGTATTTTCGTATGGAGACAAGCTGAACACTCGGACCAATTTCACCGTCCGATATGGCTATGCTATGACCAAAGATACAGCCACACCGGGGTACGCAGGATTTGTGGATGATGGGTTTTTCTTTGGTCAATCCAACCCCCCTGCGAGGTTCAAGTTGGACCGGCATTTGAGGATCCAGAATGCAAATTTTTACTCGTGCAAGAGTGATGGTTCTCTACGAGTCATTACCACCAGCAATAACTTTGTGTCGTGTGTGGAAACGGAGGTGTACCTTTTGCCGAATAACCGGGTGGGGTATTTCAATGGACTGTATCATTATACACCGGAAAACGAGTACAAGCTGGAGAAATTGATGTAGAAGTTTGAGCCGAGAGCAGGATGAACTTGAGAGGTGATTTTGGTATAGTTCGTGGGAAATTGGTGAGGCCAGGGTTATAGTCAGTGGCCTATGAGAAGGTCTCTAGTGTCTCAACAATTCCAGTACTGCGCCCATAGTCTGGTGGTTACTAGCAATAGTCTGGTGGTTACTAGCAAAAGTCTGGTGGTCACTGTACAATTACGGATCAGCTCTTGTTTCATAGTTATCGTGTGTACTTCCATCAGTACCCTCCGACCATCCGTTCATCCGTCCCATTGGTATCATATTCCCAGTTTGGTGGACTACTAATTTCGGTAGTAGTAGTTGTATAGTGATAATGAAGCACAGTGTGTATCTGTAGTTCTCTATACCTGGGCCAGTACGATCTTCGTATATGATCTATGTTATGGATCTAAACATCTCTTCAGGCATTCCATAAAAGGCTCCAGTATCAGTCTATAGTTGGCATTAAAAAGTAATAAATCATATACCCGTGTTCATACATCAAAGTGTAGCCATAGAGTAATAAAGTAGAGTAAACGTTATACCATACAGTAATAGAGTAGAGTAGAAAGTATACCATGCAATAATAGAGTAGAGTACTATATTAGTAGAATATTAGAGTACTAGAAGGGTACAGTAATTAGTACGCTGGTGAGTGGTGTTATAGTGTGGTCTGTATTCTTGATGTCTACTTGATACCCTTATTTGGTCTAGTCCCACACATACTGTTTCTAAAACCATCCCTGCTACCCTAGTAAGTATCAGTACTCTAAACCTGGTAGAGGATGTAGTACTATAAAGTAGTGGTAGAGTATCCAGTACTATAAAGTAGTGGTAGAGTATCCAGTACTATAAAGTAGTGGGAAAGTATCCAATATTAAAAAGACTGGTAGAGTGTGTAGTACTTTAAAGCTGGTAGAGTCTAGTGCTATACGGTATTGATCGACTAATCATGCAATGATCATTAACAGTCTTCGAAGTACTCAAACAATGCAGTAGAGTCAAATTGATGAATCAGTAGTCATAGTCAAACAGTCAAACAGTCAAACAGTGAAACAATAGACACGAAAATAGTAGCAATAGTAACATTAGTATCATTCTATATATGGTAGGTATATGTTATAAATATAAATATGACGCATTATTATAAAATGGTTCGTGTTAGATTCCGGTTACTTCAAGTACTCGGTTTACTATGTTCATTCGCCGATAATTCCTCCCAGGGAGGAATCTGAGGTACTTAAATACTTTTAGAGGAGAGGGCGTGCGAGGCTTTGCACGAGAACAATAGCGATGAGCATAAGACGCCGTCCCAACATCCGTCCGATGTTGTGCCGCAGCGTCTTGAAGTGGTCATTGTTAGGATTAGACGGTGTAGGCTCAAAATACCTCAATAAGTAGGGCACTACCTATGGTGGATCTAACGNAAAATACCTCAATAAGTAGGGCACTACCTATGGTGGATCTAACGGTTGGTATATGTTATAAATATGGGGTATATGTTATAAATATACATACATCATTAAATTAAATGTGTCTCAAGATAATGTTTCATCATACTTTTATCTTATCTTATCTAGATTCTTAGATCCACTATCTAACAATGTACGGCGTCCGATCCTAATAATAGCAATTGCAAACGCCGTGTCAATATTCTAAAATGACCACCACCGTTGTTCTAGTGGAGAGTTTTTCAATGCCACGTTTCTCCCAAAGTTATATAAGCCGCTTCGGTTCCTCTCCTTGAGGAACCATCAACGAATACAAGTTTAGGCAAGCAAACGTTATTAAAGAACATAACAGTAGGGCATTTATATACATATATATACATATATATTCTTAGAAAAAAAAACTACATTCATACAACATAATTGCCTTTTGAAAAGCCGGCTCAAACTTCTATTTGGCCACAACAAGGGGCGGAATTTCTTTTTGACCACGAGTAGGCGTTCAGTATGCCTCTTGAATCAATGGACTTCTCAGCCGGTGTAGGCATCTTCCACGGAGTTCTCCGAGTGACCCAAATTCGCCGACATTGTATTGTGAAAACAATGTGCGTCAATATCCTTATTTGGATACTTTCTCGTGACCCTTATTTGGATACAAGTTTGCAACGTGTTGAAAAACGGTAGCAAGATGAGTGCGCTCTGTGTTCCCTTGGCTTTGCAGGGGTTGGTTACCTGTGGTTACTACAACCGCCGGTAATGTGAAGGTAGAGCTCCCACATATGTAAAAGGAGTCTCGACCATATTTGTTAGATCCACGATAGGCAGGCCCCTGCATATAGAGGATTCATGAAGCCTACTCTGTCCGATTCCAGGCCATCATTGTACGAAGTACTATGATGACAATCCTTACCATTGTTCTATAGGAGAGTTTTTCGAATGCCACGTTTCTCTCAAAGTTATATAAGCCGCTTCGGTTCCTCTCCTTGAGGAACCATCAACGAACATATTATCAATTAGGCATAAATGTATTAAAGAATATACTATACTACACTATACTATACTATACTATACTATACTATACACTCACTATACTATACACTCACTATACTATATACTCACTATACTATACACTCACTATACTATACTATACTATACTATACACTCACTATACTATACTATACTATACTATACACTCACTATACTATACTGTTATGAGTGGCTTTCTGGGATCCTACAAAGACCATTACAAGGCGATCACATACCATCTGACAGTACCCGTAGTACGACTCCCAAGAACATTATGCACCTCTATTGCTAACTTGTTGCTTGTTACATGGTAGTGGATCTCAGCTGCGCATAGCCCAAATAGTAACCAGAAAAAAGACAAAACGAACAATGATTTCAACTCGGAAAGGCACCAAGAACGAACGGTTAAAGAGGGAGTTTTGCTGGGTGGCATTTTTCGTGTGGAGAGATATCGATGGCAATGTGCTCCAACTTTATATGGATCCTCAAATCACACGTGCGGATTAATTCCCCCTCTTGAGGGATTCAGGTGCACAGGATTCCATGGCCCTCCTCTGACCATAAAACTTTGGCCTTCATTCTTAAGAGCGGTTATCAAAATGTTGATGGCGTTATTTGTAGAACCCTTTAGCGTTCATAATTCTTGTCTTTACAACATCAGCTGGAGAGCACACGGCTGTTGCGACTAAGCCAGCCATCAAGGAAACAGAGAAGCGTGTTGAGTTTTTTGGTTGGGTTTAAGCCAAGTTGACCAACTAACAAATTCCATGTAGAGATGTATTCCAGGTATCCATAGACTACTGTACTGTATTGTACTGTACTACAATATACTAGACTGTACTAGACTGTACTAGACTGTACTGTACTATACTTTACTGTACTTCTTCTACTGTACTATACTATACTTCCTCTACCTCTACAATAGTATACTTTACAATACAAAAGTTATAGGCAGATCAATTTCCTCCTTTATGGAATCATCAACGAAATATGATAATTTGGTACCTAAACGTTACACGAGAATCAAACACATCCTTGCTATTTATAATATTCTGCGTCTCGACCAATCTCCACCAATATTCACAAAACATACCTATCTCTCTTACTTACTGCATTTATTTAATGACTAATAGTTAAATTTCTAATATATCTCTTTTATTTACCCATTCACCTATTCACCTTCTCTCTGATCACATTCAACCTTCTCTCTGACCACATTCAACCCTGGTCTCTGTACAGTCCATGACTCCAGTCTCTTCCCACGATGCAGTATAAATTCAGACATTCCACCAATCCAGCCTTAAACTGTGACCTAGTAGCCAACCTATTAATAGCTTGTAGATTTACGTGTTTCAAATCAATATGATCTGCTAAATTCTAGAACAAAAAGATCCATGTCTTGGCTACATTTCAATTTACGGGTTCTAAATTTAAGTGTCCTAAATTTATCCCATGGTGGTTCTTGAATTTGGTTTTCCCAGAGGGATGTCCAATACGCGGGATTCGTTTTCAGCTTCACTCCGCTGAGCATGTCTCCGAGATCCTCTACGATTCCTCGTGAACCTTTACGAATCCTCGTGAACCTTTACGATTCCTCGTGAACCTTCATCTTGAATCCAAAAAATGCACTCATAGATGGATGTGCAAGAGATACGTCGGAATCGTATCCATCTGAATTCTCCTCGGGACTTGTGTCTTCCATCTCCTCATCTCTTGCTTCCTTCTCTTTCTTTAGACTTGAGAAGAGGAATATCATCTCTGGAGAAGTATTTATAGTCACTAGATCCTGGAATCTCTAGGTACTGTTCTTCGATTTTCTGGTTTGACAACAACTTGACAGTCTGCACGACTTTTGAGTGAATTGACCCCAAACTATGATATCCTTCAGTTTATCACAAACCACAAAGAGTGGTATTTCAAAAGGCTCCTTTATGGAGTAGCAACCATCTCCATCTTGCACTATGTTCACAATGGGAACAATAAGGTCTTTTGTAGGATCTTGAGGTATGATATAAACATCACTATCATCACCGGAGGTCAATTCTGAAATGGGAATAAACTTGTTCATCAAGTTACCAGTTTATGCTCTTCTGATTTGTACTTCACCCTAAACTTCCTTTAAACTTCCTGTATACGTCATTTAACCTTTAAACTTCCTTTAGCCTTAAAACTTCCCTTAACTTCCTTTAAACTTCCTTGAACATTCTTTAAACTTCCTGTATACATCCTGTATCATTGCCTAGGAACCCAAGGAGGTCTCATTGACTTTGGCTGCAAAGCGTAAAGAATTCAAGGTCTCGTTCGTATTCTGTGCCAAGGGAGACACATTCACAAACATCAAGGTCTTGGAGTTTCCACCCAACGAATGTTTCAAATAATACGTCAACTTGGAGTTGCGGTACGGCACGTGACCCTTGCTCTGGCCCCCATTCTTATTGAGGCTCATAATCACGTCTCCCAAACACGCCAATGACTTGTTAATGGCTTGTGTTTCTTTGAGCCGGTCGCCTTTGGCCTGCAGAGAGTTGAGCCGTTCGGATCCGGCCAAGTCCACCAAATTTAGGGTTCCACACGACGTTTTGCCCGATTCATGGACCCCTTTGATTTCAAGGGTGAATATGAAATGTGATCTGGACGACCGGGAGTTGGCCATAGTCGACGCAGTAGAACGTTTTTTGGTGGCTCCTTCGAGCACTTGCTTGCAGTGGAGTGCAGATTGGAAAATCACACTGGACGAGTTGGTCACGGTGGTTTTTCCTGCACTATCATCGTGCTTGATGTCGTATTTTGCTCCGGGAGAAGATCCTGGCAAAAGATCGAGGATCTGCTCGTTGTAAATCTCTAGAAACCGGCCTTCCACTGTATACAGCCAGCCTTGACTCTTTAAGCCGGAGATATCACTAAAGATCTTCTCCACCGAAAGAGGAATCATGCCGTCGTGGTCATGTGACATGGTGAACGTCTTTCCCGATCCGGTCTGCCCATAGGCGAAAACACATACGTTGTGGCCGTCCAAACTGGACTGCACAAGCTGTGAGATCTCGAGGAAGATGTCCGAATTGGGACTATTGACGAACACCTTATCGAAATGGAACTGATGGGTCGAAACCCGGCTGGAGATTCCCGATACGGAAGCTTTAAGCGTGAGTTCCTGTTTTCCTCTGCAACTAAAGGTATCAGAGACGGAGATATCGGAGATATCCGTTTCGGGACTGGGCGGCCGGATTCGACAAAACACCCGGATATTGCCTTTGAGACTCTGGAGATTCTCATGTAAGATTCGTCTCTGAGCTTCAAGCGGTGGGAAAGATTGCTTCATTTGTTCGGTTTGATGCTGGAGTGTTTGAATGGTCTGTTCCTGCATGGAAGTACTCTTCTTCACCTCTTCACACTTTCGGCTCTGGTTCTCCTGGTCCAATTGTAGTTCCACCACCTTTTTCTGCTGTGCCCGTACCGACTCCTCCATCTCCTTCAAATGGTTTTGGATCTGCAAAAGTCTGGTCCGTTTTTGCTGGATTTCTTGTCCTAATGTTTCCTGGTCACGTGCCATCCTCTTCAAACTCACCCCAGCTTCCTCCATCTCCTGCTCCAACTTCGTCCCCGCCTTTTCGCCATCTTCTTGAAGCCGCAATACCTTCCAGTGGTGATCCTCCTTGAGCCCAATAAGCGTCCGGTTAAGCTCCGACTTCTGCTCCTGGAGTTTGGCCTGCGCACGACCGATTTCGTCCCGGAGCCGTTGATGTTCCAAAGCAGCCTTTTCACGGGACTTTTCAAGGCTGAGGTGGATTTCCTGGGCCAAACCTTCTTTTAGTTTCAGTAAGCCCTCATCGATTTCCGCCGAAATCTGGTTTTTATGGAGCTGGAACTTTTGTCTCAAACTGGAAAACGAATCCTGCTCAAACCCCTTCAAATGGTCGAGATTCAACTTCTCCTGCTCGAGTTCCTTTTTAAGGTCGGCCACGTGATCTTCGAGTTTCCAGATCTCGAACTCTTGCTTTGAATTTTGTGTTTTGTAGTTGGTGATGCTTTGCGTTAGGAGCAGGAGTTTCTGCCGTTTATGGTGGATCTCCGATTGGAGGCCCTGTTGTCGACGAAACCCAAGCGACATTAAAATGGGTTAGTAATGAGTAATTGGGAGACGATGAAACAATTAAACAACTCTGAAACAGGTGTAACAGGTATGAAACAACTCTGAAACAAGTGTGAAACAAGTCTAAGGCAGAAAATCAGAAGAAGTGACAGAATCTAATGTCAAAAAAGATCTGAAACAAATGTGGAATAAGTGCCGGTGTGGATCTCTGCAATGACTGATTGGAACAGATGAAACAACTCTGAAACCACTCTGAAACAAGAGTAAAAATGATATGCAATAGATACCAAGCAGATATAACAGATGAACCAACTATGAAACAAATGAAAAAAAGCTCTCAAAAGGTGTGAAACAATTCTGAAACACGTCTGAAACAAGTCTATAAATGACTATTCTGAAACAGATATGAAACTAGAAGGACCCAAAAACTATATGCAGATCAGAATCCCAGAATTCAAAGGAATAATCTGTGGGAATGCCAATGGTGTATTGATGTACAACTCTTAAACACTATGGATCAACAGACAAGCTGAAACAAATGTGAAACAAATGTGAAACAAATGTGAAACAAGGCAATCCAATCTGAAACAAATGTGAAACAGGGACAATCCAATCTGAAACAAATCTGAAACAAACCTGAAACAAGGTATTGCTAGACGCTAAGGAGAAGGTAAGGGAATGAGTACTGTGGTAGTCTCAGTCAGCTCAGATCAGTAGCTTTGTGAGGTAAACACGAGGGCGTATGTGCAGGATTAATATTGTCTAATCCGGTATATAACATACATGCATCCGTACATTCTATAATTTTACGAGATCATGAAACAACGCTGAAACAGAGTCAAGTCTTTGTGAAAATCCATAATATATAGTGAGGAGAGGAGTTTGATTTTTCTAAAGCTTTATGTTGTGGGGAATATGCAGTACAATACTGTATACAACACATGTACATCCATACATTCCACAATTTTACGAGTACATAAACAAATCGAGCTCTTCCTAACATTTGATTCAGTTTAAACACAATAACTTTCAATGGTCTTTTTTCGGTTTTGTTTTCTGACACTTAAAAAACCGGATCCTGTATATAATCCAAAACATCCTTACATCCTGCAATTTTACAACATTATGAAACAAAACAATGTTAAACTGCTCTTAATTAAACTATAGAAAGATGAATTGACAATGGATTTTTAGATTTTCGGTCTGTGCCACAAACTAACTGGACCTGCCTATAATACGCATACATCCTTACATTCTACAATTTTACGAGCTCATACAACAAAGTACTCAGAGGAAGAAAGTCCACAGCACACTCTAGATACTTAGTTCAAAGATGTTTTGATTAATTTGCTTTAATACATTTTGGCTGTAAAATATCAGTAATGTCCTACATACAGTGCTTCTACACCCGAACATTCTATAATTTTACGAGTACAAAATAAAATCTAGATTGAATAAAACATTCAATTTCCACTATAAGAAAACCCACTAAAGAAGGTGTTTATCGACTTGGTCTGTTACAAATGATTCACGTACCTGCATATACGCAACACATCCTTACATCCAGCTTTTTACTGCTAGATGAAACGAATTCTCCAAGGTAACGAAAGTGAATTAATAACCAGTGACTTTTTTCGTCGTAAAACTATGTGAAAATTTCGGTTCTGTGGTAGATTATGCATCGACCTGTATTTAACACATGTACATCCATACATCCTACAATTTTACGAGAACCTGTAACAAAAAAAAACTCCAACACATTGAGCATATCCTCTAAAATCCTCTATTGGTGAGTTCCTCTTTCCTGCTTTTGGTATGTACAGAACTATGAAAACGCCTGCATATAACTCATTTACACCCATACATCCTACAATTTTACGAATGCATGGAACATTTTTATCAAGCAGAATAAGAACTCAATACAGTGAAGCCAAGGATGTCAAAAAGATTGCCTAATAAATTTGTCGTACTTTCTTTGTCTGCATGATATTAAGTACGCGCCTGCATACAGTGCATATGTAACTATATATTCTACAATTTTACGAGAACATGAGGCAAATTCCAGAGATGAAAATAGGTCTCCAAATCACTCCCTGTGATCCATTGCAAAAAAAAAAGAAAAAAAAAAACGAATGTACAGCTTTCTGGGGCTGTATCTGTACGTTCATGCATATACCTTAAACACATCCTTACATCCTTCAATTTTACCAGATCATGAAACAATAAGATTCTCTAAAGAATGTAATACAATTCTCTTAAATCTACTCGACTCATTTTGTCGTCAATATGTATGTGCTTGCACCTTCTATGATGGTCGTGCATATATCATGCATACATCCAAACATCCTACAATTTTACGAGTTATGAAACAAATATCTGAAACATTAAGTTCAAAGAAAGAAACTTCTTGTGAATAATTTCTTCAATGTTTCCTTTGTGGGACTTATTAAGTGTGGTCCTGCATATAAATGACACAAAGACTTACAGTCCGCCATTTTAGGAGTACAACAAAAGAATTAGCTAAACGAGGGCTGGGCTTCACCGGTCTTTAATCAATACCAATCAGCTCACTCTTTAATTTTCTTCTTTTCTGCATTATTGACTACCATCCTGCATATACGCCCAAACACCCATACATCCTACAATTTTACGAGTTCCTCCTGCAATGCATGCATAAATATAATCTTCGATTGAGAAAATTAAATTCCGTTTCTCCCTACCAGTAATTCGTCTTTACTCTTCTTAGGCTGTGAGTTATTATGCATCGACCTGCATACACTCCCGCTACACCCTTACATTCTACAATTTTACGAGTCCATGAAACAAAAGGATACTGAAAGAAATACAGCCTAAGCAATTTAACCTTTCATCTGATCTCTTTTTATTCACTTTACTTGATGTGTAAGATAATATGCAAGGTACTGCATATAATGTACATAGATCCATACATTCCACAATTTTACGTGGTACTTAAAAGAGTCCGATGGATTCAGATTGGATTCTAGAAATGTACAGTATTAATTTGACCCTGTCATTCTGCGTTTCTATGATATGGTGCAACGTCCTGCAGATAACCCAAACACATCCCCACATCATGCAATTTTACGAGTACCTGAAACAAATTGAAATTCCTAAAGCTTCTTATATAATCGTTGGTGAGATAATCCGATTACTTTGACTTTGACTTTGGGGCTTGTATGCATATTCAACAGAATTCTGCATATACCCTTACATACACCTATACATCCTGCAATTTTACGAGTTTCTGAAACAACCTGAAAACTCTAGACGTGCAATCTAAGTACAAAAGAATCACTCAGATCATTTCTTCTCCAGTTTTCTTGGTATATGTAATATTTCATGCACTCCTGTATGTAATACAGACACATCCATACATGATACAATTTTACGAGTACAAGAAACAAAAAGAAAATTTTCATATTGAGTTCAGCCTCTCAAAAGCTCTACTGATCAGTTCCTCTTTACTGCTTCGGGTATGTACCGAATTATGCATATTACTGCATATAACTCATGTACATCCATACATCCTACACTTTTACGAGTAATGAAATAAATTGTGAAATAAAAGCAAAACTTCAAAGAGCCAAAAACGTCTGATGACAATATCACTCGAAAACATTGTTGTTTTTGTGGTCAGAAAGATATTAAATGTCGTCCGGTATATAAGCCTAGTACACCCTTACATCTTGTAATTTTACGAGACCCCAAAAAAACTACCGAAGCAAAAAAACTTCTCTGATGAAATTAAATGAAGCAGAAGGGTTTTTCGTTCGATACGTTTTTGTTCGGTGTTATATTAACTTTGTTGAGACCTCCGTAGTTATGGATGCTCCCATACGCTTTACCAATCCACTCCGGCAGGTGGTGGGTGCACACTAGATCCATTTACCTTCCTTTGGCCTACTTGAGTGGCGACCGAAGCACGTTCCAAGTTGACCCACTTTTGAGGGAAATCCACCCTGAAATCTACCTGGCCCCCCCCAACTACCGTACTAGTCAACTACTGTATGAGTCCATTGATTTCTTGCTGTCTCTGTAGCACCGCAGCCACTCACGTGACTTTGGTCATGTGAAGGCTCTCCCCAATATAATTGACGTCAATATCTAAGAGTACCGAAATGTCAACGGAGGAAAGACTACCAAGATGTCTTCCAACGCCAGACTCACCAATATTAATTAGTGTAGAGGTACTGATGTTTATTAAGGACTTGGAATGATTCTCCACAGACTTCATTCCTGCATATATGTATACCACATCCGTACATCCACATCCTACATTTTTACGACTGCTTAACCAAAATCTTCGATCAAAAAGGAAAAATTAATTTAGAAATTTCACTCAGCAGGGTTATCCATAAATTCCTGTTAACGTTATGTACCATATTATGCATATTCCTACATACAGGCTACATACACCCTTACATCCTGTAATTTTACGAGTTCCAAAAAAGCATCTCAAGTCAAATGGATTCTCTGGTCACATTGAAAGAATGAGATGGATTATTTTCTCGATACTTTCTTGGTCGGCGACATATTAACTTCATTCCTACATATACTTAAAGTACATCCATACACCATACAATTTTACGACTGCCGTACCAGAGTCCTAGCCAAAAAAAAGACTAACTGATGATATTTAGTCTGTAGAAAAAACCATAAATTCCTGTTAACGTTATGCAACATATTATGCATATTCCTGCATACACTATACATACACCCTTACATCCTTCAATTTTACGAGCTCATGAAACCATTCATGAAACAACAATACCCCAAGATAGTCAATATAAAACTTTTTATGATCAACTTGTTTATGGTATTTTGTTTTGTAAGGTGCATCATTCACACACAATCACACAATCGCTCAATCACTCAATCACTGAATTACTGAAATACACACACACACACATATTCACAGTCAAATAAGTCATATACTTCTGAAACACTTCTGAAACACTTCTCAAACACTTCTCAAACACTGGTCAAACTCTTCTCAAATATTTCTTTTTTCTTCTTCATACTCGTAGTGCTATTTTTTTGGGCACTGGGTTATTGCTCCTATGGTTAGCATTAGACACAACCAGTTCTCATTTCTAATACATTCCAATCATTCCATACATTTATATCGCATTCTTCAAAACCCAAATCACTCCACCACATTATCACTCGTGTCTCTACCACCCTCCATAACCGGGTACAGTTCATACTTTATTATGGTCCTGCATATAAGCGCATCACACATCCGTACATCCCGAAATTCCGGTATTTTCCCCAAAACAAAATCCCCAATGATCCCCTTTTTGCTGTTGTCAATTCGAGCCTCTTATCTTTTTTCTTTTCTGTCTTGATATTTCTCTGTTTTGATATTCCTCTGTCCTGCATATGCGCGCGATGATGCGCTCACCAAAATCTCATCTCATCAGTACACACGCAAATGGCCAAACCACAGCCCAAAGGCAAGATCAGCATCAGGCAGAAAGTTCCTGGAAAAGGAAAGAGGAGTGCATCCAACCGAGATGATGCAGAAGGTGCAGGTCTGAAACACGTGTCTGCAGGAGCCAAGCTGCACGACCTGCAGAAACCCACCAAACCTGTCAAATCCACCAAATCCAAAACTGCCGAACCCGAATTTTCAGACGATACAGACTCTGGAATCGATGAAGACGACGAATTGGGAGTCCAAGGAGCCGAAAGTTCCGACGAAGAAAGCCAGAATTCGGAGAATTCCGGGTCCGACAATGAGGGTGTGGAAAAAAGTAACCAATCAGACGAAGAAATCGAGGAAAACGACTCTAATGACTCTGAAAAAAATGGCCAGGGTTCAGAAAATGAGGGAGAAGATTCCGAATCGGAATTCCCAATGAGGAAAAAAAAGAAAACTGCAGATGATGGCCGTCAAACGTTTGCTAGTGCGTTCAATGCCATCATGGGGTCCAAATTGAAGGCGTATGACCGGAAAGACCCCATTTTGGCCCGGAACAAGTCGGTCTCAAAAGAGTTGGAAAGCCACAAGTTGGAGGCCCGGGCAAAAAGAGCTCTTCATACCGAAAAAATGGAGCTTCTTAATAAGTATCACGTGACCGAACTCTTACCTCTGGCCCTGGAGCCCGAAAAAGCCCGTGCTTATTTGGACAAGGAAAAGGCATTGAAGAAGATTGCCCAGAGGGGTGTAGTTAAACTCTTCAATGCAGTCATGTCGTCCCAAGCATTGGTGTCGGATGAAATGGAACACGAGCATGCAGGACCCCAACGGAAAAACGAGCTTTTGACCGAAGTCACCAAACTGACCTTTTTGGATATGGTCAAGGCTGCGGGCGAGAAGGAATAAATGTATGAAGAATAAATTAGATTTCAGGAACCACGTGGTAAGGGCCAGGTGTGTGTGATGTGTAGAGGCACGTGATGTTGGGTGTGATCAGTCACGTGATACTTATAATAATCCACCCACCGTAGTATTTCACCCAAGGAATCTAAATCTTTAAAATAAATGTTATGAGAAATTTAGAATCGGATTGGCAACACTAATGAAAACGATCAAAGTAAAACAAGATCGTCGGTTATATAAATAATCGCTACAGACTGCTCCACTCTAGAACCGACATGACAAATGTAGGTAGTAGCGCTATAGTAAAAGGGCTATAGTAAAAGAACTATAGTAAAAAGACTATAGTAATAAAGACTATAGTAATAAGGGACTATAGTAAAAAGACTATAATAAAAGGACTATAGTAAAAAGACTATAGTAATAAAGGCCAACGGTAAAAAGACTATAGTAAAAAGACTATAATAAAAGGACTATAGTAAAAAGACTATAGTAATAAAGGACTATAGTAAAAAGACTATAGTAAAAGGACTATAGTAAATGGCCAATGGTAAAAAGAACTATAGTAATAAGGGACTATAGTGTCTGAAATAAACTTAATTTTATGTTTTTATATATAGTGTTCAATACTCTTTTATACTTTTTTTATTCAAGGGTTTAATCGTATCCCCATAGTCCTATCTAATACAAAAGGACCCGTCTTGGACTAGCCAGAGAGTCACCGGGACTAAAACAAGAAAAGAAAACCAAAGACTTCAAATCGACTCAATATATAAAAGAGTCAAGAATTCTACAAACATCCCAGATCACAAAAGATAACGGTACCGAGTTACCAAGTAGCCAAGAATTATTACTGCAATTCAACATTGTGTGCGAGGACATCCCGTCCCATACACCGTCCCATACACCGTCCCATACATCGTCCCATACACCGTCCCATACACCAGTCCTCAATGGTACAGCGGAACGCACCAATGGGATCATACGCCTTCCGACTCTGTACCCGACAACACCGACCACGGCCCCTTTGCTGATATCCAACAACTGGAACTTTCTGGAACTTTTTGGCTTGGAAAAGCATTGTGTCCTTGGACCCCTATATGAAAGTTTCTAGTCGGTCGAGTCACGCGTATTTTATACTTACAAAATATATTTTATTGTAATCAGCGTAAATAGTGTACAAAGCATAAATACGCGGAAATTCAAAGATATCCGCTAATAAATAGATTAATTATTAATTGGCTAAATGATACCACACCTTGTAATACTGTGTTATTCATCTTTACATATTCCATCTCTATAGAGAATATCTATATGTATATATATCTACACCTGTCACTAGATACTTGATTATATGTTTTATACCGAAAGTCTGTATATGTCTATGTATATGTATCCCAAGTCCTAATTTATTCACTTGACCTCTTTTTCTCTGTATATCTCTTCTATCACATCTACATATATTGTATCTACATTCATCTGTTAGATCCACCATAGGTAGTGCTCTACCTATTTCAGTATTTTGAGCCTACGCTGTCTAATTCTAATGGCCATTCTAAGAATCACGAAACATACAAGCTGATATTTTGCAATAGAGTAGTATGAAACAGCACTCTACACTCTAGCAATATATACAGGCAGTTAGTATAGATTACGACGTATACTAATATAAGTAAGTAGTAAGTAGTAAGTAGTAAGTAGTAAGTAGTAAGTATAAAGTATAAAGTAGCATACTATAGAGTAGTATAGTGTTGGATCCACTATAGGCAGGACACTACCCATAGACGTATTATAAAGCCTCGTCGTCTAATCTTAACAATGGCCATTCCATTGTTCCACTTCCCCACCATCATTGTACGAGGTATCAGGAGGGAATGTGAAGACTTTTCCCGGTCGGACTCAGAGAAAACTGGTTGACTAGGCGACCCAGCCGTCAACTACTTAAGTAGCTCGATTCCCTCGTTTTGAGGAATCATCAACCAACAAAAATAACTTAGTACATGAACGTTTCACAAGAATCTAACAGATAATATAAGGTGACAATATGGGTAAGAATGATAAGATAAAGCCACACATCCCTAAGCTAAATGATGGTACCGATGATGAGATAAATGTTCGTGCTGATGAGATAAATGTTGGTGCTGATGAGATAAATGTTTGTGCTGATGAGATAAATGTTGGTGCTAATGATAAGACGAAAAGGTACACCAAGGAGAATACAATGTTATATTGATTTATTCTATAATATTCTCCTGTGATACGGATCTCATATAATTGTCTATATATTATATAATGTTATGTTCTTTGATACATTTATGCCTAACTAAAACTATGTTCGTTGATGGTTCCTTAAAGAGAGGAACCGGAGCGGCTTATATAACTTTGAGGGAAACGTGGCATCGTAAAACTCTCCATCAGAGCAATGGTAAAGATTGTTCTAGAATATTGACACGGCGTTTGCAATGGCCATTGTTAGGATCGGACAGAGTAGGCTTCACTATCATTGTTAGTACCCATGATATCTATCCCTCATTTCTATAACTTTGTCCAAGTCACAGAGTCATCTCTCATCTGTATGGATGGATGTATGTGTGGTTCATTGTAGTATTGTTAGATATCAGGGGAAAAGTTCGTATGGCTAAAAATGGTTATTACGATTGATTGACTGGCGGTGGTGCTTCTATGCCGGATATGGAATGGAGTACTTCTTTATTCTTCTTGGTCAATGAGTACATCATGGAATTGTATGGTGCAGTGTAGCACATAGTAAATCAGTTGGATCTTACCACTTGGATCTGAGCACGTGACATGTCACACTGTTGAATCATGCAATGTAATGAAACTCCATGAAATGGCGAGGATGGCGGAACAATAGTAGCCATTGGTGAATCATGTGACTAGACGAAAATTCAGATGAGGGAATCTGATGGGGTAGTTGATGGTGGTTGTGCTAGCATGGGACACAATGGGCAGGAAATTGACTTTACCTCTCCATTAACTTCAATCTGAACTTCAATCTCTATTAAGTTCAATCTGAGCTTCAATCTCCAGTAACTTCAATCTGAGCTGCAATAAATCTTAAACCATTGTTTGATTTCTTGATTGTAGTAGGATCCGTCGGTATTATCAGTGGAGCTGTGATTAATAAAGGAGATCTGCTTGAACAAGTCAAATCAGTCATTGTTGGTAAGTTCTTGGCCGTTTATCTCTGCTTGCGTTTGAGCATACTTCGAGAAGTCAATTTGTAAACCCTTTGGTAGACTGGTAGACTGATCTCGAGTTTTCTCAATAATTCGGAAGGTATGGACAATTTGAACTCTCTCGAAGATTCAGAGGATGTGGACAATTCTGGTTTCGAAGAATCAGAGGATTTGCGAGAAGCTCCCTTTGAAGGTTTTGAAGAACTGAGATGGCTTGGCAATCACATTGCCTAAGACCTCCACATAGTAAGGCAAGTCCTGCTTCAAGAACTGAGTGGACAAAACAATTCCATCTCTAGTGACACCAGTGGAAAATGAACCACCGAGCAACGCGGACTCGCTTTTGAACATACTTCGAGAATTCAATTTCAAACCCTTTGGTAGACTGGTAGACTGGTAGACTGGTAGAATGGACTGGTAGAATGAACAGTACAGAATGGACGGGACAGAATAGACGGAATGAACTGGACCGAATGGATATAAAGAACCGATAACATGGATAGAATGGTCAGATGGAAGAGGGTGGAAGGAAAAGACACCATAGACAGAATGGTCAGAATGGTCAGGAAAGAAAGAAGAATTTTGTCTTGTCTTGTCTTGTCTTGTCTGCTCTTTCAGCTAGTCTAGTCCAGTTTAGACTCCAATAAGGGGGGTTGGGGACTGGTCTGGTCTTCATAGAAAAGACGGCTGGAACTGAAGGCAAGTAATTGCCTAAGTAAAAGGACCCAGACCCAGGGAATCGGCTAGCAGAAATTGCCCCAGGAACCCGATCAAGGTGGCAGGATAGTATGTTCATTCGCCGATAGAGGTTGGGGTGATGCGACGAAAGTTGACTTTGTGGAAGATGAAGACCCTCTAAGGATAATGATGTATTCCACAGTATATTATCCTTGACTTGTCTTGGATTTCTGGTGAGTCTCTGATGTGATCAGCCACAAAGCAAGACTGCTAACTCCTGATATGGTGAATATAAAAGGTATTGAAAAGCCTGGATAAACTCTTAAAGCCAGAATAGCTAGACATATAATATTTTTTATCACTTAAGCCCACATTCGGTCAGTCTTCGTTTACCTTTGAAATCCTTTGGCCGGTTGTTGTCTCTGGTTCTGTGGATCTGGAATGACCATGTCACGTTACATTGAAACTCAAACATGCCATACCTCCACCTTGAGCTCATCTCAGACAATTATTGGTTCCTTTTGGTTAGGTTTATCGGCACTGAGACTCTGTTACCGGTGAATGTCAAGATGCCTCAGATGACCACTAAAGTAGCTCCTGTCTGTTTCTTGATCGGTCGACCCAATTATTGTTAGTACTAGAAGAGGATCAGAATCGAATACCAACCAGTAGATAATTCTTTCTGAATTTCAACTCCCTTTTTCGTGGATCTGTTGCTTACCGATTCGTTTTGACTCTTAAGCTGGACTTAGGTAATCATTTTGGAAGGTGTTAGTTGATACGGTAGGAGCTATGAGTTTTGACAAACCTGTAGTTCATTCGGCCACTCTTCACATTGGTATAATACCATTTCAAAAGGGAATCTCGAAAGAAATAAAGCTTATGCTAACTGTTTTGGAGTCTGTAAGAGTAGTGAGATATCTGGGATGTTTTGGCCAAAAGTTTGAAGAAGTTAAGAGATTTTCACAGTCATAGAATAAAAAGGAAGGGTTTAATCCCGACAAATCCACTTGAACAGTTCCTCTTGAATAATTGTTCTCAGTCTCAAACCACCAATTTAGTGTTGGCAATTATTCCTGCCTCATTTCCCAATTAAAACAAACCTCTCATAAAGTCTTTCAAAGACAAAAAGTATTCCATTTGACCAGAGGACACGTTCATCCGAGTTGTGTTAAACGAGTCCACAATTATCATATGTCGTATTCCCGAACAAGATCCAATTACAGAAACCATTTCAATTTCAAAACACTTTTTGAGAGGCCCCACAATGAACATAGCCTCATGACCATAGAGCTTCTATATTTGTTTTTGCAGAACAATGGGGAATCCAGGCAGATCATTTGGATCTCTGAAGTGATATTCACTTTAAGCAAAACGGTTCTGACGTTCCAAACAGATTTCATGAACGGCTAAGCTCTGGAAGATGACCCAATCTTTTAGGCTAGATTACTTCAGTTCGTAGCAAAAGTTTAGACTAGCACTAAACGTTATGACAAGTATCAAGACGCTCTTCATGCTGTGAAAGAGCTTGAGTTGACTTTCAGGTAAAAGCCTAAAAGACCATTGAAGATATTAGACCTTTTAAACCAAACCTTCCAAGGCTCTATGGCCTTCAAAAGAAGACCTTGCAGAATCCAGCCTTTCAAACATAATCTCAAACACTAACATTTTTATTGAGGTATCTCTGTCTCCATTGAGCATATCACGCTTCACCGGAGTATTGCTTCAAAAGATTCAGCCCTAAAGTATGCTGTTTTCAAGTTGCAGAACTGCGTCATAGATTTTCCTAGAACTGACACTCCAAAGTCAAGGATTCAACCTCTAAAGCGTAACCTCTGAAACCTAATATTCATTATCTCAATTTGCCAAAGCAGTTCCGGAACTCCACTTCAAAATTTGAAATTAATGTATTTGAAGAAACAAAGTAAGAGCGACGTCCAGATATTCCTCTTTAAATCCAATTTCGAGAGTCATATTCCAAGAACTCCTCTTTGGGATCACTCTTCGGTATCTTTCTGATCACACGTTTAAGAATTGTGACTGCTCCTCTTCAGTTGCTTCTGCTGATTACTTCAAACTCAATGGCTTTGGGCTCCTGATCAGACTTAGTAACGCTATATTGGGTAGTTGTCTATTCTGTTGCCTTCATGGAGAACACAAAAAATAAGTGAACTCTCGACAACCTCTGATGAACTAGGGGTGGTAAAACTCTCATGGTCACTAACAATCGAAGATATTTCACTTCCAGAAATGTCACAAAACAAACTCGCTTTGAAAGAAAATGTTCATCGCTTCGAATCCTCTAAAGATCCACAAAATGAATACACCCGAAACGTCTACATTGACTCTTTGTTACTTGTTCCAGTACACAAAGTGCTTGCCTTGAAAAAAGAGATCCATAAACTTATCGCGGGGGGCAGCTTCTTTTATAGACTTCTTGTTGGGTGGCAAACCCAAAACCACCACAATGCGCAGAGTGTCAGATCCCTGTTTCAGGATATCTTTTGCAGCCACGCGCCTGTACGTTTGTAAATCTGGCGTGCGTTTGTAAGCCTCACGTGCGGGGACGCGACTTTGTTCCTTAAGTCGTGCACGGGCCAAGTGATGACTAATCTTCTCAAATGGGGAAGGGTGATGGTTTTTGCGAGCGACAATGTCGCAGAGGCAAAAATTCGGAGATGTCGCAATTAGCAGCGGATACAAGGCCGGATGCAAGGCTGGTAATGAGCGCAATCAGCGCAATTAGCGCAATATTGGAGTCGCAATTGGAGTCGCAATTTAGACACGCCCGGAAAAATGGTGCGGCTACGCGGGTGCGATTCCCAAGTGGGCCTCATGCGCGGTCCCCCGCACAATGCAGCCCTCGCATCCACGCAGCGATGCCCCTGCACCCTCTGCTATTATATAAACCCACCACGTCTACCCTCCTTCCCCCAAATCTTATTTTTACCACCTACCCGCTTTTTCTCTAATTCAACTCCCTACCGCTGTAATTGATTTCATTTACAACACCTTTGGGCCACCCACTCCTCCCTACAATACTGGGTCACAAACTATAATACTGGTCCACTCCCTATACTGGTCCAATATTCCCTGCATTACTGGTCCACACCAGTACCTCCCCCACCTCCCAACACCTTTAACCCCTAATCCCTTTAACCCCTAACCCCTATACAAAATGTCTGGCCGGATCCAAGTAATAGGTAAACGCATCCAGTCGTTAAGGGGCCCCTCAGCTAACCGCCCAATTGTGCTTACACGCCCTTCGAATGACGACATTACCGAGTTGTCCCACTATCCCGGGGTACGCAGCGACATTACGCCTTCGGAGTCTGCCGGCCACGTGTCCCAATCCCAATACAAACAACAAGCAAGCGAGGGCCGCATCATGACGTCTCGGTACCCCGAAAAGAACATAATGCGTATTACTGCCGGTTGCATCTGGGCGTTTTCCGGGGGCTTCTCCGATGCGGCCCCGGGTGCACTTCTTCCCACGATCGAGGCCCACTATAATATCTCATATTCGGTGGTGTCGCTCCTCTGGATGTCTACTGCGGCCGGATTCATTTTGGTGGCGATTTTCGCCCACAAAATCGAGCTTTGGTTCGGTACAGCCAAGTCCATTCCGCTCGGATGTCTCCTGTCCATTCTCATGTTCTCGATTGTGGCCAGTGGAGGTCCATTTCCGCTTATTATTGTCGGGTTTTTTTTCGGAGGAGTCGGAATAGCCATAGTTTTGGCCCAGGTCAACATTTTCTTGCTGAAATTAGATAAAAGTTCCAAATACCTCTCCTTTTTTCATGGGGGGTACGGGCTTGGCGCCACGGTGTCACCATTTGTGGCCACCACGATGATTGAGCATAATATCCATTGGAATTACGTGTACATGGTGAACTTGGGCTTGATGTTGATCAACTTGGTGTTTTTGTTTTTTGCTTTTAGGGGGGCAGATACCGATTTGAAGCCCTGGAACCAATCCGAGGAGAATGACCGCCTTATTGACCCGGACCAGGTCACCAGGGTTGAATCTGCAACACGTACGCCTCTGCCCGAACAGGATATTGGGTTGGAAGATTTACGGGAAGCAGTTAATCGGACGTTTGAGCTGCAAAATGGTCAGAGAGACATCGACGACGACATTCTCCCCGACACCCGTGCACCCGACACGGGCCTGACCCAAGTACCCGACATTTCCAAACCTTCCACCCCAACCGTTGCAGTAATTCAAGCCCCAAGTTCCATGCGGCTGGCTCTTTCAAATAAGCTCACGTGGATGATCTCTCTTTATGTGTTTTGTTACCAGGGCACAGAAGTGGCGTTGGGAGGCTGGATTGTGTCGTACTTGGTGGATTATCGCCACACCAGTGCCTCCTATGGATACGTGCTGAGTGGATTCTGGGGTGGTTTGACTCTAGGCAGGATCATCTTGACCAGACCCCTCCACAAGCACTTGGGGGCCCGGAGATCGGTCAATATCCTCGTCTATTTCACGCTTATTTTCTTGGTTTTGACGTGGGTCATTCCTAGCGACATTGTGCTGGGTGTTTTTGTCTCCTTGGCAGGTTTCACCATTGGTCCAGTTTACCCCATGTTGATCACTACAGTTTCAAACATGCTTCCCCGGAAAATCCAGGTCGTGTCGCTTACAATAATGACTGCATTTGGGTCCAGCGGAGGAGCCCTTGTTCCGTTCTTTGTGGGGTTGATCCTGCAGTCAGAAGGAACGTATGTGGTGCTTCCAGTGTGTATCACTACGTACCTGTTGGTGTTGATCACGTGGATCTGCTTGCAAATGGTCGGGTCCCGTGACCAGTACCTCCCTCTTCCCCGCCGTTTCCTCGTCGCCGTCTGGTGAACAAACAATGACAGAAAGGGAAAAAGGTGGATGTTCTACTGGTTTGCAGGTGAGTTCTTTGGATCTTGCAGGTAAGTTCTTTGGATCTTGGAATGAGTGGTGGGACAATGTGCAGGACAGACAATCATCCACACACCAAACACAGCTTTTTACGTCTATAGAGTAATCAGCAATACGTGAGATATCAAACAATACCATTAGGAGCTCTCTTGACCACTGCTGCAGTTATTCTTGCTGCCAAGTCCCTTAGGCAGGGAAGGAAAAGAGACACCCAGATTTACTTAAGATATAGAGTTGGTTTCCAGGCGTTCACTTTGGTGGCATTGGTGGCCGGTAGTATCTACTACCAGAAGGAGACCTCGGAGAAAAAGAAGTCACGCTAGGAAATCATGAGAGAAAAGGCCAAGGTTAGAGAGCAGATCTGGATCGAGGAGCTCGAGAGAAGAGATTACTTTGAGTCAATGAAAGTGTTCAAAGCAGGCAACACAGTGCACCAGTCGTTGAAGACCATACCGACATAGAAATGGCCGATGAAAATGGTCATGATGAGCTCTAGCATCAAAAGAAAGAAGAAAAGAAAGAACATTATTTGATTGGTGACAGGGAAAGTGACAGGCAAAGTGACAGTGAATGACAGTGAATGACAGTGAATGACAAGGAAAGTGACAGTGACAGTGATTCCAGATTAATGCTAGAATAGTACTAAACATTCTGTGGTGTGCTGTGCTGTGGTGTGGAACTTGATACTGGTTGATACAATAGCTGTTACGCCTTGACGCATACTCGTGAAGGACTCTAGGAACTGGGCAGGCAACGCCTGAATTTTATAGCATGGAATAACAAAATAAGATGATTTTTTATTTGTTGGTTTCTAAAAATCATAATGATTAATGGGAACAGTCGGACTCTTGAGTATTCAATAGTAGGAGGTGAAACCCTTAGATTTATTGAAGACTAACTACTGCAAAAGCATTTGTCAAGGACGTTTTCACTAATCAAGAACGAAAGTTAGGGAATCGAAGAAGATCAGATACCGTCGTAGTCTTAACCATAAACTATGCCGACTAGGAATCGGATGTTGATCAAAATATAAATTAATGGATGTTATGGGGCAGTAATAATATCCTAATGGGAAACAGACCAGCTACAAATCTGAAACAAAGTTAAAAATGTCGGTTTTGGGATGAAACTGGCTTATTTACAGGTCCTCACATAATAATCAATTCCTCAATAAATCACAGTAGTCACCATAAGTAGAGGATATGGATCTAGGGTGATGTATTATAATTGCTTATATGTAGGACTATGATCACTATATACAGTATATACTTCTTTATACAGTATTCTCGTACATATATACACTACCCAAACACCTATATGCAGTCCGTGCGCATATCAACTCGCACCTGAAACCGTCCCCAAACGTCTCCCACACATGCCCATTGAAGTTCTGATCAAGCAAGGCGACGCCGCCGCCAAGGCAAACGACTTTCTCACCGCCATCTCCAAGTATACGGAAGCCTTGGGCGAAAATCCCCAGGCGTTTGCGCCTCTTATAAAGCGGGCCCAGACCTACACCAAGCTTTGTGACTATGATTCCGCCAAAGCGGACATTTCCAAGGCGTTCACGATTCTGGAACAACGGGGCAAAATGGCCGATAAGGCCACGTGTTATTTTCGGCTAGGGGTGGTGAATTATTCGGAGAAGCACTATGTGCAGGCATACATCAATTTCCAGTGGGCCAAGACGCTCAAGAGCTCGGAGCCAGCGTTGGATATATGGATTGAAAAGGCCCGTCGGGATTATGTCAAGAATGGGCTTGACTATGGGACTGCAGGTGGCGTTGAAGGTGGTTTTGGGGTGGGTTCTGGTTTTGGGCAGGACACGACCTTGGGCCAGAGTTCGGGTGTCTCCGGCCCTGGGGTGTCCGAGACGGTATCGGAGGCGACCTCGGTCTCGGCCCTGGTGCCCGGTCTGGGCCTGGCCTCGGTGGAAGCCCTCAACAGAACGGCACCCATCAAACCAAAAATCAGAGACGAGTGGTACCAGAGCAAAGACCGGATCACCATCATCATCTACGCGTCCAACGTTGTGTCGGAGGCGGTGCACGTGACCTTCACTAGTCGGTCGGTTTCGGTATCGTTTCCCACGTCGGAAAATTCCGAGTACAATTACTCGGTGGACCGGTTGGCCGGAGATATACTTCCGGACAAAAGCACGTACACTGTGATGGCCAAGAAGATCGAAATCGTGCTTATAAAAGCGGAAGCCACCAAGTGGTCCTGCATCGAAGCACCAGAAACAGTTTCAGCCGTGTCTTCTGAAACTGGCTCTGTTCCAGCGTACCCCTCTTCGTCCCGCAAAAAGACGGACTGGGCCAAGTTCGATGTGCAGGAAGAGGAGACCGACGGTAACCCGGAGGATTTCTTTGCCAAGCTATATAAAGATGTGGATGAGGATACGCGGCGGGCCATGATGAAATCGTACGTGGAGTCCAATGGCACGGTGCTCACAACCAACTGGAAGGAGGCCAAGGATAAGAAGTTTGATACGCGGCCTCCGGACGGAATGGAGGCCCGGAAGTGGTGAGCCATTGGTGTTGTTTTTGGGACTGTTCAAGGTGCTTTGATTGGTGTTTCACTGTTTTATGGTTGTTTCACTGTTTCAGGGTTGTTTCATGGTTGTTTCACTGTTGTTTCATGGTTGTTACAGTTAAAGTATACAGCTTGATTTACTCTTCTATGAAGAGTATAACACGTGGTGGTTATGACTGTTTCATGTCTGTTTCATGACTTTGTGATGGTTGTACAGTTAAAGTATACAGCTTGATTTACTATTCTATGAAGAGTATAACACGTGGTGGTTATGACTGTTTCATGGCTGTTTTATGGCTGTTTCATGGCTGTTTCTTTGTCGTTTCATCGTCGTTTCATGATGTCAGTGTGCATCTTTCTTCAAGTCAAACTAGCTACAAAGTGCTCATGGTGAAACAGTCACATGCTGATGGATAGTTGTTTTACAGTTGTTTCAGAGTTGTTCATGTTTGATTTGTTCCTGGCAGCTCTATACTTACTGGCTATTTCATTGCTATTTGTTTACTTTTGACGAAACTGTCACATTGTTTCATGGTTGTCCATGATGACAGGTCCAGGTTGTGCATGATTGTTTCATGGCTGTTTCATGGTGTAAGGGCCCAGTTTTTGACAGTTTAAAATACAGATTTATCTTAGTGAAACTACACGTCATCTTCTGCTCTTGGTGAAACTGTTCGAAGTTGTTGGCTTTCATAGTCATAGTGCTACGGTTGCTAAGGGCTGTTTCATACTGTTTCATGATTGTTTCATACTGTTGATGGTTGTTACATAACTGTTTCATATTGTTTATGGTTGTTTGACTGTTACACGTGAAACGATCAATGGTTGTTTATCGTTGTTGGTCGTTAATGATGAATCTGTCGGATGGTTGTTTCATAGTTGTTTCATGGTGAATTGGCTAGAGGCTTTCTTGTTTCATGACTGTTTAATGACTGTTTCATGATTGTTTCATGCTTGCTTGCTTGTTATCGGCGAATATGTCACGTGGCTATTCACAGATGTTCATGATCGTTCATGGTGAAACTATGAAGATGCTAATGGTTGTTTCACGATTGTTTCAGAGTTATTTCAGTGCTGTTTCATGGCTACTCATTTGTTATGTTGCATGGTGTTCATGATAATTTGAGGTCTTGAATTGTTGAATGTCAGAATCACTCAACAATTGTGGTTGTTTCATGGTGGTTTCATGCTAGTTTCATGTTCATGGTTATATACATAGACTCTGAATCAGTGGCTGTCATCGACGTTTCATGCTTGTTTCAGGTTATCTTTCTAAGGGTTGACGTCTTATGCTTGTTTCATAGTTGTTTCATGACTGTTTCATGCTGTTTCATAACTGCTCCATGGCTGTTCCATAATATGCTGCATTGTGGTATGGTTGCTCATAGTGAAACTGTTACATGGTTGTTTTTACAGGGAAGGTTGATACTGACTGTCGTGTTTCATGTTTGATTCAAACTTGTTTCAGACTTGTTTCATGAATGCTATCAACTGTTCCATAAAGTTTACGAACTACATCGTGACTGTCATACTAGTTCATGGTTGTCATTCTGATGCTGTCATGTTTGTTTCAGTATTGTTTCAGTATTGTTTCAGTATTGTTTCAGTATTGTTTCATGTTTGTCACAACTCGTTCAATACACACGCTGTTTCATGGTGTTCATGGTACTTCTGATATGCTACATTATGAGTTCTTGATATGCTACATTTTTGGTTCTTGATATGTTGCCTGGTGGTGCCTGATTGGGTGAGTGCAGTCTCCCCTCAGAGATTGTTACATGAACATGTCATGTGATCTGTCACCTGACCATCACCTGATAATCACCTGACCATGACCTGACGGTGTATACAGTCCGCCGGTTGCTTCCTGTAGTCCCAGCCAAAGCTCTGTTCTGATTGGCTGACCGGCCCAGACCCTAGCCCCTTGCACCGCACGCCCCATGCGCCAGGCGTTTGGGAGGACTATCTCGAGCGCTGCAACGCATGATAGACGCACCGATGCGGGTGTGTGCAGGCGCTATGCACCCTCCCGCGCCCAACCCAGCTTATTTCATGCGCGTCCCTAATCGCAACCCTTAACCCTTCCCTCCCGACTATAAAAGGCCTGCTCCCCCCTGCTTTTTTCCTCCATCATGAGTTATGTTTACCGCCTAACTTGGTATGTCGTTTTGTTTATTTTGGGGGAACGTCTTTGGCTTTTGTGACGTGATCGTCTCGCCGCTGTGTCCGCCGTGTCCGCCGTGTTTCATTCTTGTTACAGCCAGTCGAATCAGCCAGTCGAATCAGCCATTTAAATCAGCAACACAATCAAATCAGCAACCAATCAGCTTGAAGCATCCAATCAGTCGTACAATTAGAGAATAGTTAGAGATCAATCATACGCAATCATAACCAGAACAAGTCCTTAGATCATTGGGATCAAGGGGTGAGGCTTCGTTGGGAGCGGATCAGTGCAGATCACTGGGTGTACGGGTTTCATAGGGTTAAGTGTGGCTCAGGGTATGGCGATTGAAGGTGTGGCGATCAGAGAAGGTTTTGCTTCTTTGTATTTGCTTCTTTGGTTCTCTGTGAAACCCTCCAGGATCTAGCCATTTCTCTGAATAACGGTGAGGGTTAGCGTTGAATGTGTGATTTACAGCACCAATTTTACAGCACCAACTATGCACCACCCACTATTACAGCACCCACTATTGCACCTTCATTGGCTGAATATGATCTGATCTACTACTTAGGGCTTTACATGGATCAATCAGGTGAATCACTGTTATTGAAGACTGTGGGTTGATTGTGATCTACTGTGGCTTTGGCCCTTGGCAGTTGGACTTTTGGTGATTACTTATTCGATGAATCTTTGATTGATCTGTTGATTGATCTGTTTGATTGATCTGTTGATTGATCTGTTTGATTGATCTGTTGATTGATCTGTTTGATTGATCTGTTGATTGATCTGTTGATTGATCTGCTGATTGATCTATTTAATTAACTGATTGACTGATTGACTGATTGACTATTGACTGATTGACTATTGACTTTTGACTGATTGACTGATTGACTCATTTGATTGACTTGTTAGGCCTTATCTGATACTAGGCCTATTATGATAAACTTTTATGCTTGACTTTTATCATTGGCTTATTTATTTGGCTTATCATGATTGAATCCTGATGATAGGTTTACTGTGGCGTATTTGAATGACTTGTTTGATTGACTGGTGATGTTTCTGATTCTAATGACTCTGTCATAGTCATAGCTTGGGCTCATGACTTTGACTAAATATTATTCAGGATCATTGTGGATCAGAACTTCAAGCTTGTTGCTATTGATCTAACTATTTATGACTGACTTTTTACAGCAGTCCTATGGCTAGGTCATATTTAGTCTTCAAACAGTTAATCTTGGTCACTTGTGCAAGCCATACAATTAGTTCAAGCAATAAGTCTAAGTCATTCAATGAGTTTAAGCTTATGGCGGATCAGACAGTTTGTCTTTGGCTGAATTCCAGACCAGGTTGAACTTGATGGTTGGATAGCATATTCAATTACATTACTAACGTTAGGCCTGCTAGTCCAGATATTCTCTCTGTTTCTGTTACTGGCAACTTCGATGGCTGGTCCAGATCGGAGCTCGGAAAGCTCCACAAGAACGCATTCTCGGAGATGTATGAGACCTTCGTGAAGGTGTCCGAGAAGCAGAAGTTGGTGTTCAAATTCATCCTCAACGATGAATCTTGGCAAGTAAGCGAATCGCTTAAAGCCGAATACGACGAGCATGGCAACCGGAACAATTACGTCGAGGCCAGCGAGTTGGTTCCCTGGGAGGATTCCGCTGAGCCAATTCAAGACGAGAGTTCCACTGAGCCAATACAAGACGAACCTTCAGTCCCAACTGAAAGTGCGCTGAAGCCAATTAATGAATCGGTTCAGCCAATTGTCAATGAGACTTCCGTTGAGCCTGACAATAATTCCGCTGATCCAGTTGATGAGAGCTCTGACTCTGAAAATAATTCGGCTGATCCAGTTGATGAGAAATCTGACTCTAAAAATAATTCGGTTGATCGTGTTTATGAGCCAGTTGACCCAGTTGATGAGTCAGTTGATCCAGTTGTTGAGCCAGTTGACCCTGTTGATGAGTCAATTAATGAGTCAGCTGGTGAAGTGGCTGAAGATGCAAGTGGAACAGAAGAGGTTCCAGTTTCTGAGGATGAAACCGAATCAATTTTACACCACGACCACGAGATTCTTATCATTTCCACGCCCAATCTGTGCGGAAACGGCACCGTGGATTCATGGCACGAAGCAGGCGAAATCTACGATCCTAATGACGACAAAGAGAACTTGGAGTACTTGCTGCCAGCGGAATCGTCATTTACTGAGCTCTCTTTCGTGACCAGCGACACCAAGCTCCAGTCACCCCAATTCGAGATGCTCCTGGGCAGCGCCCGGAAATCGCCCGAAGAGAGCTTCGACTCTACTGTTGACGAGACCCAATCGAGTGTCAACACTACTCGAGTCTTGGGCATAATTGAAGGTGCAGGAGGGGCCAACGACCGGTTGGGAGAGTTGACCAAACCGAGCGAGTCACGGAGGTCCAGTGGTTTCTTTGGCCGTCTCCTGGGTTTCTTCCGGAGCTAGTCGAGGTGAGGTAGTTGAGGTGCCAGGTCAAGAGTCGGGTTGAGACTTGTGGGTGAAGCCCCCAAGATGGTAAGATACTAGGATGTTGATACCTGGTTTCAAGAAAGCAATCCTGATATCAGGAGGGTCTACTGTTTAATTTTTTCTGAGCTAATTAGCCTGGTGCTAATATGGTCTAGTGCAGTGACCTGGTGTGGCCTGGTGTGGCATGATGTGGCCTGGTGATTGGCCTGGTGTGTGGCCTGGTGATTGGCCTGGTGCAGTGAGCTAATATGGTCAGGTGGCCAGTGTTTCGAGTAAGGATTAGAGCTTGATGGTTAATACTGTTACACTCTTCACTGATCAATCCTGGTCTTTGAGTCGGAAGTGTTCAGAATCCCATCGGTTCTTTGAGTTTTGAGTTGTTCTATTTTCTCCTAGAGATGTCACAAAGCCCTGCTAGTTCGGTGATTAATGTTTGTTTCGATGTTCATTCCAAAGTGTTCATTTGTCTGTTCGTTGTGTTCATTTCTGTCAGTATTCGTTTCTATCTGTCAGTATCTTTTCGTTTGTCTGTTGGATTACTATTTAGTACAGTCGGGCAGGCTACTTCCGGCCCTTTTTCTTGTTCTTCTTCTTCTTGCTCTCATCCTTCTTCTCCTCCACCACGGGTTTCTCTTCAGCCACAGCGACTTCGGGTTCCTTGAACTCAAGGTTACTCATCACAGCAGCAACTCCAGAAGTGCCCAGAGAAGTGGGCTTGGAGTCAGCATTGGAAGCACTGGAAGTCTTTGGCTCAGACTCGGAGGACACGTGCTTCTTGGAGCTGGCCACGCCCCGGGGTCCCAAAAACGCCAAGAGTTTCGACAACTCCTTGGCCTTATACGTCGAGTACACCAAGCACTTGGACGACTGGGAGTCGTACACCTTGAACTTGACGATGTTCTTGGCTCTTCTCTCGTCACGTGCCGGGCCCAGACTCAGGCCGCCTTGTGTGCCGGTTTTCCCGTCCTGGCCCGTTTTTTTCCCCGCTTTTTTCTTGCTTATGTTGGCGTATGTGATGGAGACGCTTGCGCCGGGGTATGCCTCGAGGAGTTTCAGCGTGGACTCGATGAAACTGTCCATGGTGGTTGAGTGTGAAGAAGCCAGAGTTTATGCGAGTTTGGTTTCCGCACCGCGACTTTTGGGTGACACTTGTGGTTTTATGGGTTGCACACGACATTTTTCAAGAAACCTTTTCAAGGCCAAGGGTTTAATGCCAAGGTTTTTTAAGGAAAGGGTTTAAGGAAAAAAGGGTGGCTGCTTATTCTTTTTCCAAGTGGCTATTTTATTTCCAAGTGGCGAGTCTTACTCTTGTAGGCTTGGAGTGCCTAGGCCTCACTGTCTGGAAAGAACTGCTTTTGGAAGAAAGAAGCCTTGGTGCTTGCAACGAAGTGGAACATAAAAGAATGGGTCTTATCAAAACCGGCAATCTTTCAGTGGACTCCTTCACCGACTGGAGGTTGTTGAAAAGTTCTTTCGAATTGGCTTTGGTGGTGTTTGAGTAGTTTTTGAGTAGCGCACGACTCTTATTTTATGGGATAGAAACAGAATTTACACATCGCACTTATTCTTTAGAGTAGAGTGACTTCTTTGTGACCTTTTAGAAAAAGCTTTTAAGAGTGAATCTTCGTGAAGGGCTTTTTAAGAAGGTTGTTTAAATATGAGTGGCGCACGACTCTACCTTGACGAGCTTTAAATAGATCTTAGTGGTCAGGAGAGTTAATTAATACAGAAATGTCTGTAAGACGCTGTAACACGGTTTCTTAAAGTAAATGTTGTACACTTTTATGATCGTTGATGTTGTTTGTGCAGCGCACGACTCGGTATAATATTAGCTGGAGTCACAATTATTCAGTTTATTTTACATCCGAGACGAAATTCCTCTTTAAATGTAGAAATGGTTAAAAAAGCACTTTTAAAAGTTATAAATCTAACATTTGATAAAAGCTCACATAAAATTTTCTGTGTATGTATAATCTGCCGAGGTAGTACATTCAACAGACCAACATATTAGAGTAAGACAGTAGCCCCAAAATCACTAAGATTAATTATTTTCTATTCTTGATCCTCTACTTTTATTAAACTTTTAATTATTAATTATTAGTTCTTAAATCTTGTTGTATTTTCCTCGGTGCTCATATTTAGAGGTGGTGAGTTCTGCTCGCGTTTGGTAGAAATATGAAGGAGTGCGAACCAAAATCATGAACGACTACTTCTAGGTACCACTTCACCAATGAGATGGTCCCAATTTTTTTAATGAATTTATAGTAATTCATAAAGTAATTCACAAAGTAATTCAATAACTCATATATTAAACCAAATTAGTATGATGTCATAATAGAGTGGACTATACACTACTCACCACCAGTGCTCAAATAAAAAGTATATATAAAAATACATACACACATCGAATGGTCAAGTTGAGCCACATTTGTGGTCGTATAAGAACAAAAAAGAATTGGGTAAGTAGGTCTATAGCTTAACTTTTCAAAATACGTGAAAAGTGGTGGTTTAGCATATAAAAAAATGTTTTGGGTAGGAAGGATGAACGGAGGGTAAATCAAGTTTCTCTTATATTTTTTATTATGTGCATTGTATTTATTGTTACCAATCTTCTTTTTAGTATGCTGAATTCGTAAGCTATTATTTTGTCGTTCATGATTAGTTCCAAGTGTTCTATGTTTGGCATATCTTTGGGTACACTACTACACTACTATACTACTACACTACTACACTTATATAGTTTGGATATCTTATTTTATATTTATCCTGTAGTTTACAAAAGATACCTATATCTATAGATGATATGTATATCAATATCATATTATCTTATACATATATATATCTTATATATCGAATTTTATCATGAAGTATACCATAGTTCAGCTTACTTCTTATACGAATTATATCTTATCATATATGGTTTTAGATTTTATACATATCTTATGTTATATGGTTATTTATTTCTTATATGAAGTATATCCATACTTATCTTTCATACTACACTACTACACTACACTACTACAGTATACTCCTTCAAATCAATATTACCACTAAGACTATCATTAAGACTATTGTAAGACTATTACTATAGTCGTTAGATCCAATATGGACAGAGCACTACCTACAGGGATTGAGCTCACGTGCCCAGTCAATCAGCTAGCCGGTACCCGATACGTGGCCATTCAAGTCGAGCTTGCAGGTTCTTTAACCAATCGGATCGGTTTTTTCGGGCTCGGTTTCTCCGGCCGAATTTCTCCAATTCGCCGTGTTAGACCTTTTTAGTTTCTTTCCTTTAGGTCACTCAACTAGCTCCCATTCCTTTCCTTGAGAAAGCATCAACAAATATAGTAGCGAGTAGGTATCAAACTATGAACATATACTACAACATATACTGCAACATATACTACAACATATACTGTAAATGGTCAAATACTCATCCATAGATTTACGTAGCATAATGACGTCTCTATTCTTTCAATGTATTGTTTATGACCTTTGTTGCTATGTTAGTATTCGGTCCCAGCTGTTATGCAGTCCACTACCTCTTCTTAAACACCAAAATATTCAGAAACCAAGAGACTCGGATTTAGTACTCGGAGATCGAGAGACTCAGAAACAAAAACAGAAACTTCATGCTAAAGTCCAAGAGACACAAACCCAGTACCACAGACTCAGTAACCCCAGACTCAGTAACCTCCTTAAACTCACAGTTTACTCTCAGTAATTTCAGAGACTAAGAAAGTCAGAGGCTCAGGAACCCGGTGAGCTCAGAAACCCAGTAATTTCAGTAATCCACAAATTTCAGTAACTCAGTACTGAGCCCTAAGGTATCATGCTCCAATGTCTCAGTATACCATGTTCCATCAGCTGCACTCTCGATCTGCCCAAACACCTCAATTTCAGTCATTCACCCAATGTATCCTGTAATACTAAAAAGCTGACCACTAGTCAATTAGTACTAGATCTCATTCTCTCCTTTTGTTCACACTGTTCATAGGAGTGACCTAGTCCCTTATACCCCATAAATGCTTATAACGGCACGTCGTAGCCCAATAACATGCTGCCGATGAGGAACAAGTTCAAGCACGTGACAAAGCCCCAGATGAGAATGGCCACCACCGTCATCACGGGCCCGTTGCTCATATCGGAGTGGCCCTGGAACCGGAACACCGACTCCTCGTCGGAAAATCTCCGCACTCGCTGCTGAGGATCTCGCGTATTTCTAAACTCTTGGCTTTCGGGGATATCCTCATAGAGAGTGGAGTCTCTGGAATCCGGGGTGTCCTGCATGCGAGCATTCTGGCTCGTGGTTTCCGAGTCAATGGTAGGCACCAACGTGGAGTTTTTCACTAGCAAGTTCTGCTGCTCCAAACTCTCATCCCCTTCGTCTTCCCAGCCTGCACATGGGTGAGCATTCCTCAAATCCTTAAGACGAATAGCTGGCTCCGTGGCACTGAACCGTGATTGGCCTGTTTTGGTGACTCCTTCTTCCGCCAACACATCCTCTTCCCTCACATGTATGGGCACACGCATGATTCGTTTGGAGCACGTGAACCAGATTAACGGCGCCGTGACCACGGGCAAAAGCACCGAAAGCACCACCTGCAGGGCATTCAACGTGGACGCTAGACCCTCTCTTCCCGAATAGGAAACCACCAATAAGCACGGGAGAATAGCAATGGCACGTGTGACCAAGCGACGAATCACCGGCAGAAACGACCACTTTAAAAAACCCTCCAGCACCATCTGACCCGCTAGCGTGCACACCACGCCTGCAGACTGGCCCAGACAGAGAAGAGCCAATGCAAATACCACTCCTGCAGACGGAGAGATGTGTTTCGAGAGCAAATGGTAGATTGTAAACAAATCACTGCTTTCGGAAGAACCCTCATCGTCGGAGTCGGAATCCGAGTCATTCCCATCGTGACTATCTCTCTTATTGGTGCCCATAGTAGCACCAGCCACAATAAGAATAGTCGCATTGACGAAAAGAGCCACCGTGAAAAGCGAAACCACAAGCTCCACGATCGTATACGTCATGGTATCGTTGATGGCGTGCATAGAAGGCCGGTAGTAGTCCAGTGCCGAGTCCTGGGGCTCAATGGACCTGGCATAGTCATCGCCAGAGAGTCCAGCAAAAGGTACATCCTCCAGAGACTCCAAGTTTTCCAGAGACCCCAAGTTTTCCAGATCAGTAGGATTAAGTTCCAGAAACCCGTTATTCCTCTCATTTTCACTCTGAGTATGTTTTTTCTCCGTATAATAGCCATTCTTGATATCATAATCCTTAAGACGGGCCTGCACCAAGCCCGAACCCAAGTATAAAGAGTGAGGCATCACGGTGGCACCCATGATGGCCAAACTTAGAAAGAGCCCATTTCCTCCCTTGCGGTCTTCGGTATCTATAACCTTCTCATTGGGCAAAAAGCCCTTCAACACTTCGACCACCGAGAAGTGCGGTTCTCTGGAAACCTGCCACAACTCAATGGCAAAACAAACTACAGTACCCGAAACCATAAACGATACGAACCCCTCGAAGATCCGTATGAAGAGCATCGGTCCATTGGGTCGATATGCCATCAACACTATAAGTACATCGATAACCGTGATAATGACGCCCAAAAAAAGAGGGATATTGAACAAAATATTCAATGCAATCGCCGTCCCGACCACCTCCGCCAAATCCGTCGCGATAATGGCAATTTCAGCCAAAATGTAGATGAACATGTTGAGTCGCGGAGATAAGTTCTCTCTGCAGTTGGCAGCCAAGTCTAGACCCGTCACTGCGCCCAATTTGGCCGAGAGGATCTGGAGAACTATTGCCAAACAATTCGATAAAAGTATGGAAAAGAGTAGTTTGTACTGGAACGCCGACCCGGCCGCCACGGCCGTGGAGTAGTTGCCGGGGTCCATATAAGCCACCGATACCATGAGCCCTGGGCCTATGAACTTCATGTATTTTTTTAGCACCCCTGAGAGTCGTCCCAACCAATCCGTCATTATAATCTGGGATTTTGGATGGTGTATGGGTGTATGGGTTTATGGATGTGGGGTTGTATAGATTTATGGTGTATGATGTATGGATGTGTGGATGTATGGGCTGAGTATGCTATTGGTGTATTGGTGTGGTGTTTTGGTGTGTGGTATGCTATTGGTGTATTGAAGTTGGTGAGGTATGGGTGTAAATGCGGGGGTGTAAGGATGTTTATAATTAGTGGGGGTTGTATACAGGAACAGCCGTTATTTGTAGTGATGGTGCCAGTTTCTTTGGGTGGATCCTGGTATTTGGTTCTATTATGTGTGGTAGAAAAGTGCTGTTCACAGGTGGAGTTGAGCGCGCGGTCACATGCGCGGTCACGTGTGAGAGTAATTAGTCCAACAAACCAACAACTAATTTCTGGTCTTATCTGTTTTCATTTCTGTTTTATTTCTGTTCTTATTTCTGATTTATTTCTGTTTTCATTCCTGTTTTCATTCGGGTTTTATTTCTGTTTTATTTTCCTTTTTATTTTATGTATGCTCATGTAGACTAGGTTAGTGTATGTTTGATCGAGTGAGTGTGGGAAAAGTGGTGATAATGCGGAGAAGGTGTGGTGAAAAGTGGTGATAATGAGAAAAACGTGTGGGTGAGAAAGATCTGGTGTGTAAGATCTGGTGAGAGTGCGAGAGTGACTAGGGAATCGAGTGTGAGTGTGAGAGTGAGACAGTATGAGAGAGAGTGAGGAGTATTGGGTATACGGTATAGAATATAAGTGAAGAGTATACGGTATGGAGTAGAGTATGGGTGAAGCGTATGGAGTAGAGTATTGGGTATAGAGTAGAGTGTAGAGTGTAGAGTATGGAGTATAGAGTATAGAGAAACGTGGATGAGTGGGTGAGTGGATGAAGAATATGGATGAAGAGTTTGAATGAAGAGTATAGAGTATATATAAAAATGTACACACGCATTAAATGGACAAGTTGAGCCACATTTGTTGGGATATAAGGACAAAAGTGAGTGGGGTAAGTTAGGGGTATAGCTCAACTTTTCAAAATACGTGAAAAGTGTATGTTTAGGTTATAAAAGGTTTTTTTTGAATAGAATGGTTAAACGGTGGGTTAATCATAGAATCAAACCAAAAGCGATGGTATTAGTTAAATGATTTCATAATTCTTTTTTTTTTTACTTTTTTATGTTATTAATTTTTTAGATTTTGGATTTCTGTATTCTTCTCTTTTTTCTTTGTTCAAGTGTACCAGCAAGACTTTTGCTAGCATATAGAAAGAGTACATTTTTCTCCACTTTTGCATGTTTTAGTGCATTGCTTGTCTAATGTAGTTTTTGCGGAATTTCTCTTTGGTTTCGTATTTTCTTCTAATACTTCAATTATTTTTTATTATCTAAATTTAGAGATTTAATCTTGTCTATGCATTCTTGTAAGTATAAATTTTTCGATGCTTTTAAGTGTTTTAGCTCTTTCCTTGAACTCATTTATAGTTTCTTATGAATAATCATATACCATATTAAACGAAGTGTTTATTCGTTTTTTAAAAGTCATGATTTTGTAGGCACATTCCTATATATTCTGGGAATTCTGGGTTTGTTATTATATCTTTTCCGTCTGGGTCTACTATTCCTATGTCGCTTAAGTCCATCTTTGGTCCTATTACTAGTCTACCTAATTGATGGTAATCGTGTGAGATTGGTTTTGGGTTTGGTTTTTCTATTAATTTAGGTTTTTGTTCTTTTATTGTGAGGGGATGAGTGGGTGAGGGGATGAGTGGGAGTGTGGAAGAAAATCTGGAGTACTCCATAATCTGTATAGTCTCCACATCTACATCTACTCATTAATCTCTAGGTCTATACCAGTGTCTACCACCTAATCTCTAGCCTTTGATTTTTGAAATGGAATCTCTACTACCTAATCTCTCTATACCCATATTCATATATATCTCCTAATTCTACCTCTACCTCTATCACCACCGCTTTCTCTTTCTCTTCCTCTATGTCTTTTGCTACCTGTACCTCTATGTAAGCAAATCCGCCTATATGGACTACCTACCCAATCACTAATATTTTGTCTCCAATATTTGATCTACAAGATTTAGATCTACCAGCTAATTGTATCTATCTATTCTTCTATATCTATATCTACATCCACACCTTCTACTTAGTCTCTAAATATATTTATATCTATATCTAGATGCACGCTTGGAGTTATCAATACCTACATCTATAACATAACTGAGTGTATCTAACTACACATCGATTTAGCATTGTAAACTGAGGATCGATGTCTTTATAATTTTGTTTATAACTATATCTTCATGTCAGAATGTCTATACCCAGTGAGTAATACCTAATCATTAATATTTAGTCGGTGCTAGTTAATTTCTACCAGCTAATATCTAACAATCAATACTTCAATATTTATCTCTATATCTACATATAGTCCACATCTATATATATCCATATCTTCCTTTATCTCTCTATTTACATCACCAGTAGACTCATCAGTAGACTCGCCAGTAGACTATATTCTGTAGACGTGGCTTATCTGTAATAGTCCCTGGTAATTTCTAGATACTGAATAGTCAATACTAATTTCTCAGTCGTAGACAGAGTGGTCATAGACAATATAGATATAACCTTGGACATAGTAGTAATATCATGGTATTAGTAAGGGCCATAGTTAGTCATAGTATCTATGTGTATATATACTACTTAATATCCATTCTATCTCTATCTATCTACACTTAAATCTCCCACCAATCTATATCTCCCTATCTACATCTACCACTAATCTATATCCATCTACTTTATTTCTATGTCTCTATCTACATTTAAATCTACCACTAATCTATATCTATCTGCCTATATGTATCTCTATCTATCTTTATCTATCTCTGTTAGATCCACGATAGGCAGGCCCCTGTCTATAGAGGATTCATGAAGCCTACTCTGTCCATCCGAATAATGGCCATTGCAAACACCGTGTCAATATTCTAGAACAATCCTTACCATTGTTCTACAGGAGAGTTTTTCGAATGCCACGTTTCTCTCAAAGTTATATAAGCCACTCCGGTTCCTCTCCTTGAGGAACCATCAACGAACATAGTATAGTTAGGCATAAATGTATTAAAGAACATAACAATCTCTATCTATTTACTTTAAATCTGTGTCTCTATCTACTTAGAATCTAACACCAATCTGTACTTCCTTATCTATATCTCCCAATTCATTTCTATCTATCTATATATATCCCCCTAGCTATATGTCCCGATCTATATATATCTATGTCCCTATCTATATCTATCTCCCAATGTATATCTCCCTATCTATATCCATCTATAGCTATCCATCTACTTTAAATACATGTCTCTATCTACTTTGAATCTATCTATCCATCTACTTCAAATCTGTGTCTCTATCTACTTTAAGTCTACCACCAATGTGAATCTACCACCAATGTGTATCTCCCTATCTATATTTATCTCTATTTCTATCTACCTATCTATATTCATCTCTATTTCTATCTATCTATCTATATCTCCCTATATCTATCTATATCCATCGAGTTTGAATCTGTGTCTCTATCTGCTTTGAATCTACAACCAATCTGTAATTCCCTATCTATATCTGCTACCAATCCGTATCTCCCTATCTATATATATCTCCCTATCTATACCCAACACCCTATCTATATCTATCTATCTACTTTAAATCTGTGTCTCTATCTACTTTAAATCTACCACCAATTTATATCTATCCATATCTATCCACCTATTTATGTATATCCATATCTATCCACCTATTTATGTATATCCATATACTTTGAATCTATGTCTCTATCTACTTTAAATATATCTATCTATCTATATCTATCCCCTTATCTATGTCTACATCTATCTCTATCTATATCTCCCTACCTACATCTACATCTCCCTATCTATATCCATCTATCTATCTCTAGGTCACATGACGCGGGTGGGACGCGCCCGTCGGGGGTACGACCCCGAGGCATCGCACACACCTACACCCAGACACCGCGGCCTCCACCTAGTCTCCGTTTCGGCTCCATCTTTACAGCCTCCCGCACACCACTACTTCTCCCGCACACAACCTCTCCCCCTCCCTTTCGCACACTAGTACTATGCTCAGAAACGTAATTAGCATGCGCGGCGTCCGCAGCAGCGCCGGCCCGAGTGTCCGCTTGAGTGTCCACTTGAGTGTCCGCTTGAGCGCCCGCCAAATGTCGGTGTGCAGCCGGCTCAGCGCCGCTCAGGTGTTCAAGATGCCGGCCATGTCGCCCACCATGACCGAAGGAGGCATTGTGGCGTGGAAGTATAAGCCCGGCGACGAGTTTGCGGCGGGCGATGTTTTGCTTGAGGTGGAAACCGATAAGGCCACCATCGATGTAGAGGCCCAGGACGATGGAGTCATGTGGGAGATTTTGGCCAAGGATGGCGAGACGGGGATCCCGGTGGGGAAGCCCATTGCTTTTTTGGCGGAGCCTGGTGATGATTTGGGGTCGTTAGAGAAGCCTTCTTTGGAGACTTTGGAGACTCCGAAGGAGGCTCCAAAGGAGAAGGAGTCAAAGGAGTCGAAGAAACAGGAAAAAGAGGAGTCAAGGAAGGAGTCGAAGAAGTCAAAGGTAGAGTCAAAGAACGGGTCCAAGACCCAGAAGACCGACTCGGACGGCTTGGTTAAGGCTGACTCTGAGCAGAAGTTGACTCCGGCAGTGGAGGTGTTATTGCACAGACACCACATTTCAGCCGAAGAGGCACTTGAAAAGATCCCTGCCTCCGGCCCCAAAGGAAGACTCTTGCTCGGAGACATTTTGGCGTATGTGGGAGAAATCGACGCTTCGGCCGTTACGAAAATCGCCCAGTACGTCAAGAGCAAGGAACACTTGGACCTCTCCAATATCAAGGTTGTTCCCGTGGCCAAGAAAGAGGCCGCCAAAAAACCTGCTGAGAAACCCAAGCCCACCAATGTGATGTCCATTGAGTTCTCGTCCGAATTGGGCTCGGATATCTCCAAGGAGAAGTTCCAGTTTGCGTTTGAACGTGCCTTGGACGCTGCCAAGAGACAAACCTACGGAGTGCGGTTCCCCAACTACGCCCGTCTGCCTGTTGCTCTGGGGCTCTATGAAGATGACATTTTCGACGACTTGTTGGTTGCTCCTGTGTCCAAGGACCGGTTTGCTGTATCGGACATTGCATACCGGTTTTTGGGCGACTCGGCCAGCCGGCCTGTTTCTGTCGATGCCTTCGACGAGCTCTTGGGCTTGGCTCCAAAGCCTGTAGTGGTTGCTGACGCCTCCGGGTCGGTGACTGCCGTGGTCAGCTTCAAGGTGACGTTTGACGAGAAGTTGACCGACTCCAAGAAGTTTGTGGAGTACTTCCAGGATGCCTTGCTCTCGCAGATTCCTGCTAAACAGTTGATCATTCATCAATAATCAACAAGAACTGCTCATTAGTGGTAAGTGATCAATGAACACTAGTGACCAGGGACTGGTTATGGTATGATCGTTGGTGATCGTTGGTGATATATGATCAATCAGGCCGATTGAAGAAATAAGTGACCAATGAGCAAGGGTCAATTATCATTGACTAGGATCAGTGATACGAATGGTGAGGGTCCTTGTTAGATCGTCAAGTGGTTTATCAGGGATGATCAGTGATATTCAGTTGATGGTATGAGTGATTAATTCTGGATACAACGTCTATAGAGCTGACGGTGGTGAGCTGGTCAAAATCAAAGAACGGATCAGCTGGTCAGTATTTAGAGGGCGAATACAAGATACGCTACTCTTTCAGGTTCCAAGAGGATCATTTTACTTTATAGGAAGTCAGGTACCGGCATTAATGAAGAGGTGTTATGTACACATCAGACCATATTATCAGGTCTCATTGGACTCATCACGTCTAGATTGGACTAATATAGACCTTGAAATCATGTCTTTACACCTTGAAGTCATGTCTTTAGATCCACCATCCATGGAATATATATAAGTCATTTTCTTTCTCCTCAATTTTCTTCCGCTAACGAGAAGGCTCTACTTAGTCACTATGTACTGGTACTACACTATACATACTATACTATACATACTACACTATACATACTACACTATACATACTACACTACACTATACTATACTATACTATACTATACTACACTATACTACACTAGTGTATGGTGATATAGTAGTGTAGTAGTGTAATATATAGTAGTGTAGTGTGTAGTAGTATAGTGTGTAGTAGTATATGATATAGTGGACTGGCAGCTATAGTCCTGTTATAGTGGTAGTACAAAGTATTACGTAAGTGAAGGATCTTTGATGGCCACTGTTAGAATTAGACAGCGTTGGCTCAAATTACCTCAATAGGTCGAGCACTACCTATACCTAAGTCTATACGATACCTAAGTCTATACCATACCTGAGCCTATACCTTCACCTAAGGCTGTACTATACCTAAGTCTATACTATACCCAAGTCTATACCCATATATAGAAAATCTATATCTATGATTTGACCATGAATATGGGTCTTTAGTGGTTGAAATAGAAACCCGTTTAATCAGTCTATTTTATTCTACGCCTATATTTTACTGTACCACTATGAGTCCTTTTATCCTTGTTGTTAGATCCACGATAGGCAGGGCCCCGACTATAGAAGTATCATAAAGCCTACTCTGTCCGATCCTAACAATTGCCATTGCCAACGCCGTGTCACGGCCATCGGCCATCGATATACGAAGTGCTATTATGGCCTTTTCAAATATTCTAGAATAATCCGTACCATTGTTCTGATGGAGAGTTTCTCGATGCCACGTTTCTTTCCTTAGTTATAGAAGTCACTCTGGTTCCTCTCTTTGAGGAACCATCAACGAACATAGTATCAATAAGGCATAAAAGTATCAAAGAATATAACATACTATACTATACATACTATACTATACATACTATACTATACCACACTACACTATACTACTTAGTATCTAATTATGTATCTTTCAATAAATCTATTGTTGACTCTCCCTCCTTCATTTCTCTCTCTTTACTAAATATCTGTACAGTCATAGTCTCTAAACTAACACCTATTACCCCGTATATATTATCTATCTATATATCCGTCTCGCTATATATCACTGCACCATAGTACCTTTTCCAAAGTTTCATAGCTGTGCCTTGAACACCATCACTGCATCACAGTACCATAGTTCCTCCCTGTACCATAGTACCATCAATTTATTATAGTACCTTGACTGTACCGTAGTATCATCACTGTACCATAGTGTCATCAGTGTACCACTCAGTCATAGTACCATAGCTGTGCTATATATCCGTCTTTCTATATCCATCTATTCATGTACTCTCGGTGTCTTCATGTGTTCCTCGACCTATATGTGTATTGCATTATCTAATAGTGTGAAACCTATGTATCTATCTCTGTAACACTATCTCCTCTGTAAGTCCATCTCTCTATGTATGTATTTATGTATTTACATTGACTCGTCTATTCATTGTCTTTTAGTTCAGTGTAGTATCTAGGGACTCTAGAAAGTACAACTTCTTCTCTGGGTGGTCTCAATCCAATAAGGTGAAGTATACAGTAAGGTAAACTACCTGGCACCATATTACAGTATAGTACTCCAAGCCTGGTCAATTCTATGTCAATTGACCAACAGGCAAACAGCCCATGATTCTTGCTTTAGAAACACTACCAGAAGAACTACCAGAAAAAATACCAAAACTATCAGAAGAACTACTAGAATAACTACTAGAAGAACTAGAGAAGAAGGTAGTGCTACTCCATCTACCACTCTATACTACTCCATCTACTCCATTTATACTACTCTATACTCCATCTATACTACTCTATACTACTCTATACTACTCTATACTGCTATATACTCCATCTATACCACTGGCTCCATCTATCATTCTACGCTATAATTTTACGCTATGACTACTACGCTATGACTACTACGCTATGACTACTACTCTATATTACTCTATACTACTCTATACTACTCTATACTACTGACTCCGCTGTCTCCTTTTCTGTACTGTGGTCGCTGTTCCATCAGGTCTGTCGAAAGGTACATCAGAGACTAGCTTCAGACTCAGCTTCATGAAGTGACCACCATAGTCGTAAATATCAGTTATCAGTTATTAGTACAGGTATTGGTATGGGTATCAGTATGAGTTATAGGTAAAGGTATAGTTATGGTTATAAGGTACCAGAATAGCAGTATATATTGATTATAGAGTATATAGATGAGAGGAGAGCAGTATTGGAGTATAGTTAAGTATAGTAGAGTTGATGTATTTATGTATTTATGTTTATGTAGTACGTAGTAGTTGATACTTCTCTATCTACCCCATCAAGATATTCATCTCTCTCTGTCTCTCTAATATGTATCTAGTAACTATACAGGCTTTTCTATATTCATCTCTTCATATCGTCATCTCTCTTGTTGTCGATCTATCCATGAACAAAGGATATAGGGTAGGAGTATGGAATATGAGTATGAATATAGAGTATATGCGTTCAAGTATTCCAGAGTATAGCCTGTACAAAGTCTAGAGAATGGAATAGTGTAGAGTATGGATATAGTGTAGAGTACGGATATAGTGTAGATTATGAAAAGTAGTGTGAATATAGAGAGTAGAGAGGCGTATAATGTTGTATGCATTAATAGAAATACAGACTATAGTGAAGACTACAGTAATGAGTATAGCGTATTGTTCTGAGGAATCCAATGACTATAGAGTATTTCAGACTATAGAGTAGTCTAGAGTATAGAGTATAGGTATATGGTATAGATTGTAGAGAGTAGAGTGTAGAGTATGGAAATAGAATATGAGTAGAGTAGTAGTTGATAAAGATACAGACTATCAATGACGAAAACAGGATGGTACAGGAGGATTCAGAGTAGGGAGTGGAGTATACAGTATAAAGTATACAGTATAGAGTATACAGTATAGAGTATACAGTATAGAGTATACAGTATACAGTATAGAGTATAGAGTTGCACAGTCACATTTATTCACAGTAGTATTTATTCATAGTATCACTTTTTTCATAGCAGCATTTTATTCATAGTATTACTTTTTTCACAGTAGTATTTTATTCGTAGTATCACTTTTTTCACAGTACTGTCAGATTAACCATAGATAGTGCCCCACATATTGAGGTTAATGAAACCTCTCTGCATGTTACTAACAATGTCCATTGTTTAGGGCCTTCTAACCAGCCATCCGCGGGCCATCCACCAATTATCATTGTATGAGGTACCACGATGGCCCGCGACGAGCTAGAACAATGACCGCTATTGTTCTGGTGAAAATTCATATATTGTTCTGGTGAAAATTCATATACGCAGCTCGGATTCCTCCTTTCGAGGAATCATTAACAAATAAAGATAACTTAGTACTTAACGTCACAACAAGAATCTAACACTATACCCTAAACTACACATACCCTAAATTACACTATACCCTAAACTAGATTATACCCTACACTACATTATACGGTACATACCATCACATGTCACATATATCATACTACTATATATCATACTATCACTTTTTTTACAGGTAACGATTAGGCATAAATGTACTAAAGAATCTAGCATACTGACTACTGATTCGCTATCACTATACCTATATACATCACTATATCTGCATACCACTATTCCTATACTCCTATATATCCACATACCACTATTCCTATACGCCTATATATCTACATACCTACTGCTAGATCCACCATAGGTAGTGCTCTACCAATTTCAGTATTTTGAGCCTCCGCTGTCTAATCCTGACAATGGCCATTCAACGCCGTCCCTTCAACCACCATTGTACGAAGGACCAGGCTGAAATGTGACGAGCCCGAGGTAGAAGGATGGAATGTGGAGTTTTTTCCCGCAGGTACCTAGCAACAACCGGTTAACTAGGCGACGCCGTTGTTAACTACTTAAGTAGCCCGATTCCTCCCTCTGGAGAACCATCGGCGAATGAACATAATAAACAGAGAACTTATCGTCACAACAAGAATCTAACACCTACCTACCTACTTTTTTACTGATACTTATATATATATCCCGGCCGAAGGAAGGGTATATCGATCTTTTAACTATATTTCATATTAGCATATCTTATCATATCTTATTATATATGGTTATTTATCTCTTATATGAGGTATATCTATACTCATCTTTTACATCATATGCTCAATCCATGTATGGGTAGAGTACTGCCCATTTAAAGTACTAATACTTACTACTACTTATTATTGACTGGCACATCTATATTCGCCTCTATAGTCCACTCTATAATATACACATAGACTACACTACACTATACACTACTCTAATCTACACTACTCTAATCTAGTCTAAACTACTCTAAACTACACTACTCTCCACTACTCTACATTTAATCTAACAAAAATAGGTAGGACATTACATATAGAGACATTATGAAGCCTACGACTTCCGATCCTAACATGGCCCATTGGAAACGCCGTATCACGGCCATCGGCCATCGATGTACCAAGTAAGATGGCCTTTTCGAGTATTCTAGAATAATCATCACCATTGTCCTGGTGAAGAGTTTTCGATACCACGTTTCTCTTCTTAGTTATATAAGCTGCCCTGGTTCCTCTCTCTGAGGAACCATCAACGAATACAAGTTTAGGTTAACAAACGTCATTAAAGAATATAACATATATAACCTATATATATAGGATATTGTTAGACCCACTATATTCATGGTATTACTTTTTTGACCATTTTTTTCCACTATTATTTGTTTACAGTATCACTCTTGAAGTTTCAACATATGCTTTAGTATATATTGTTATACTGTCTAATTACCATAATTTTAATAAACGCATAAAGCTTGTTGATGGTTCTTCTTCCTCAATACAAAACTACCTTAGTTAAAGAGAAGACTGGGAGTATCAGAGGCAGACAGATCCTTAGTATATATTAGCTAGTCTACATAGCAGACTAATCAGTGGAGAACTCAAATACGAAGTCAAGAGTCAATAGGGTGTATACTAGGTAGTACAGTGACACACACACATTATATCCTTTACAAAACAAATGGAAAGTCCAGAATTGTGAATTGTTCTTTATTTCTCGAGTCCAAAGAGGAGAACTCATGATCTCGAACCTCCCTGTATATATTATTATACAGCGATGTAAGTTGTACCCTACAAGACCAAAGTTGTACATGATATTAGATACTTATAGCGTAGTAGTAAAGCATAGTGGTACTAGTCGATTCTGTAATAGTACTTCTATAGTCTGTAGACTGTAGTCCATAGCATAGTCTATAGTCCATAGCATAGTCTATAGTGTGTGTGAGGCTGGTGAAGGGTTTTTACCGGCTAGTAACCTACATAATGCACCACTGGTATGCATACAACACACTACCAAATACCTTGACTCCATACTTTCTAGGTACTCGTTGACAATTTCAGTATTCCAGTATTTGTAGAATTGTTAGGCGACCTTAGGCTTTAGCCAGTATTCGCAAAGGTATAAGCTTCGAGTATAAGCTTCGGGTATAAGCTTCTAACGGGCTTGTCAATGAAATGGACCTTTTCCAGGAACGATGACCTAACGGTGTTCTGGAATATTCTGAAAGGCTACTTATTAGTAGGAACTCACCCATTCAGTTAATAGTAGAGTGTTAGTTACTTTAATATAATATGAGGTATTGGTATTGTTCTTTAATAAAACTAATCTTAGGTAATGGAGTTCTTCCATTTTTTCATTCCTTCATTCCTTCATTCCTTCATTCTCTCATTCCTTCATTCCATCATGTGGTGAACAAGACACTAGTGGGCCATGATAGGCACCTGCTTGAACTGCAATCTCGCCCCCTTTATATATCTGCTGCTATCCGGGTAGTAATCTCTCCGTAGGGGTGATAAGTACAGACCCTTATCCTAGGCTCACTACCGCGTCGTTGGAATCCTGTATTCAGTCGAGTAGATTCCATGTCTAACATACCCATCGTGGGTTTAACATATTCACGGTACTATTTTTTGACAGTACTATTATTTTCACCATTTCTTCATAGTGTCACTTTTTTCGTAGTATCACTTTTTTCACAGTACCATCATATACTACTATGTCACTACAATATATACTCAGTTTACCCTATAGCCTTAGGGTAGGATAATCTTATACTAATCCAGTCCACCCGGGTAAAATCTCATACTATCGGTCAAAGATATTTCACTGTGAAAGTCTAAAGTTCTATGTCAAAACGTCTCAGATTCAAATAGTATAATATCGCTCTAAATATGCAATAGTAGAGTTTCTAACATTCTAATAGTGGACCATTGTCCCCGTAGATTACCCATCAGTCTAATGATCCATTACCAGTATATACTACACCACCTTATAGCACTACACCACTACTACACCATAGTACTATACCCTACACTACCATAGTACTATACCCTATACTACCATAGTACTATACCCTACACTACCATAGTACTACACCATACACTACACTATATCCTACATTCCATCACAAGTCACATATATCATATTACTATATATCACCTTTTTCACAGTAACATTTTATTCATGGTATTACTTCTATCACTTTAAGCACTCGGTGTCTTTAGAGGTGATAGAGCAGTCACTAGTACGCTTCTGTTGCTACAAATTATTGATACGAATGTTTGTGATTGTATTCCAGTGGGACACGAGTTCGCTGTTTCAACCCAGTACTCATATATCCTTAGTAGGAATCTTAGAGACTATATGTATACATAAATCATCGATATAAAGTATTTAATTATCTCGGCATTTATATTTTATGGATTATATAGAATATAAGACATGCTAGTCTTGTAAGTTCTATGTCGCTATCACTATGTGACTGTGACTGAATGACTAAAAAGACAATGGTGAGTTCACCATACAAGTAGCACAATAAAGGTACTTGGACATAAGACACTCGACAATGGACACTTTCATCAGTACTGAGTATAGACAGAAAGAGTGCTTAATCATCTAAACACTTTTTCTTAAAAATCACTACTATCAAAATAGTAATCCGATTCACTGCCATATATTATTTATACTACCATACACTACCTGTTAGATCCACCATAGGTAGTGCCCTACCTATTGAGGTATTTTGAGCCTACACTGTCTAATCCTAACAATGGCCACTTCAAGACGCTGCGGCCTAACACCGCAGGATGTTGGAACGGCGTTTATCGCTATTGTTCTCGTACTAATTCGCACGCCCTCTCCTCTAAAAGTATTTAAGTACCTCAGATTCCTCCCTAGGAGGAATCATCGGCGAATGAACATAGTAAACCGAGTACCTGACGTAACCGGAATCTAACACTACCATACACTACCATATACCACTATATCTCACCATAGATTATCTTATACTATGTTCTACTTTTCCACTATTATTTGTTTACGGTATCACTCTTAAAGTCTCAACATATGTTTTTGTATATATTATTAAACAGGGATATCTTACAAGACCAAAATTCTACATGATATTAGAAACTTGTAGTGTAGTAGTAGAGCATAGTGGTACTAGTGGATTCTGTAATAATACTTCTATAGTCCATAGTATAGTCTATGTTAGATCCACGAAAGGCAGGGCCCTGCCTATAGAGGTATTATGAACCCTACTCTGACCGATCGTAATAATGGCCATTGCAAACGCCGTATCAATATTCTAAAACAATCCATACCATTGTTGTACAGGAGAGTTTTTCGAATGCCACGTTTCTCTCAAAGTTATATAAGCCGCTCCGGTCCCTCTCTTTGGGGAACCATCAACGAACATAGTATCAGTTAGGCATTAATGTATCAAAGAACATAACACCATATACCACTATATCTCACCATAGATTATCTTATACTATCTTCTACTTTTCCACTATTATTTGTTTACAGTATCACTCTTAAAGTTTCAACATATGCTTTAGTATATATTATTATATAGGGATATCTTACAAGACCAAAGTTGTACATGAGGTGTGAGACGGATGAAAACCCTTGACCCACGAATAACCTGTACATAACGCACCACTGGTCTGCATACAACGCATTTTTAAACCACCTTAATTCCGGACATTCTAAAAAGTCGTTGGCATAAAATGTGGAGGGAATAGACCTTGCAGCCAACGCCACGTGACGCGGGAGCGAGGGTTCAGGCGGAGAGTTGGGGAGTTTGCGCGTTAGTTTTTTTTCTTTTTTCATGCATTTTTTTCGCAGGGCCGGGTTTTTTTGGTTTTTTTATTTCGTTTTTTTTTGTTTTTTTTGTTTTTTTTGTTTTTTTCGCTTTTGTTTTTTTTTTTCATTTTTTTTCCTCTGACTATTTTTGGTTTGCCTCTTGCACGTTTGTTTCGTTGAAGGCTTTTTGACTTTAAGCCTTTTCTTTTTGCAGGCCTCTGTTTTTTAACCTTAACCCACGGCTCATCTCCTGTCGGGTTTCCTTTTTTGGTTCTGTTGTTTCTCATTCTGCTTGTACGTGCCACGGCTGAACCATTGACATCAGTGAAGAGTCCACAGCGAATTTGGAAAAGAATTTGGAATAGTGTCTGGAATAGTGAATTTGGAACACCTGAAACATATCAGAAACATCAGAAACATATCAGAAACATATCAGAAACATACTTGAAACACACTTGAAACACATCTGACATATTTGAAGCACAAGTGAACCTTGAACAGCATCACCTGGAACAGCATCACCTGAACATCTGAACATCTGAACACCTGACCTAACAGTGAATCAACACTGAAACACTTTGTCCATCTGTGAAACACGTCTGAAACACACCTGAAACAGTTGATCACAGCTGAATAAGAAACACGTCTGATCAGCTGAAACTCATCTGAAACACGACTGAACCTGTACCACCAGTGATCAGTGAAACACCAGTGAAACATCTGAATCATCAGTGAAACACTAGTGAACCATCAGTGAACCTTCAGTGCACATTTGAAACACTAGGCAAACTCTGGTCAATCATCAGTGAACATAACAGTATTTATCTGAAACACTAGTGAAACACTAGGCAAACATCAGTGAAACACTAGTCAAATTCCTGTGACATACTTGTCTATCATAAGTGAAACATCAGCGACACACTAGTCAAACTCCAGTCAAACATCTGTGAAACATCTGTGAAACATCTGTGAAACATTTGTGAAACATTTGTGAAACATTTGTGAAACATTTGTGAAACTCCAGTAAAACATCTGTGAATATTTGAAACACCAGTGAAACACTAGTCAAACACTAGGTAAACTCCAGTCAATCATCAGTGAATCGTCAGTGAATATCTGAAACACCAGTGACACACAAGTGAACAAAACAGTGCATATCTGAAACATCAGCGAACCTGAAACACTAGTGAACCTGAAACACTAGTGAACCTGAAACACAAGTAAGCCTGAAAGCAGTCAAATCCTGAGACACTACTGAAACCGGTTTACCTGAGAAATTCACCTGAAATCAGTCAAATCCTGGAATCAGTGAAATCCTGAAACAGCTGAAAAACTAAAACTCCACCTGCCACACAAGTCAGACCGAAATGAATGTCCCGTATAACTTCCTGAAAATGAGCCATTTGGACGGCTTCGACGAGTCCAAGTCCAAACCATACCCGTTGCAAATGTACGGGCAAACGCCCCTGGGCAGCCCTGCCCCGACGGCATATAACCTCGGCACGCCTCTGCCGCCACTCACATCGTTGGCATCACGTGTTATGGCCAATAATGGCAATTCGATGATTGCTCCATCTCCACTTACGATGTCTCTTCATGGAGGGCAGGCGCAGTATGCAGCCCAGCACCAACAATTGGCCCAGCACCAGCAAATGGCCCAGCATCTACAGCTCCACCAGCATATATTTCAACAATATGAGCACCAGAAGTCGGGCTACGAGTTCCATGAAGATGCACGCCATTTCCTGGATAATTTACGCATGTCCCAGGTTCTGAATGGCCACAAGAGGCATCTGCTGAGCCCACACCAGCTCCATAGCAGCTTGGGCTCCGTGCAGGAACAACTGCTCCACCACCACCACCACCAACACCACCACCAGCGTCTTTTACAGCAACAGCAACAGCTGCAACAGCAACAGCTGCAACATCTGCAACATCTGCAACATCTGCAACATCTGCTGCAACATCACCAGCAAAGACAGCAACTTCAAAATGGGCATCAAAATGGGCATCAAAATGGACATCAGAATGGACATCATCAGCAGTGCGTGCATTCGCAGCAGAATTTGCAGCCACAGAGTCTCCAGCTGCAGGCTTTACAACTGAATCTCCAACTGAATCTCCAGCTGCAAAATTTACTGCAACAGAATTTACAACAGCAAAGTTTGCAGCTGCAGAGTTTGCAGCAAAACTTACAACTGAGTCTTCAACAGCAAAGTCTCCAGCTGAATCACCAAGTGGGGCTTCACCAGAGCCAACTTCATCTACATCTCAAAATGGCTCCCCATGGATATTCGGTCGGGAACGGAGTGATGGGGAACGTGATGCATGCAGGAACTGGAGGTTCTGGTGCTGGAGGTGCTGGTTCTGGATCTGGAGGTGCTGGAGTTGGAGCTGGAGTTGGAGGAGGAGGCAGTGGGCTCAGTATGCAGTCGGCCCTTCAAGCTACAATGCAAATGCAAAGAAATCCACCCAACGGAGTCCATTCAGGCCAACCGTTCCGGGGAGAAGCGGAAATGTCCAAGCAAAATGCGCTACGAATTGCCTCCAAGTTGCTTCCTTCGTCTATGGACGATGGGCTGAAGAAAAAGCGTGGCCGGCCCAAGAAGTTGATCTTGGACCCTTCAACTAATCAGTACATTGATCTGTCCCACGAAAACTTCAAGAAACTCAATAAGATCTTGAAACAGGCCATGGACAATGCGGACCCCAAGGACCCTGCGTTCTCCAAAAATACAAAATTGGATATTATGAACGACCAGGCGTTGAAGCAGTTGTTGGAGCTGAAAGACCGTCGTGGCCGGCCCAGAAAGTTCCCCATTGAGCAAACGGGAATTACCATTAAGGGTATCCGGGTAAGTGGCACCATGAAGGGGAAGAAGAAGGATGCATTGGCTCTGGACTCGGATAAGGTGCAGAAGAAGAAGAGGGGGAGACCCAAGAGGGAAGTGGACGTGGAACTCTCCACCAGTGCATAACCTTTCGATGAAGTGTGTATATGCAGGAAAGACCTTTTTCATGTTTATTTGGGAACTCTTTCCATACTTATTTGAGAACTCATTCCAGGCTTTTTGGTTTGGTCCAAAGTCCTTTGGTGATTTGGTCATGGAGGCTTTTAAGACTGGGACTGGGGTATTGGGACTGTGACTGGGTATTGGGAAATACTGGAGTGGTCGACTCCATACATGCTAGGTTTCTGGCATGCACGAAATTATAGACGGATCCATAACTATAATATACAATCGCAAACGAACACTAGTAGATATATCTTGGCCTGATCCCTATGGTCCTGCCCTTGTGTTCTCTTCTAAGGCAAGCTGATTCGATTAGTGTGTCACTTTTAATTTCGCAAAATGGCGGAAAATCGCCCTTGGCGCAGTGGAAACCAATTTAGTCTGAAAAACGCGCGGTCCCGGGTTCGACTCCGTGCACGCGCCACTACGCGCGCCCAGGCCGAACATACCATCCCTCTTCTTCCCTTCCTTGGATCCAAACACCTAAATACTACATCTTCTACTCGAACAGCCCACCATGATCACGCCGATCTCCGTGCTGCGGTCAGCCATCGGCAACAGCATTCTCCAGCCCGTGCAGCGGTCTGCTAATGCACAATTGGCCATAAACAACTCCGACCATTTGGTGCTAATAGAGCCCCGGCTTCCATTCCTACATCAATGCATTTCGAGCAAGGGCAAGCAGGGAGCCATGGTGGTTGAAAGTGCCAGGAAAGGCGGTTCCAACGAACCCATTCCGGTGAAAATCGAGTCGGAAACAACCGAAAACGAGTCCAATCCGGTGAAAATAGAGCCTGTTTCTGGTATAGAGCCCGAAAACGGAGCCGACGGAGCCTTAGAGGCCGAAACCCCCAAACCTGAGCCCGGAAATGTTTGCAACGGGTCAGGAAACCCTAGAAACCCATTAGAAGCCATGCAAATCCAATCTGAACTGACTGAAATCGACCCTAATGAAAATGAGTCTCAGACAGCAGAAAATACCCCCCAAAATACCCCCCAAAATACGCCTAGAAGCCAAGAATTAGACCCCGAAACTCGGGAAAGTGAAGAGAACCACCAGAAAATTTCAGGAAATCCGGAAAAAGCAGAAAAAAATCTCATAAACTCCTCTAACTACGCCGAAAAAGATGAATTCTTATCGTCGTCCATCTTCTCCTGCACCTCCATCTTCCAGACGGAAAACCTCGAGCTGCTAGGGTTCCAGCTCTTCCTGAGGCTCTACATCGAGGATAGGGAGAACCGGTTTAATTTTGGCCGCATCCAGGAGCCGTTGATCGTCTCCCACAAGTGGCTGCCGGTGCAACTGGCCAGTCGAGACTGCTACCTTGGGCTTTTGTTGAATACAGGAGAGGTGATGGTGTTGCAGCGGGAAACGCTCGATGTGTCGAGCTACTCCGTGAAATTCCGTACTTTTACGTCTTTGTTGGACCAATTATGCTTGTCTGGGGACCGGTTGACGGCGGACGGAGATATCATAGTGTCGGGGACGCATTTCTCGGAGTTAAGGCTTACGGACTTTTCGTTTGGGGTTTTAGAGGGCGACTTGGTGCTTTTCTTGGCCCACGAGTCAGGTGATATTTCTATCCATCAAGTGGCTCCGGACTTACCCCAGTTGCACCGGTTTAAAAGTGGTGGCCTTGTGGTGCTACTGGCCTGGTGTACGGGTGCCCTCTATTATGTGTTCAGCGATAATTCCGTATTCCGCTATGATTTAGGGCTTAAAATGGGTTCTGTATCCACTTCGGGCCCTGTTCGTATCAAGGATGCTTCTCGTTTCTTGGTATCGAATCTCGTGCCGTTTGGAAACGTGCTTGTGGTGACGGATACTGCATATATGCACGTCATTGTCCCCGACGCCCCTGCTTCAGCGAAATTGCCATATAATTCTGTTCTATGTGGCCTCCCCATAGTTCAAACCCAGGAGGGCTTTTTGGTGTACTTGCTGTTTGAAAATGGCCGGTTTGGTGTTGCCAGTTACGACTGGGACACGTGCCAACTCTCCATTTCCCCCAAATGTCCTATTTTGGATGCTTTTTCCAAGCAGACTTTGAACCGGTACCTGGGCGTCTTGGCCAAGGAACAGGCCCGTGCCCCCTGGCTGGAGTTTGCTCCATATTTGGATAACTCCGCCCTGGGGAACCTCACGGTGCATGGAACAACACTATGGGCAGGATACTTGGTGGTTGTATACAGTTTGGCGCCCCGGAACGTCATCAGCCACGTGATCAAGTCCAAGAAAGAGTATTCGGTGAGTTTTGTGCCTATTGATGGCGAAAAAGGCACTGAAAATGGCGATACTGAGACGATATCGCAGACCTTATTGTTTTTACTCGAAACAAAAAGTCAAATTCCTTTGTTTGATAAGAAACTCTGTGAAAATGATGCAGGAGTCATAGAAACTTTTGGGTTAAGGCTCAATCTATGGAAAAGTGGCCAATTTCAAGACCCCAATTCCGTGGAAATGTCATTTGCTCCTAGCCTGTCTTTAACGGAGACGTTGGCAGTCAATTTCAAACATCATTTGGGGATCAACGAGTTGCAGAGACTTTATGTGTTGAATTATACAATCGTCCGGACGTTGTATGCAGTGCAGAGCAAAGAAGCCACGAAAACGGCAAGTGGAAGCGGCACTAGTCATTTCATTGCTGAGCTTGAGCGGGAGCAAAACACAATCACGCAGAAAATCCGGTCCCATTTGGCACATGTCCTTTTATCATGGGCCCAAACGCAACAAGATGGTTTTTTCACCTCGGATTTCGACACGTTTATCCTCAACACGTACCAGAAGCTCGTGGCCACTGTATATGCAGTGCCCATTGTTCCTGAGGTTGTTTTGACGGTTTCAGGGGAACTTTGCACGGAGAAGTTCGAGGTTTCCCGGGACCAGACCATGGACGAGGACTTTTTGGAGGTGATCCGGTCCACAACAGACCATACTTGGCCGCGGTGTTCCGCCACGCTTCTTCCGATCTTGGGATTGACCAATAAGACCAACGAATTGGGGACCCATAATTATTTGACGGAATACGTTGGCGATTCATACCTCGCCCAGGCTATATGCAGTGAGTTGGATTACTGTATCTACACTGGAACCCGAACATTCGAGCTCAAGAAGGGAGTCTAAAGCAATTAAGATCATTAGAGCTTAAAAGGGAGTCTAAAGCAGTTAAGATGTATTGGTCTAGTGATGAGTCAGGTGACTTAGAGATATAATGGTGGATCTAGATGATGGTGGATCTAGATGATGGTGGATCTAGATGATGGTGGATCTAGACATGGAGTTTGTCTAAATTTGATGATGGTTGCTCTAGAAGATGGTTTGTCTAAATTTGTGGCTAGGAATGGAAGATGAAGGAGCCAGGAATGGGCGAAAAGCCTTCATCAGAAGAAGCAAACTGGCCCTGCAACACACTCTGCTCCTTTTCCTTATTCCACACCAACTGCGTCGGGTTCCAGTGGATGAGTTTACTGGGTGCACAAGGTGGAGGGTCGGAGACCTTGGTGATCAAGTAAGCCAGCGAAGTCTCGGCAAAGCCATAGATGAGAAGGCCGATCCAAGGAAGGGTCCGGATGAGGAAAAAGAACAGAAAGCCAAAGCCAAACAAAAGGCCTTCACGGGCCTTGATCCACTGCTCTTTTTCCCGGTGGGTAAAGCGCACACGGCTGAAGTACGGTAGCAAAAGATCATGCACCATAGACCGCAGGCCATAATAGGTGGTAAGAAACACCACTGCATAATCACGAGGCACTGCTTGCAACACGAGGAACATGATGACGGCCCGGTCGGTGCCGATCTTGTCGTTTAGATTGTAGAAAGAGATTAAGCCCAAGATCACGTGACCCACGTAAGGTAGTTTGGCCAACAAGAACACGGCCACATTAAATGCCATTTTGTAGCAATGGCGCCCCACGAACGTCGAGAAGTCTTGCGAAGAGTAGTACTTTGATTTCCAGGTGTCCACGCTGAAAAAGCTCTTTTCGGAAGGTAATGGCGAGTCCAGCGTAAGCTCCACCAAGTTATCGTGGTACTGGTGGCCCAGGGTGTCCGGGTGTTTGGTAGCATACAAAGTATCAATAAATTTCAAGCTCAGCAAAAAAAGATCATCCAACTGGGGGCTGAAGTGGCGAGAAATGGACGTAAAAAAGACACCCAAATTGAGCACGCCAAACTGGAAGTTCCTTAGCCACGAAGCCAGCGAATCTACGGCCAGCGAATTCCAAAAAAACCCAACGAAATTGGCAGCCACCCGGAGCATCACCACAGGAGCCCAGAGCACAAGCTGAATGAAAATAGAGTACTTAATGGCACTCAAGGCCCGGGCGTAATATGCAGACTGGAAAAGCCGTGGGTTCTGCAACAGCCGGTACGACCCCAAGAGCGCCAACTGCATGCCTCGGAGCACGGCCATCACGGAAAACCCCGGAGGGGGGTTGGAGATGAAGATGGGAGAAGCCATGGACGAGCACGACGTGGTGGTGCAGTTGGTGGTGCAGTTGGTGGAATACTTGGTGGGTGGAAATTTAGGTCCTACGCATGCATATGATCTGCGCGTGACGACGCACGTGAGTCCATCGCTTGCTTAGATCTCTCTCTCTCTCTTTCTTAGTAAGTCTAGGGGCATAAACATAATGTATTAGTTAATTTGTAATATTTGCAACTTACTAGTATCAAGTCACTAGTATCTACTCACTAGTATCTGCTCACGAGTATCTACTCACTAGCATCAAGCCACTAGTACTTAGACGACCTGTTACGCATTACCATAAACACTTGCATAGACTGGCATGGCTACCTTATTCTTCTTTAATAGCTCTTGTGGTTGTGGAACAAGAGTGCTCATTCTTATCTCTTATATTCTTAACTGGGCGCCATATTTAGACCAGGAAATCCATTCAATGACCTTATACCACCATAAACTATCTTCTACGATTTAACTACCATATCTTACCATAGATTATCATCCTCTTTAGCTTTCACAAGAATTAAATCAATGGTCCATCTATAATGAACTTCATGATACGTCTTATATTTGATATGATGTTGTTCTATTCGCTTGCTCATGGGTGATCATCACATGCTCATATCTTGCTACTTAGCCCTGGCCCTAGATTCTGATGAAAAGACCAATACGAGAAATACACGTCAAGAAACTATGTGAACAATGTGAACAATTTTTTTTGAGTCTGAAGCTATATTTATGGACCCCAGAAGATATAATATCACTTTATACCACCTTATACTACCATATAGATATATACTATCTCATACCAACATATTCTACAATATTCTACCATACACTATCTTCTACTACCATATCTTCCCTTATACTACTTCATACTACTTGTTATGTTCTTTGATACATCTATGCCTTACTGATACTATGCTCGTTGATGGTTCCTTAAGAGAGGAACCGGAGCGGCTTATATAACTTTGAGAGAAACGTGGCATTCGAAAAACTCTCCACCAGAACAATGGTAACCATCATTGTACGAAGTACTATGATGGCCATTGCAAACTCCGTATCACACCCATCATAGTACTTCGTATAATGATGGCCTGGCCATTGTTAGGATCGAACAGAGAGTAGGCTTCATGATACCTCTATAGGCAGGGGCCTGCCTATCGTGGATCTAAAACTACTATATACTGTTTCATACTACCTTATGCTAACATACGGTTTAATACTACCATAGAATATCTTCTACTATGTTCTACTCTCTTATACGAATTGTGAACCTGGTCAAATACGATCGGGACCCCTCCGTATATACCATTACCTTGGACTCCTTTCGATATCAGAGTCCAGAACCCCTCGTAAACTGGAGCCTCACAACACTGGAGCTCCAGCATAATGGATGTTGGAGAAGGTTTAGCTTCAGCATGATATGTTTGTGCAGAAAGTTTAGCAGAGTTCCTAAACTATATAAGTTGGAACTCTTGCCCCAATCCTAGTGTTAATTAACTAATCAGAATATTGTCTGTGAGGAACATATTAAGATGTCCTCTACTCCCAGACCCACCAGAAACAGCTTTCGTATAACTCCACAAGTATTTACATACCTTGATGAGACTATGAACTTTATGAACAACAACCAGTACGTCACTCTGGACTGTACTCCATGGTTATTGAAAGGACCACCTGATGTACCCGAGTCTAGGGTACATGCAGAGTTAAGTAATCTACAGTGCCTCCATCTGGACTGATGCCATATACTAAATTATTTACTCATATTTTTGTGAAGTATAAAACATTAGGTTATATGCAGCTTACGGTGGGGCCAAATTCCGTCGGTGAATATAAAATTAAATAGATTTAGACACAAAATTTTTAAATTACATAAAAACCATGAATTGAATAGGGATATATATAAGATATGTACAAATGAAAGAATATAATAATCAAATAAGATTTATTCATACTTATACATTGATTTAGAATTATATAAGTAATGATTAGATGTATAAATGATCTCTGATAAATTTGTTGGACATGATAGGGATGGGTGATTTTTTGTTTTTTGTTTTTTTGTAGTGTAGATTTTATGGCCATTGGTTTATGAGGTCCATACTAGAATACCTGTATTTCAAATATGGTACTTCTTTTGCTAGGAATTGCTGCAACTGGTAGATCTTCTCACTCGGCTATGTTAATCTGGAGATATATCCAGTGCTTCAGGTTCATCATAATTGAGCTGGAGAAATACTGATCAATGTCGCAGAACACCAGAATCACCGTGTCTAGCACGTTGAATCTGATTGAGTCCTACTCTTCATCTGGATCCATCTTTGATTGCTGAGTCGATCATAGTGAAATTGTCTTGCTCTTCATCTGCATCCATCTTCTGAGTTGCTTGCTGAGTTGATCGGAATTGAATTTAGATCCTATTTTGAGGATTTCAAGGAAGTGGCTCCAGTGATGAGCTCAACCGGTTCAAGTGAATGTACACATCCGTACCGTACCGTAGCCCTCCATGGAGATAAGCTTCAAGGTTCCGCCAAGGTATTGCGCATAGAGCCGGGAAATTGGCAAGCCGTAGCCAAAGCCTGCCATTCATAATACATCTATCTTCTTATTCATATTTGGTATTTATTTTTCTAGAAGTGTTAGATCCATTGTAGACAGGGCATTATCGTAAAGGTATTATGAAGCCTACACCGTTTGATCTTAAAGATGGCCATTAATCCCTTTACCTACGTTATATTGTACTAAAGCTTTATCAGTACTAATACACACACTACTTCACTATATTCTATATCCTATCTACTATATACTATACACTAGACTACTATATTCTATATCCTATCTACTATATACTATACACTACACTACTATATTCTATATACTAAACTACTGTTATGTTCTTTGATACATTTATGCCTAACTGATACTATGTTCGTTGATGTTTCCCCAACGAGAGGAACCGGAGCGGCTTATATAACTTTGAGAGAAACGTGGCATTCGAAAAACTCACCACTAGAACAATGGCAAGAATTGTTCTAGAATATTGACATGGCATTTGCAATGGCCATTGTTACGATCGAACAGAGAGTAGGCTTCATGATACCTCTATACGCAGGGCCCTGCCTATGGTGGATCTAACAATAGCAGTACTAACACTTCACTCTATTCTATATTCTACACTATATACCATATAACTACTACATTATATACTACACTATATACTATGTACTACAGTACTACCCTACTATATTTTATATTCGATATTCTATATTCTATATATTATATACTACACTACTACACTACTACACTACTACACTACTACACTACTACACTACTACACTATATACTACACTACTACACTACTACTCCACTATATTCTATATACTACATACTGCTATGTCAACTGTCTCGCTGGTCTCCCCGGCTAGAAATTCCCGAATTGCACAGACATTCCGCTCCAAATTCGCAGGCCCATACGAAATTGCAAAAGTCGAGTCCCCAGTCAACTACCGACTCGTGATGCCAGTGCAAGACAAAGGCAGCAGGGTTTTCCACATTAGCCAGCTTCTCTTACAAACGGCAATCCCCGAAGAATTTTTCACCCCACTACCAAACGACATTGAGCTTAAATGTTATAAAGACGGGCCAGAACTAGTCGAAGTGGAGAAACGTCTAGGTAATCAAAAATTCAGCAAAGGCTACCTTTTAACTGTACGTTCAGACGCACAGCGGAACACCCACAAGGCGAGATCATTAAGTAATGAGCTGGAAGTTTGAGGTCAACCGCACGACAACTCTACTGAGAATACGCCCACCATAATGGCCTTCCAAAGCTTAAATAAATCGACATCGAGGCTGTGGGGGATGTTAGATCCGCTATTGGCAGGGCACTACCCATAGAGGTATTATGAAGCCTACGCCGTCTGGTCCTGACAATGACCATTCGAAACGCTGCCTCCTGGGACATCATTGAACGAAGTAAAAGACATTGACAAGTGAATACTTCACGCAACAAAAGAATCTAAAATATTAGTTTATTATAGAAATATCAACCGCAGAATCCATAGATTATGTATTATAGGATTATACATGGTGGTATAGAATATGGTAGTAGTATATGAGTGTTATATGGTATACTATGTGAGTATATAGAATAGGGAATATGACAAATGTCAGATCCACCATAGGTAGTAATCTACCTATGGAAGTATTATGAAGTCTCTCTGCCCGATACTAACAAGGGCCATTGTTTGGCCATCGATAATGATGGCCTGTTTTTCGAAGATGCCAGAACAATCATCACTATTGTTCTGGTGAAGAGTTTTTCGATGCCACGCTTCTCTTCAATTGTTATATAAGCCGCTCTGGTTCCTCTGTCTGAGAAACTATCAACGAAATAGATAATTTAGTACTTAACGTTCAACAAGAATCTAAAAATAAATGTGTAGTAGAGTAGTACTTGAATTTAAAGTAGTAGTAGTAGTAGTAGAGCAGCAGTAATATTAAAGTAGTTTTACTATTAGAGTAGTATTCAGAGTAGCACTAGTATCAGTAGTGGAGTAGTTCTACTATTAGAGTGCAAGGTATTAGATATAGAGTGGAAGTAGAGTAATAGAGTAGTACCTAGAATGGTGTCTAGGGTAGTTCCGGTAGATAGTATTTGAGTAGTAGTGTCAGAGCCTACAGTGGCACTAGTAATATTAGAGCATCACCAGAATACTACTAGTACTAGTACATGGTATTGAGGAGTAGTAGTATTAGAGTAGTAGCATTAGTATTCGTATATAACTAGAGTAATAGCACTAGGATATGAGTACTAGCAGATAATAGTACGAGTATTAGAGTAGTACTTAGAGTAGTACTAGGATCAGTAGTAGAGTGATACCGGTAGTAGAGCATTTAGAATCGCATAGTATTTATGGATATAGTATTTATGGATATAGTACTTAAGGATATAGTATTTATGGATATAGAGTAGTACTTCTGGCTATATATGGATTTATGGATATAGAATAGTAATTATACATGTACATAAAGTTATGGATATACATAGAGTTATGGTTCAAAGAGTTATTAGGAATTAGAGCAAATGGTCATATAAATACATGCTTGTGACATAAACTCAGTATTAGCAGACTGGTATTATTAAAGCAGTAGCACTAACTAATTATGTACTTGATCTACTGGACTAATACAATGGAGAAAGTATGACTTTTGGGCCATATTGAGAAATCGGAAACATACACGAATTACCATTTCTGGCCGTTTTGCGGTTTGCAGTTTGGGGGTTTGGATATTGGATGGGGTAAGATCTGGGTGCGCGGAAGTGCAATTCCGCCCAGATTGTTATGCGTCTGCGGAAATACATTTCCCGGCCTCATATAAAGTGGAGACCTCCAGACCAAAAAATTAATCACTAGTATTCACACCTAAACTCGCTAATATCAATCAGTTCTTTCCTACAAATGTCTTTGGACCTCTACACCCAAACACCACGGCTGCAACCCTCGGTTACAACTTCCCTAGTGGAAGTGACCCATATTCTCTCCCGAAAAAGGCCAATGCCATGCAGAGTCTTTTTTAAGAATGAATACGAACAACCTTCAGGAAGCTTCAAGTTACGGGGCATCGGCTACATGATCGGGAAGGAATTGGAGAGGGAGAAAGAACGGGCACGTGAGCTGGGATCACGTGCGCAGGAGGTACGGGTGTTTGCTTCGAGTGGAGGAAATGCTGGTTTGGCTGCTGCTTATACTCTGAAATATTATGGTGTGGCATGTACGGTAGTTGTGCCTGGGTCGTGCAGACTGCATATAATCAGAAAATTAAAAGAATATGGTGCTGAAGTGGTGGTGTATGGGAACTCTATAGAGGATGCTTGTGTGCACGCCCGGTTGCTTATGGAGTCCTGTAGAGAAAGCCCCATTTTCTGCCACCCCTTTGACAACCCATTGATCTGGGAAGGCCACTCTCAAATCGTGACGGAAATGTTCCTGCAGCTAAGCCCATCCGATAAGTCATGTGTAAAGGCAGTGGCCTGTTCTGTCGGTGGAGGTGGGCTCTACAATGGCATCCTGAGTGGGTTGTAACACAGCCGGTCACGTGCACAGTGTCTTCTAGCCGAAACCAAGCAAGCCCCAACTCTCCACAGTGCAGTCCAAGCGGGAAAAGTGGTTACACTTGAGCAGCCCCAAACCATCGCCACCTCCTTGGCTTGTTCATATGTTTCGCCCGAAACGTTGGAGCTTTTCCAAAGTAGGAACGATGAGGTCCATATGGTGGACGACCTATGTGCAGTCCGCGCCAGTCTTGAGTTCCAGCGTGATTTCGGGGTCTATGTGGAGCCTGCATGTGGAGCAGCGTTATCGTTTGTTTATGAGGAAGTTGAGAAATTGGAACTGATGGACTTGACGAAAGACAATATTCTTGTGGTGGTGGTGTGTGGAGGTTTATGCGCTAACGAGGACACCTTCGTTGAGTACAGGAAAATGGTCCGCCAGAACAAGATGTAAGCACCAGGGGTTTTTTTGGGGAAGAGCTTAGAGTTTATTTTTAATGATAAGGTATTACCATGGACTGTATAGTGCTTTTGATTGTGCTTTTGATTGTGCTTTTAATTGTGGTTTTGATTGTAGTTTTGTATGGGAGGTGGCCTGACCATTGGAACCATGATTGGCTATATACGGAGTGTCACTTGGAATTGCTATAGAAGGAGTTAAATTGATTAATGAGATGTTTTTTGATGTATTGGAAGAAGAGCTGGGAAAGAGGTATAGACCAGTGGTCAGTAGATGGTGGAAGTCAGTAGTAGAGGCATGGAGTCGGGCTATATGTAGATCTCAGAGCAGCCAGTACCTTCAGTACCCCTAGTACAGTCAATTCTAAATCCTCCATGATGTTCTCTCTTCTGCCGTATACTACCATACTATAGTAATAAAGTGCTGACCATAGTACAGCTACTACTACCACTACTGCTACTCACTTCTTCTTACTACTGCTACTCACTGTGATGTTCTTTGATACATTTATGCCTTATTGATACTATGTTCGTTGATGGTTTCTCTCTTTGAGGAACCAGAGCGGCTTCTATAACTAAGGAGAGAAACGTGGCATCGAAAAACTCTCCCTTAAAAACTCTCCCTTAAAAACTTTCCCTTAGAACAATGGTAATAATTGTTCTAGAATATTCAAAAAGCCATCATTCTACGAAGTACTATGATGGTAATTGCAAACTCCGTATCACACCCATTATTGTACGAAGTACTATGATGGCCTGGCCATTGTTACGATCGGACAGAGTAGGCTTCATGTTACTTCTATAGTCGGGGCCCTGGTTATAGTGGATCTAACAAGGGGATAGTAATAGTATATAAAATAAATTAGTAAAGTACATAGTGAGACTAATATAGAGTAATAGTATATCGAAGTATATAACTGTAGAGTGGTGCAGTGGTTTTTAGTGGTGGGTGAGGTTGCACTTTGGATGTTCGCATATTCTCACATTTTGCACCCATTGAGACATAACCATACACAAATCACATACACTAAAAGATACCTATTATTTCAACTAAGTCGTTGAATAAATTGTCTATTTGATATTGAAAACTACCACTTTCTATTACTTCATTTCCTATGTCAAAAAATAACTTCTTTTCTTTTCAAACTGCATATAAGCCCTCTTCCCCTGGCTCCCTCTGGCTCCATACCCTTAAGATCTGATAATATATGGACCTATAGTTATGAAACCTGCAGTAGCTAAACCAATAGTCATAGTACAGAAACTATGGGCTCATTTGAGAAGTAGGCTTGTAGCAAAAGCTTGGTTCCTGCATACAACACAGGCAATCACTAAGCGTACACCCTGTTAGTTTCTTGTTCTTACGTCAGGTACTCTGTTTACTATATTCATTCGCCGATGATTCCCCAGAGGGAGAAATCAGGCTACTTAAGTAGTTGACCGCAGGGTCACCTGGTTAACCGGTCGTTGCTATGTGCTTCGGGAAGACTCTCTACATTCATCCTGGCACCTCGAGCTCATCACATTCATCATGGTACTTCGGGTCTTTCACTTTTTTTCCCTCCTGGTACCTCGTACATTATGGTAGAGGAGCGGCGTTTTAGAATGGCCATGGTTAAGATTAGACAGCGTAGACTCAAATACCTCAATAGGTGGAGCACTACCGAAGGTGAATTCTAACAAGAATACTATAGTGAATTATTTTGTGGAGTAGTAGTTTTATAGAGTAGTCTTATAGAGTTGTCTTATATAGCCCTATAGTTTAGTCTTATAGGGTAGACTAGTAAACTGGAGTAGTAGTGTAACGTAGTATTTTATACTATAGTCCTTATAATGGAGTAGTGTTTTATACTATAGTAGTTATAATGCAGTAGTTTATTATACTCTTGTAAGTTTAATGGAGTAGCATACTGGTGCAGTGAACTGTAGTATATGTAGCAGAAGAAATCATGATGTGGATGTATTGTAGAGTAGTATACCGTTGTGTGAAGTCTGTAGTGAATCATAAAATCGAGTAGTGGAGTAACACGAGAGTATAGTCATAGTGTAGTGGTAAAGGGTAGTATAGTCTTAAAGAGTAGTATAATCGTAAAGAGTAGTATAGTCTTAAAAAGTACTATATCAGTGTAGTGTAGAAAATGGTAGAGTAGTGTGGTATAGACTTTTTTGAGTATTGTGGCACATCAAAGAGTGAAGTAGAGTGGAGTAGTATATTAGTGAGGAGGAGTGGAGTGGAGTGTAGAGTATTTTAGAGAGCTAGAGAGTGCTCTGGTGTATCATAGTGTAGTGCAGTGTGGAAGAGTGGCAATTCACTAAAAAATAAATAGTATTGGTAGTCTAGTCATTGGTATATTGGTATAGGAGAGCATACTGGGTTAATGTAGTATAGAGTAGTATAATGTAGTATAGAGTAGTATAATGTAGTATAGAGTATTATAATGGTATCTGTTAGAACCAAGATGGGTGGAATACTACCCATATAGGGATTCAGCTCACGTGCCCAGTTAATCGGGAACCGATACTACTACGCCCCCTTTTGGTTCACTGTTACTACGCCTTTTCTCGGTTTACCGTTACTACACCCCTTCGACTGCTCTCCTGCAGAAGTATTTAATGATGGCGGATTCTTTTTATCTGAGGAAGCATCAACGAATATAGTTAGGTGATTTAAGTGCTTACAAGAATCTAACAGTATCTATAGTAGCTTTTGGGATAGTAGAGTAATAGAGTATAGTAGGATAAAGTATTCAGTGCTCGACATAGTGTAGAGTCAGTGTATAGTAAACCAGATTATACACTAATATATGTTGTGATAACCTTTTTTTGGAAAACAAGAAGTGGCTTCCTTTGATATCTAGTCATTTAATGGACCGGACTATATAAGAGGCCGTTTGTTCTCTGTTTAGGCTCATCAGAAAACATCCAAATTCATCATGAGAACATCCAACTTGCTTATCTCCCCCGCTGTCACTACTGCTGCCTTGGACACATAGTAATGCACCCAAATGTCTAGTATTCTCATACAAAGTGTAGTACTGAGTTGGTGTAAGCTAGTTCAGAATCGGCCTTGATTGTTGTGTCAAATTCCCAGCCTCCTGGAATCCCGCTGGTTTGCCGTTATATCCTCTGACGCTTCAATTCATTATAATAAGATTCGTTTTCGTATAAGTTCGAGTGTTTCACAAAACTCTCTCTCTTTCATCTTGTTTTTTCTTCATCTCCTTCAATCTTTTCAACTCTTCAGTTTCGTCTCCTTCGACCTCATCATCATCAAGAAGGCCCCACACACTGAAGTGTTCAACTTGCGATATCCAGTTGTGAGTAATGGTACTGCCGCATCTTTAAACCAAATAATTCAGGATAAAGACCCAGTTACTGCTTCTTCTGGGCGCAGGGCCGTTTTTTTTTCTGTAGCAGCGCAAAATAAAGTGGAGTTTATTTGACTACCTTCTCTCTATTAGGACAATCTGGTGATATACCTACTTTTCAGCTGACACTTTCAAAGCACTAAGTAAAGTGTGTCTGATACTTGGTAATAATCACAGAAGTACTCCAAAAATCCTGAATTAGGAACTGTCTCTATAGACTCCCAAAGTCTAGACTCAATCAGTGGATTCTAGACTCAATTAGTGGACTCCCTGGACTCCTTCTCTAATCCTTATTCTCCTTTCCCTATCTACGTTTGGGAAAAGTGACGTCGGAGCGGAGAACCCACTTTGTACCTGCATACACCTCCTCGGCCTCATGGGCCAAGCAATCGTCTCCATGCTTATGCAATAGCGCCATACCCTTGGAGGGATGGATATTAAGCGGTTTCCCAAGCTCATGGAAGATCGTGCACCCACCAGAAAACTCCTCCCCGCCCGTTAAGTACACGAGAAGCGTCCAACGGGTCTGGCCCGAAATCCGCTCGTCATGTGCCATCGCACACGTGACCAGCTCATCATAATGTTTCCCAAAATGGTGCCCCTTGGTGTACCGGTAAATGCGTAGGTTGGGGTTGAGACTGCATGCATCCTTAAACGTATCCCTGGTCTCTTCACTATCTAGAAGCTGCAGTAAGTATAGCCAGAGGGCGTGTGCTGCACGGGGGGACTGCATAGAGACCCGGTCGTTGAACCGGGCAGCGTAGTATTTGCTTTTGATGAGTGGAGTGGTTTCAAGGGAAAGATTGCCGAATGCGGTAATAAGTTCCGTGCATAGCGAACTGGAGAAGAAATGGTCGATCGTGATGATCTGGTCTTCTAGAACCACCTGTGGCTGCGGAACGAAATACTGTTTTTGGAGCGACGATGCGAGGGCATAGTAATTCGGGGGGAACTCAAATTTCTCGGGACTTTTTGCCGTTTCGCTTTTTGCCGTTTTGAGCTCGCCTCTTTTTTTAGCCATCCTAGGGTTTCTGTGTTTCAGGTGTGTTTCAGGTGTGTTACAGAAATGCCTGGGTTCTAGTAATAGGTGTAGTCTCAGTAATTACTGTTTCAAGTGTGTTTCAAGTGTGTATCAGTGTTTCAATAGCCTTTCAAGAGTGTTTCAATGTCTGGCTCCAATGTTTTAGGTTCCAGTGATAGATATAGTTCCAGTTTTCACTGTTTCAAGTATGTTTCGAGTGTGTTTCAGGAGTGTTTTAAATGAGTTTCACAATTATTTCAGTGTTTCAGGAATGCTTCAGTAGTGTTTCAAGTGTTTTTGATGAGATTCACTGTTTCAGACGTGTTTCGGGAGTGTTTTAAGTGTGTTTCAAGTGTGTTTCAGCAGGGTTTCAATGTTTCCGTAGTGTTTCGTATTAGTTTCACAATCGCATAAAATGAGCCTCACTGTTTCAAATGAGTTACACTGTTTCAGTTCCCCTGTTTCAGTGTGCCAGGTCAGGTGCTCATGTTCACGCTTATCGCTGTGAGACATCTGAATATTATGTGGTGTACGGGTGTCATCATCCATCCATAATCCTTATCAACTACCTGATATATATGGAAATATAGATATATGATATAACTAGATATAAGATGTAACCTACTACGCCATATAAGATTTAAAAAATACCATACTATACTTTATATAAGAAATATATAGCCATAAGATATCTAAGATATAGATCATACCGATGATTATAATTACTTATACATATGAGATATACAGATACTAACAAGTTGGTATATTATAATATACTTAAACTTTAAAAGCAATTGATTTAAGTTGATTGAGTTGGTTCTAAACAATCCTGCTTCTACTATATATGGTTGTACTCTTTACTGTATATGGTTGTACTCCTCCTACTGTATATCCATGATTACATGATTGAGTGATTCCATGATTAAGTGACTCCAGTACTTGATTCAATAATTTGATTTGCTCTTAGCAAGAGTTGGTGGGAAATAAGAGCTTATTTGGCTCTGGCGGAAGCATAAGTGTATCAGTAAATCAGATTATCAGTGAGAGTGTAGTTAATCAGATTAGACCATCGGTTAAAATGACTGGAGATAAATCCTGGAAACTATTAGCTAGAGATTCTTAATTGTTGACCACTGACCCACTTTCCTGGGAGTAAAAAGAAAATAAAATGATATAATACAGCCATACGTATTGCAAAATCCTGCATATAAACACCCAAGTTCGGCCCAGTCCAACTAAATCAGTCCAAACAATCACTTCAATTTGGACTAACATTTATCCATGATGCTAGAACTTAATATTAGTAAAAAAAACAATATCTTGTCTAAAAAATTTGGGCATATAGCTACGGCCCAGGCACCAGTGAGAGCAGCTCATGGTCTACTATATGAACACTCCTGAAACACTCCTTAAACAATCATTAAACAATCCTTAAACAAACTTGAAACAACCCTGAAACAATCCTGCTTATATGATTGTACTCTTTACTATATATGGTTGTACTCCTCCTACTGTATATGCCCATACGCTACTTCTTCTCTACCTGCTCACTTTCCTCTGTTTAGACTCACTTCTGATCCTTCGACTCCTTCTACTTTCCTTATACAACAATCACCAGCCTGTGTGGATCTTCTAGATTGCTCACCTCCAGAGGACTTTCATTTCATCCAGGAAGATAACTTCGCCAAAGCCACGCACCACGAAATTCATTTATAATAATTTTAGAAGGTGCAGAATCGGCTATAGATTTAAAATAACTTATAAAAATTATATTTAATTAAATTATCAGCTGCATTAGTTATTATGCATTTCATAGCTTTACATATTCAAATCCCATCATACGGCGTCGATTTATCTGCTTTTTTAGGCACACTCTTATCCAGGAGCGAGAACGAGTGATCGTCTTTTTTGTTCTCCCTTTTTTCCTTCTCCTTCATATTTTTGAGTTCCTTATTCTCCTTCCGGTGTTTGTCTCTGACAACCAAAAAGCTAAGTAGATCCAACTTGGAGCCTAGGTAGAACTCCAGGTACTGAACATTCCAGACATCGTTCAGACGGGGCAAGTGAAAAGATTATATATTATTATACATAGATTTTTTATCAAACATATCTATGGCGTGGAAACGTCCTAGAATTGATCTCTCAAATACGAAAATACCAATGTTATATTAGAGCACAGAAGATCAAATAGTAAAAAGCTCAAATTCTAGAGTACATAGTTATATTACAGTGAAGTAGATAGTAGACTAGAGTAGAGTAGAGTAGAATAGATTAGAGTAGAGTAGAGTAGAGTAGAGTAGAGTAGAGTGGAGTAAAGTAGAAAAGATTAGAGTAGAGTAGAGTGGAGTAGAGTAGAGTATATGGACACTTGAAAATCCCGACAAAAAAATTATGGAGGTACGGAATTATGAATACATGGAAATGTGGAGGTGCGTACATCCGAAATACGAATATCAGGAATCATTATGAATTATGTAGAGGTATGGGAGGATGAAAGTCTAGAATATTGACATGGAATATTGATATCTGAATACTAGAAATCCGGAACTATCTGACTATTCCATACCAACTATATTGATTCGGATACAGCATGCGATTCAGCCGGTTCAGAAGGTCTGAGGCCGATTTTGCTCCAAATTTAAACACGAAAACCTACCAAAAACGAAGGCCAATCTGACCGGTGATAATAAACCAGGGGGATATCGGTGCATCCGTATATCACTACACTACTACTAGAGTATCAATACTGGTAGCTAATAGTACCTTACTTATTCGAGAGAGTTCAATATACAGTCCTGCATACTGTAGATTATTTAACTCCTTTTGTACCTTGATAGTAGCTACATCAGGTGGTCCTCTCAATATCCAAGGAGAACAGTCCAGTGTAGTATATTGACCGTCATTCATAAAGTTCAGTCTCATAAGTCAGTCATAATTTTAGTCTCAAAAGTCAGTCTCATAAGTCAGTATCATGAGTCAGTCTCATAAATACATAGTCTCAAGGTTAGGTATTCTAGTGATTTTAAAGTAAGATATACATGCTAGAAGAAAGTAAGAGGGTGGAAGAGTAGAAGTAGAGATACAATATGAGGACACTAGAACGATAATGGATACTAGAAATCGAGTAGAAATAGATTGGAAGAGATAAGGAATAAATTAGAATTATATTGGATCGGGAATAGACTAGAAACAGAGTAGTAGACAGTAGTAGACAGTAGTAGACAGTAGTAGACAGATAGACAGATAGACAGTGGTAGACAGTGGTAGACAGTAGTAGACAGTGATATGAATATCAATCCTTTTAGGTTTAGGATTTATATACCCAAATGTAACGCAATTTTAATTGCTAATGACTTTCAAGATTGCATAGCAGTTAGCAAGCAATACCAAGAGTAAGAAAGACTTCAGTATTTCTTGATAGATACAGATATTTCTTGGTAGATCTTCTTGGTAGATTTTCTTGGTAGATTTTCTTGGTAGATATTGTTATATGCCCTCACGTATTTTTCGTTGAACGTTTATTATGGGGTATAATAGTATAGGAGTATAATAGTATAGGAGTATAATAGTATAGTAGTGTAGTAGTGTAGAAGCGTAGTGTGAAATGGTATACTCAATGATAGTATTGTATGGTAGAGTAGAGTATGGTGGTAGACAGTAGTAGACAGTAGTAATAATAATGAGATAGAATGGATTAGTTAAAGAGATTTTTAGAAATATACTAGGTAGTAATTTATAGTGAGAAAATTGAAAGTACTGCAAAGATACTGTAGAGATATTGTAGATATACTTAAGGAGTTACACGTGAGCTGTTTCTGGTGGGTCTGGGAGTAGAGGACATCTTGGTCTGTTCCTCTTAGACAATATTCTGATTAGTTAACTAACACTAGAATATGGACGAGAGTTCCATCTTATATAGATTTTGGAACTATGCTAAACTTTCCACACAAGTATTATGTGGGGGCTAAATCTTCTTATGATATAGAAAAGGTAAGTATAGCATAAAGAGGTAAGTATAGCACACTCTAGGATTTTCATGAGTGTGCACCTTACTTTTCTGGAATGATCATTCATTGCTCATTCTCAACACCTACTAGACATATACTCATAGTAGCACAGTGTATGTTGCTAGCACAGTGTATATTACTAGCACAGTGTATAGTAGTACGTCACAGTGTATAGTAGTACGTCATAGTCGAAGTCTCTATTCTATGTAATTAATGATCTATAGAATATCATATTCATTGTTCTGTATAAGATTTGATATAGATCAACTCATATGGCTTTAAGAGATATTTGATTAACTGGATCTAGATACACATTGACTTCTCACGAGGTGTGTAGATTCCCTGCAAGATCAATACTGGTGGTAAAAATTATTCTCAACAAAATTCTTGGGATACTAATTTTTTCAACTGTAACTGCTCGAATTTCTTTTCAACTTGTCTTCTTCTTATTTTACTTTTATTCATAGCACTATGTACCCTGCTCTGATCCTAGAGTATACTCTAGTCAGGTCAAATTCTAGTGGCTATGGACTGCACATATTTATACTATGATGAGCGTGTTTTTGACTCTCGGTGAAAATTCTTCAAAGTCTTGAGTTGCAGCCAAACTCTGGAATTCCTGGAAGATTTGCGATACCTTCTTGGTGCCTCCAAACGAAAGGTACCTTTGAGATTTGAGTGGGGAAGGAGAGACTTGAAACCCCTCAAGCATACAAAGTGATATCACAGATTGTTTGGATAATATACCACATGATAAATTTGTTAATATAATTAAACATAGTAAGTATAAGTACTGAGTAGTAGTGGTATTAGTAATAGTAGTAGTCATGGTCATAATTAGTAATAAGTCGTGTACTATTATACTAGTAGTACTAGTACTTGTTATGTTCTTTAATACATTTATGCCTAACTAAAACTATGTTCGTTGATGGTTCCTTTAAGAGAGGAACCGAAGCGGCTTATATAACTTTGAGAGAAACATGGCATCGAAAAACTCTCCACTAGGACAATGGTAAGAATTGTTCTAGAATATTCGAAAGAGCCATCGTAGTACTTCATACAACGATGGTCGTGACACGGCGTTTGCAATGGCCATTGTAACAATCGGACTGAGAGACTTCATGATACTTCTATATGTAGTGTCCTACCTATAGTGGATCTAACAGTACTAGTGAAATTAGTATATAGTTAGTAATAAATTCGGAGATAATAGTAGCTATATAGTAGTAAGTAGCAGACAATAGTATAGTAGTTAGTAGTTAGTAGTAGTAGAAAATAGGAGATTCTAATTTCATAAATTTAATATATTAATTGATAAGATTTGACCTGGGTCACGTGACCCACACTCAGCACTAACAAAACTCTTAGAAACGGCCTGGTTCCAAAAATCTTGGGCCCAATAACGAAACTACTGGCCATAAATTCCACCAACACATGACTACGTCCTATTTCTACAGAGTGCAAGCACTGATCCTGTATTCTATTGTGGCTAGCGAGCCGTATGCATGACGCTCCGGTCTCAGACCGGCTACTTCTTGGCCCTGGCTTTCTTGGCGGGCTTGGACACCTTGTCTGCCTTTCTCTTTCCGTTTCCTTCCTTTTTCTGCTCTTCCTTTTTCTCGTCTTGCTTTTCTTCCTCCTTTTCTTCCTTTTCTTCCTTTTCTTCGTCTTCCTCTTCGTCTTCCTCTTTGTTCTCCTGCATATTGCCCATGCTATAGTCGAACCCCAACGCCTTCAAATGTTTAAGATGCAGTGCTCTTTCCAGCTCGTAAACCGCCTGCAACGCCTTCCAGTCCGCCAACGGCTTGGGGGCAGTCTCCTTCTTATATTCAGCAGATCTCCAGTCGTATTCCGTGAAGTTCTCTCTGTAGTTGGCTGGAAACAAGTTGGCTGGGGGCAGTTGCACAACCTCCACCTTCATCATCTTCCCAAACAAAAGGTAATTGTTCATGGTCTCTGCAGCCACCTTAGCATTAGCCATTTGGGCGAATTCCACCCATCCATGGTGCTTGGAGGCTCCACTGCGCCGGTCACGTGCCAACCGGACCTTCAAGAGGTCGCCAAATTGGGAAAAGTACCGCCGCATTTCTTTTTCCTGGAACTGTTTGGGGAGCTGGCCGATGTAGATCACGGCTCTTTCTTTTGGCTTGAAAGCAGCCTCGGAATTGCTGGTTTTCTGGAGCTGCACTTTATGACCCGAGGGCTCGGTGGTGACCTCGGACGATGCCTCGGCTTCCGCCATTTTGATGCTTTCGTCGTCGGAAAAATCGTCGTCGGAACTGGAGAAGTCATCCGAGACGTTTTCGGGCTGTGTGGCCACACGCGAGGGGCGCTTGGCGACGCTGGTTGCTTGTTTGGCCATAGTGTGAAGAGTATGGGAATGAGAGAATCATCTCATCGAGAAAAACTGCGCGCTGTATGCAGGTGCATACAGTTAACCCCAGCCCTTCCCAGCCAAAACCCCCACTTAGACCATCGTATTGGGGAAAAATGGATTGCAAAATGAAAATGGAATCAGCTTTGGAATTCATGGGAAAATTGATGGGGGTTTCAATTTTCCTGCATATAGGTTATGGGCAATTCAAAACACTCCACCATTCCACACAACCTTTACATCTCCATTAAACCAGCCATAAAATCCTTCAAAGATATCCATAAAAGATTGTGAATGGATAATGTTATGTTGTGGACTGGATTTGGTGGGATCCTGCATCTAAGCACCACCTTCCATGACTCCACCACACCCCCACCAACCACACCTCCACCATGACCTGACATTCTAAAAGCACTCATCCAACACTCAACAATCAAGACACTTCAGCAATAAGAAAGTGTGGGGATCTGTGGAGGGGTATACGGTCTTCTTGGACCTGCATATAAGAATACCACCATAACAGTCAAACATTCACCCAACCCCTGACGTTAAAGAAACAAAAAGCTCGTCATTGAGAGTCATAGACATAGTAAGAATCACATACTGTTGAAGGATCCTCTGTCAATTGAATGTGGACTGCATATAAAGACTGGTTTCCCATGACTTCAGCATCAACGGAAACCACCTGCGATTCCCCTTGAAGGATCAAGCAATAATATCCATCAACGATAACATCACTAAAAATTAGGGAGGCTCTGCTGAAGACACCAATAGATCCTGCACATAAGCCAAATCTCCCAAGTGACTTCCACAACCCTCCAAACCTCTTATCTCCAATTCCACATACCCGTAATCCCCTCCAATCTTCCCTCTTACTTTCCTGCTTTTTATTTCCCGTTTCCAGCAGAATGTACCACCTGCAGTACCAAATCCTGGGTCAACTTCACCGGTAAACCCACCACATTAAAGAAATCGCCGTGGATTTCTCGGAATAACATACTTCCAAGGCCCTGGTACTTAAAACCACCAGCAGCATCCTTCCCTTCGCCACTACGGATGTACTGGTGCAAGGAGTTGTCACTAAGTGCAGGATCAAACGTAAGTTTGGTGGTTTCACACCCCAGAACGTGTTTTTCCACTTTTCCTTCAACTACCCTGAAAACATGGACCGCCGTGATCACCCTGACTGCATTCAGCCTATAATTCTGGAGCATTTGCATCTGGTGGGAGTCGTTTTCCGGCTTTTCATAGATTTGGCCGCCGCACGACACTACAGTATCGGCCACCAACAATATAGAAGGGTTTTTTAGGAGCGGGAGAATACTATGGGCCTTTAAATGGGCCGTTTGGGTGACGTAGTCGATGTCCAGGCCCGATTTGGGGAGATCTTCGTCAAAAGTGGACTTGAGAACCTGGAATTTCGGGAGTCCAATGTTCTGGGCGAGAATATCCTGGCGGCGGGGCGAAGACGAGCCTAAAACAAGCTCGTAGTGCAGGAGTAGCTCATAGTCTGTAGATGTCCACATGGTGCAGTAGTAGAATATGGAGAGCGTGAGCACGCACACCAGTACCTCCCCTAGTACCTCCACCCCAAGTCCCAGACTAGTCTCCTACACCACCAACAATTTTTAGCCTAGAGTATTCCTTTAAATAATATGCAGGAGTGGATTATGGTAGACAGTAAACGAGTACAGTAGAAAAGTACAGTAGAAAAGTACAGTGGACTAATACAGTAGAGTAGTACAGTAAGTAGCACACTGTGCCAACAAGTGATACCAAGTGATACCAAGTGATAGTTAATGGTAGTAAAAGGTAACAAGTGATAACAAAAAAAAACAAAAGAACAGAGTTACTCGATAGTAATGGTTATAATTGTACAATAGCAACTTTCTTCAGTAATTCTTTCTTTTTATTACCCTACTTAGACTTGATACCAATAGAGACTAGACACAACCCGATTACCTAATCCAAATCTGACGCTGAATATCAGACTCTGACTTTATATATAGTATTCACTACAGTGGGAGTCCATAGCAGTACTTCGTATGGAGTATACATTGAGTGTAGTCAAAATACCACCACGCATTATTACACGAAGTTATCATTTCTTAATACTCTCCATTTTTTTTATTCCCAACTATTTTCCTTTATTAGAATCTAGGACAGTACAGGTAAAGTAGGTTGGTATGGATTATTAAGTACTGTGTAGCACATTATATACTATATACTACCATACTACTATGTATACTACCATTACTAGTACCATCAATGCCATACATACTGTGCATAATACCACCACTGCTATTGTACCATACTACTACATACTACTGCCATATACTATGTTTACTACTATATTAAGGTCATATATACCACGAGATGTGTTGGTATAGAAACAATTATGAATATATAGAAAAGTTATATATAAGAATACCCACTATATATTTGATACATAGTAAGTTATTGAAGTGAATATTAGGCTTACCAAGTTCCATTCTTCATATATAGTTACCTTAGGTTGTACTCTTCAGATGTATTCCTAATGTGCATTCGCTTTTGAATCTTCTTATCCCCTAAGTTCGATATAACAATTTCAGATTTATCTTTAGATGTTACCACTAAATATATGGCACTTTCGGTATAGCTTCTAATTTGTCGAAGTGTATTTTTTTCTTTGAATTTTACGAGTGAATTTACCTTATAATTTACCTTAAATGCAAAAGAATGATTTAAGATACCTTTTATAGATACAAGTATATTGATATAATGTTATATTCTTGTGAAACGTTCATGTACTAAGTTATCTTTGTTGGTTGATGATCCCTCAAAAGGAGGAAATCGGGCTACTTATATAGTTGACAGCGGGATCGTCTAGTCAACCGGCTGTTGCTAGGTGCAAGCGGGAAAACTCTCCACATTCCATCCTGTTACCTCGTACAATGATGGAAGAGGAGTAGCACAATGGAATGGCCATTGTTAGTATCAGGCAGAGAAGCTTCATAATACCTCAATAGGCAATAGGTAGAGCACTACCTATAGTGGATCTGACATTTTGTATTTTTATTAAATATTAAGAGTAGGACATGGTTTCATTCATGAATTGTAATCTGAAATTTGGTGACATAAAGGAGGAATTGCTAGTGGTCGTAAACTAGAATGTTGCGGTAAAAGTTTTTGCTACTTCGTATTAACTACTCATCCATCTTCTCTAGACCGATTATCTTTAGACCCACATCTCTAGATTCGTCTTCTGCGGATTCTCTCAACTCATCTTGTGTAAATTCTCTAGAATCATGTTCTGTGGATAAATCTAGCCATTTGTGAGTATTTCCTGACTTCCTAGACTCATCTTCTGTGGATGTATCTCTTGACTTACCCTCCATTTATCTAGACCCATGTTTGTAGACTCTTCTGTAGACTCATTCTGTAGACTCATTCTGTAGTTTATCATCTGTAAACTTGTCTTCTCTTTAATGAACTCTGGTAATCTCTAGACTCACCTGTAGTCTCACCTGTAGACCCATCTCTGAACATTTCATCTTTAGACTCATTGCCTCTAGACTCATTCTTATAGTCTTATCATTTCTAGCATATCTGATCATCTCTATAAGATCTGACTACCTCCTTTAGACTCATCTGTAGCTTAACCTTTCTGTCATCTCTAGATAAACAGCAAGAATCTTTACTTTTAGTAATTGAGCTTTTATTAAAAGGTAATATTTTTAATTTGATGGCCTTAAATTTTTTACAGACTTACGATCCTATTATTAATAATTTCCGCCTCCTGGGTGGGTATCAAAAATTAATGGGGATGAATATATAGTAGTATTATGAAAATCACTATCATATAGTGTTCTTTAAAGTGGACTAAATAAAAGCAGGAGTGGGTTATGGTACACAGTAAACGAATTTGATGTTATAGAAAAAACTATGAATATATGAAAAAAGTATATATAAGAAAACCCACCCATTTGATACATAGGAAGTTTGGGAAAAGTTTGGATTAGTTTAGTAATTTCCTATCTGCATTGTTGTCTGACTTGATACTGATCTTGTCGTCTGCGTTGTCTGATTTGATACTGATCTCATCGGCCAACTGTGGCAAGTGCTTGTTTAGAGTATCTCTCTTTAAAAAACCATTAATTCTCGCAGACTGTTGGTCATCAGACAGGAATATCGGACCGGAATATCAGACAGGAATTCAGACAGGAATTCAGACAGGAATTCAGACAGGAATATCAGGCTCACCATAGCAGACTCAGAATATCAGACCCAGCATAGTACATTGACATATCGACACTCCAAATACTGCTCTGATACAGTTTCTCATCAACAGTAAATGTAAAACAAAGTAATGTCTGAATCAGTCTCTCATCAACAGTAAATGTACAACAATAATGTACACCAACGTGATGTCTGAAATCGCCTGCATGTACTTAATTTCATCTGCCATTGACTACAGATCCTCCTTCTTTTTAGCCAAGGCAAGTGCCTTTTTAAGAAACGCTGATCTGGTATCACCTTCCTGGGCCTCTTCCTGCACACTTGGGGGTTCTGCTGTTTTTGGCTTGACTGGACCATCGGCCACCAAATGCTCCCGCACAGTCCCCAATAACGTGCCATGGTCATCAAACACCATTTCCGTGCCTAGAAGTTTGCGCCACGAAGTCTTATAGATCTGGCCATCTATGGCACTTAAATTGCTGAAAAAAACCGATTCGGGGTCTGCAGCCGCATTGGCATTATCGGAGATCTTGAAAAGCGGGTTTTCATGGTCCAATTCCGTTATCTGCAACTTGGCATTGGGGTTGATGAGGAGCTGGTCCGTGAGCCCTGTTTCTTCCGAAGCTCTTCCTTCTCGTGATAAATCGTCGTAGAAGGATGGTGCTACCACCGGCACGTCGATGGCAAAGTACACTTCCTGCCGTTAGTAATGTCCGTACCACTGTGTATTAAGTACGTACCTCGTAGGGAGAGTCATCTTTTTGTTCCGTTTCTTTCTGATCCGTTTCTTTATGATCCGTTTCTTTATGACCCGTTTCTTTATGGTCCCTTTCATTTTCTTCCTGTTTCTTTTGTTCCTGTTCCCTTTGTTCCTTTTCCTTTCGGGCCTTGATATCTTCGTCGGACCCTGCCTCGAACTTGACGTCAAAATTCCAGTTCATTTTCTCTCCATTTGTAAGAAAATCCGTTCTGCCATTCTCCTTTAACTTCCAATGGCTTCCGTCCTGCACATACTTGTCCAACGAACATGCGCCTGCTCTAAGTTTGGTTTCCCCTTCAAAGTCAATAGCGTCGTGTACAGAGCTCAATTTCATCAAGGCCATTCCTAGGGCGATTTTGGCCGCTGCATGGGTCACCAAGAGCACGCACGTGACTTCCGGGTACTTTTTTTCGAATTTTGGAATAAAAAACTGCCAAAACCGGCATGCCCTATCGAAAATATCGGATTCAGCTTCGCCCAAAGACGAAGGAACCACTCCAGAACCGTCCCAGAGCTCGGAATCGCCAATCACTTCGGGGAAAAACGGCTGGAGCTGCATATAACCCGCCGAAACCGGAATCACCCCCCGGTCTTTCTTGAACCACTCGCCAATGCCCGTATCAATGGCGATTTTAAGCCCCAAGCCCTTGGCAATGGGCTCAGCCGTCTCTATACACCTATAAAAAGGCGACGACACAATCATCTGTGGTCTCACATCCGCATCCAACGACATTACGTGTTTCGCCAATTCCTTCGCCTGTTCCACGCCGTGGGGAGCCAAAACTGGGTCACTATCGATGCCCGTGGGGTTAGGAGGGTGTGGCGGCGGAAGCCAGTTGGACCTGTATCCATGACGAGCAATGTAGATGGTCTGAAGAGTCATGAAGAATTACCGTGTAGTAAAAGAGTGTAGTAGAAGTGTGTATGAGTGGTTGGGTGTAGTAGAGAGTGGATGGGTGTAGTAAAAGAGTTAGTAGTAGAGTTAGTAGAAGAGTTAGTAGAAGAATGTATGGGTGGATGGAGTTTTATGCGCGCTGGAACACCTGCACTGCGCTCTGGATGGCTCTAGTTTGGATGGCTCTGTATGTTTTATGCGTCTTATGCGTCGTATGCGAATACACTATGGTGGTTACTAACCATTTACCGTAGAACCATTGGACGGAACTGATATTGGAGTATTTTAGTGTTTATTATTACTCCATTAGGAGGTTAGATATAGGTACTATTACTATTAGTGCTATACTACTAGTGCTATACTAATACTACTACTTCTATACTAATACTGATATACTATTTCCACTACTGCTACACTAATACTACCACTGCCATACGACTACTCTTTATATATAGTACTATTACTACTACTACTAACACTAGCTATACTACTACTAATATTGCTATACTAATAATGACTACTGCTATACTAATACTGCTATATTAATACTGCTATACTATTTCCACTACTAGTATACTAATACTGACTACTACTACTATTACTGACCATGCTATTGCTACTACTTCTATACTATTACCACTACAGACTATTCTACTACTACTACTTCTATACTAATATTTCTATACTATTACTGACTATTCTAATACTGCTATACTAATACTGACTACGTAGTACTCTTCTATTTTACTACTACTACTACTACTACTACTACTAATACTGACTATACTACTACTAATACTGACTATACTACTACTAATACTGACTATACTACTACTAATATTGCTATACTATTACTGACTACTACTACTAGTGCTATGCTATTACTATTACTATTATTACTATACTAAGACTGACTATACTAATACTGAATACTACTATACTATGATACTGACTATATTAATACTGCTATACTAAGACTAACTATACTAAGACTAACTATACCAAGACTGACTACTACTAAGTACTCTACTACTGACTAATTGTCAGATTCACCAGAGGCAGTGCTCTACCTGTTGAGGTATTATGAAGCCTCTCTGCCTGGTACTAACAATGTCCATTCTATAAGGCCTTCAACCAGCCATCTACCAGCCATTCCTTCTATTGAAAAGTTATATAGGCAGCTCAGATTCCTCAAAATGAGGAATCATCAACGAATGAAGATAACTTAGTACTTAACGTCACAACAAGAATGTAACAACTACTATATTGACTATTAATATACTAATACTGACTATACTTTTCTTACTACTGAATATACTATACTGACTACTAAAATACTAATACTGAATACTACTATACTAATACTGCTATACTAGTACTACTACTGACTACTACTATAGTGACTACTAAAATACTAATACTGACTACTACTATTACTGACTATACTAATACTGGCTACTATTATCACTGACTATACTAATACTGTAGTAATCAAAGTAGTCACTGTCAAAGTCACCATTGAAATGGTTACTAGTAGTCACTAGAAGCTGGTTACTAGAAGTAGTCACTGAAGTAGTTACTAGTCAGGACAGTCAATAGCTCCTAGCAGTCACATTTAGTAAAGTAGATAAAGTCCCTAGTGTTAAGCGGTCAAAGTAGTCACCGTCAAAGTAGTCACGATGTCTACGCTTTGTCTACACGTTGTCTACACTTTGTTTACACACCATAACCTTGAGCAATTTACAGTTACTTATCAATTGTATCAAGTATATCAAGTATATCAAGGATATCATTACTACTACTGCTATACTAATACTGACTACTACCATACTGACTATACTAATACTGACTACTACCATACTATTACTACTACTAAAATACTAATACTGACTACTACTATACTAATACTGGTATACTATATTGACTATACTAATTCTGACTACTTCTATATTATAACACTATGTTAGAATTATTATGTGACCTGAGGCTTTAGCCTGTATCCGCAAGGGTTATAAGCTTCTAACGGGCTTGTCAGTGGGATGGATCTTTTCCAGGAATGATGACCTGAAGATGAATGAGTATTCGGAACGGCTACTGATTAGTAGGAACTCACCCGATCAGTGTTATGGAGGTTCTTAGTTAATTAATGATATATTGCTACTAGCAGATATACGTCAAAGTACCTTAGCAAAAATGTTAGATAGTCGTTAGTGGAATATCCCAGGAATTCTAGCAGTAGTGTTTGTGGGTGGTAGGAATCCCTTAGACGTAGCAGTATTTGTAGTTATTGCTAGTTTTAGTTAATCGTATTATCTCAGAATATGGTAGTTGTTAGATCCTTAATGAATTAACACGGAGAAACACCTGAAGAAGGTATTGGATGGCTTTGTGACTTATTTCTGAGGTTCTAATAGAACATATTACAGAATTTTATAATGTGACTGGGGCTTGAAATTGCAAAGCTGAAGCAAGTTCTACTAGTCTCTTGGCTTGAGTAGGTTACTGAAGTTATATTCCAAGCAGATTTTTGGTCATGCCATAAAGAAGGCTTTAAATAACCTGATTATAGCAAATTACTGGTACTGGCATGAAGGTGCTCTGGTATTGATATCATGCCAATTTTTGTTGTTTGACCCGAGTCATCTTAGTAAAGTTTACCCTACTGTTTACTGGATACTGACTAAATCAGCTCCAAAATTTATTGTGTACTGAGACCTAGACGTTCATGTTCCATACAACGAGAGGTATCATGAAGCCTACTCTGCTCAATCCTAACAATGGCCAGGCCATCATTGTATGAAGTACTGTGATGGGCGTGATACGGAGTTTGCAATGGTCATCATACAGGGCTCATAACCTGTTGATGTAAAGCCTTCAATACTATATCATCGTATTTAGGAAGCAGGATTTGTTTCTTAGTCAAGAATTCCTTCAAGTAAGGAGAAGACACTCTTTCTACAGCAGTTGGTGTAGTTCCCATTGTAGTAGTCATCCTATTGATACTATTCCTTTAACTTCGGGATTGATACTGTTGGAAAGTTTTTCGAAGCCACGTTTCTCTCCTTATTATATAGGCCGCTCTGGTTCTTCTCTTTGAGAAGCCATCAACTCTTGAACAGTTATAGAAGCAGTTCAGATTCTTCCTTTTGAGGAATCATCAAAAATAAAGATCATTTCTTTAGTAATCAACGTTACACAAGAATCTAACTATGACGATGATATACACAAACGGCAGGGAGGAAGGGTAACAGTTCTTGAATGAAAAATAACGGTGGGCTTGAATGACGAATGACGGTGAGGAGGGAGGAAGGTACGAGGGTACACCTAGTCATACAATATTTGTGATTGGAAGAGAAAGGATGAGCCTTGGTATCAACGTTTCAATGCTTCAATGCTTCAATGCTTAAATAATAGATAGGGCTTGGCAGGAGTGAGGGTAATGGTCAAATGATAATTTAGGATGAGGAAACAAAAATGGAGGGAGGAGGGAGGGAGGATGCTAACAGTCAAGAGAATAATAGGGTGAGTAGGGAGAAGAGGGGAGGGGCAACAATCACATGGTGAATGCTTGGCGAATAAACCTCTGAGAAAAAGGTGGTTGTGAAAGTGATCGGGCCACTAGTAATGAACCCATAATTCGGAGGATTGTGAGCCAAGCAGCACACATGGGGCCGAATAAAAGGTGTAGAAATGATTTATGGCACGTAAATACATAAATGATACTACATTTATTTATCTTACAGACTATTTTTAAAAGTCAGTCACATAATTAACTGTTACACTGTTTCAAGTTTCTCAACGTCTCCATAACAATACTTATACAAGATATATAGTCTTTCAATATAGACTTTCAATATATTCTTTCTGATAGGCTTGAGTGTTTTACTTTTGCATATAAGCGTGATCCATCTACTTATCGTAATTTACTGGCCATTTACCAATTAATCAGATGATACTCACTTATACTGATTTATACTCATTTATACTAACTTACACCACCTCTTACCCTTTGTTAGATCCACTATAGGCAGGGCCCTGCCTATGAAGGTATTATGAAGTCTCTCAGTCCGATTGTTACAATGGCCATTGCAAACGCCGTGTCACGACCATCGTTGTATGAAGTACTACGATGGCTCTTTCGAATATTCTAGAACAATCCTTACCATTGTCCTAGTGGAGAGTTTTTCGATGCCACGTTTCTCTCAAAGTTGTTTAAGCCGCTTCGGTTCCTCTCTTTGAGGAACCATCAACGAACATAGTTTTAGTTAGGCATAAATGTATTAAAGAACATAACACCCTTATTCTTATTCTTACTACTCTTTTATACCCCCTATACACACGTATCTGGACTTTTTCAACCGCTACCAGCTTATATTACATGAGCCCACCGGTACCGTCCACTATTAGGACCTCTTTTACACCTACCCACCTATAATAACCTACGACTCTATCTTACCTTTCACCAAACCAAGTATACCACATAGACCCACCTATACCGTATCATTCAATTCATTCAATTCATTCAATTCATTCAATTCATTCAATTCATTCAATTCATTCAATTCATTCAATTCATTCA